>JARHVA010001242.1:1407500-2007500 GCA_037957365.1 Torreya grandis | reverse complement strand
ATAGTAAAACACATCATGGAGTGTTATATTCACACCAACATATCCTTCTCCCAAGGATATCAAGCTTCACCATATCCCCATATCCCAAGGAATCACCATTTAACTACCATCAAACACCCTCATAGTCCTTTTAGTAGATATTAAGGTCATTTAGCAAATATTAAGTTTTTTAGAGGATCTTAGGTTCTCTTTTCCCACTGCATATGCCTCATTAAGAACCTCAAAATGTTCCATTATGTTAAGTATATGTATTTATATTCTTAGGGACCCATGTAGACTATATTGGGTGTGAGTTCATAATTCATTTAAAACCTCAAGAGCCTCTCCCTTTTTGACAATTTCATCTCTATCATTTCACCTCAATTATCGGCCCCACATTCCATTTTCAAACTCCATATGCCCCCACAACCACTCACCAACATGTTTGGATCCACTATTCAAACCCTAAGGCATGTGGACAAAGTATAACTAATTAATAGGGTTTTCAAGTGTCATCAAGGTCATGAGGAATGAGTCACATAGTCATAAACCCTGTTGAAGGAGTAAATCACCACCTACAAGAAATGACCTAAACCCACCCTAGTAAAGTCCTTCAAAGTCATCATATACAGATCAATCATGAGCATAAGATAAGGGTATGATTGATTATATGCCCATATTATAGAGCTATATTAGAAAAAGAGAGCCATTGAGACCTCAAATGCAACTAAGAAGGCACTCTCTTAACTCAGAGACCATGATCCATAGACCCATGGGTCAATCAACATACATAAACCAGTGTCTAAAATATTGTTGAAATTTTTTTGAGGTCAACATCCTACCTTGAGTATAAGATAACATATCCACCTAAATGGAAAATATGCAAACTGAGAGAAAAGGTAAAGCATGAAGACCATCTCACCAAAGGTAGAAGAACATGTAGGAGTGTATTTTGGACTAGATAAAATTCACACAATCAATCAAGGTTGCCTATATTATGAAAGTGCCAGAATAATGAGACTAAAAATTCCAAAAATATATTAAAATAAAGACTTTGATGGGTAAAGACACATCCAAACTCATTAATGTCATACTTGAGGGTATCCCTAAGCAATGAAATTGTTTGGTTTGAATTATAGACCTAGAAACATATGAGCTGTAGTATGAATTTATATATAGATGTGTTGGCAGGGTTAAGGGAGATAAGTATTAGGGTTATTATCATGATTTAAAACATGATGAGTGAAACTTGATTACACCCCCATAAGGATATAAAAGAATATTTATCAGGTTTCCCATATCAACTTCTTCAGTCTCACACATAGGACAATGTTGATCAAGATAGGCCATAAGAGAGAGTAGGGCTAGTGAGTGGTATGAATAGATAGAAACATATGAAAAAGGTGGAAAATAGATTGAGGAGGGTGTCATTATAACATGTGAAGCATATATGCATCCATAAATGAGTTAATATCCTCAACACCTAGTATGAGTCTATGAGACTTAAGCCCTTCTCTCAGGTATAGGACCCTACCTCTGCCTAAAAAACAAGTCCAAACCTTCAATAAAGTTCAATACAATGTGGTATGTGTGTGAGGATGTTTAAAAAACTAGAGAAGGAATTTGAGGTATAGGAGTGAAATGAGTTAGCTCATAATGGTTTTAGTCCTCTCTTAAGCTCTATTTTTTTGAGTAGGCAGGTCAAGTTGTACTTTCAAACACTCATACCTATCGCCAAAGAAGGAACTAGGCCTAGGGGTCTTATGGAAACTTAAGCACCCATGTGAAATAAAAATATATTAAATAATGAGAGGGTTTAAGGGGCCCAAATTTATGAATGAATGCTAAGAATCTATCCTATCCAAACTAATTAACATAGAGCTCGATGCACACCTTCCAACACTCATATCTCTACACACACTTTGCATGGGACCCAAGGCTATTTAGGAGAGATGAAGGGGTCAGTGGAATAGATATTCATAACAATAAGTTCTAGTTTGGAGGTTTGTATTGTATAAACCATCATTAAGATGGTGGACCTCCAAAACCCTTCTTAAACCTAGGATGGTACCCAATGATAGAATTATGCCTCCAAATGAGTTCAAATGGAGTAATTTAGCTATGGAATGGTCCTGATGGTTTCCTCAAGGCTTCTAAGCAATCAAATGACCTATTGATTAGCACATGTAGGGGCTATGTTGTACAAATTAGGCTTGGGAAATCTAATTTAAGCCTATAAGTAAGGAATTGAGAAGGATTCCCATATACCATGGGTTTTTGAAGTGAGAGAGGGTTTCTATTTACCAAATTATCTCATAATAACCACCTACAAGAGCCTCCATAATTGGTTACTCTTACATATAGACCTAGGTGTCTAAGTGAGAGATTATTTGCATACAAAAAAAGGAAAATGGATCGATCAAGCCAACACAAATGATATAAAGGTCATCAAGTGTGATTCTCAATTTAAGGATAGTGGATATATGCCCCATCGTTCTAACTCAAGGTCAAAACTTAGAAACCCTATAGTTAGACATGTTGGCTCAATACCTTATTCAAGGTAATACCACTTAAGAGCTATAGTAGAGGATAAAAGAGGGCCAATTGGAATATAAAACCTTTATGGGGGAGATCATTATGTTGTTTTAGAGGTGTAGGTCACTTTTATTTATAGGAGATAAGCTAAAGTTGGCCATTTTGGCCTAGAATTATTTCAAGACTGCCCACAATGCATGCTTCTCACCTGAGAGGAAACTTAACATAATCACAACTGTATGTAGCTTATACATGGGAGGTTGAGCACTTTAGGAGAGGTGTGGGGATTTGTCTACAAGATTTTAGTGGAATTAGTTCAAAGGTTAAGGTCATAACCTCTATGACTCATTGTTAAGAGTCTTAAACTCTCTTAAAAATCCCTAAAAGCCTAATAAGGACCCAAATAGAAATATTTATGAGAAACTACACCCTAAATAATTGAAATCACTTGGAAAACACTTGGATCATGGAGCCCACTCAAAGAAGGTTTCTGCCATGGTACTGGTCTATATAGATACCTCCAAAAAATACAAGTTTGCAGAGTTTTAAGTAGGAGATGAAGTGTAAAAATTGGTTAAGAGTTTCCAATAATTGGAGGGGATATTTTAATTCTTTTTTCACCCCCTTAAATCATGAAATTTTCACATATATACTTAGAAGTGTTTCTGTAAACCTCCACTAATCAACTAGTCTACAAAAGCTAGCCAAGATGGCCTAATAATGCAATAAAGGTAAGATTGTAGGTATGGGATGATTGAAAGGTATATATACTAGTTTGTAAGGTTGAGAATAAGTTAAATCAAATACATTAAATGCCTTATTCAACCCTTATGACTCTCTAAATAGTGAATGAGCAAAACTAGGCTGCTAGTCCATGAGGTCTACGTAGCTAACAAAATAGAGAAGTTTATGGGAATTGAAGGCCATTATGAAGTAAATGATCCATATTAGGAAATATTTAAATTAACCTTGAGGTGATTATACTCCATATTAATGATAATTATGAAGGATTTTGGGTGGTTTCTTTAATAAGGCCTATGTGTAGATAAGGGCAACTACTTAATGCCTCATGGAGGAGGCCTAATTATACCTCTTTCATTACTTAGTAACTAATGAAATGGAAGGAATTTGAATAAGGATTGCATGAATGGACCCTTTATGAATCAAATATTTCTAAAATTAGACCCCAAATGCTCCAAATACTTCATTCAATCCACTAGTCAACCAAACAATGCATAAGGGAGTTTAGAAGACTGTTGTAACTGATACACGATCATTATGGTCTCTTCATGACCACTTATGAAAAAATTACTTTCTCTCTCTTGTAAGAAACTCTATATATTTAGGTATTAAGTCATTTTTTTCCATCCCTTAGTTGGGTGTGGCAAAGTTTTGCGAAAATTGTATCTTGAACCTTAAGGAGTTAATAAAGAAAAGGATTGTTGCAAACTTCTTATCAATATTAGTGTGTATTATGGTTGTTGACTTGCAAAAAATTAGGGTGTTCATATTATTTTTTAGGTCCTCTCTTTCACATAATGTTATATTGTCATCCTATACAGGTCATATGAAGAATTGATAGGTGGTAGTTGTATTGAAGAGTGAATTGATTGTTAGTGTCTCATGCAGACCTTCATTCCTTTGCCTTCAAGTTGCAAAACTTCCACATAACCTCCATACGAAATACTCATGTTTAGGACTATGTCAAGAATACTATTTAGTTACTTATCTTTCCTTAAATTCAAAAGTGTGTTTGAATATTAGTTAAGAGAGGATAATTGAAGATTGGTGCATTACCACCCCTAGTATAGGTTTTCCTTTCAAGTTTTCATCACATCCCTTTTCATCCTAATAATAGTAGTAAGTCTTAGTAGAAGATATTAAGTTGATATATCAAAAGAGATAGCCACATAATCTATAGGTTTGGTCTTACTATAGGCTACCCATAATCTTTAGGCTAATCCCATGTTAGTCCAAGCCTAAAGAAGAATTGAACTATCTCCTTCAAAGCATGTAGCTTGGAGTGATAACAAAAGGGTTTCAAACTTGTATAACTAAAGGAATATCATGAAATTACTGAGTAAGTTTAATGAACAATCAAAACATACATTTTTACCTCCAAGGGGATCTAATAACCATTAATAATCACAACAAAAAGTCCTTTTATTTTATATATCTTCAAAAGCTTATATTTACAGACCCTTATTCCATACAAGTTCATCCATCTCTACCTCAAATTACATCTTCACCAAACCTACAACCACCACTCGTATTCATCCATATCTACCTAAAATTACATCTTACTCCTTATTTTAACTCTTATGGAGGTGATTCGAGCTTTAAAAGTTTTAAAAAAGTTTCTAATATTAGTTTGTGGTTGGTTTTAGTTAGTAAGATATTTTCAACCATTTTTGAACTCTTCAAAAATCTTTCCTAGCCATCCTCCTACATTGAGTTTCTCCTTATCAACTTGTACAACTAGAAATAAATATTATAGAATATTTGAAACATATCTTTAGATCCTCAAGATCCATCACATACCAACCTAGACCCTCCAAACTTGATTAGACCCCTTAAACCATTGAAATCAAATTCAAATTTTTAAACTTTGCATTTGGAAGGGAAACTGAGTTTTAGGCCAAAATGAATACTAATAAAGGCTGATGAAGCATAAAAAATATTGTAACATCATACTCCTTAAGTGAAAAAAAATTGAAATCTGGTTCAAATGGAACTTCTTCCTTGTTTTCCAATTCTTCTTATCCTTTATTTTGTTTCTTTGCTCTTGTTTACTTACTTGCTGATCCATATCACTAACCCATTTATGCATTCTTTCAGGTGATTTCACTACCTTGTCTTCTATCACAATCTCATATATGTGTACATGCACCTTTGATCCATAATTGATCCTTGTAATTACATATGCAACATTTAAAATTCCTACTTTATCTACAATATCATGCTTTTAAATCATGTTATTCCACCTTTTTGTATTTCTAGTTGTGTTTTCATGGCTTCCATTTGAATGGACTCTAAAAGGTCCATAACCCTATTGATATGTTCCTTTATTGTCTTGATTTTCTTCCTTTGCATATTACCTTCTATCTTCAGGAGATTCATTCTTCTTAGTGACTTTTTTATTTATCCATCCTTCATTATTATTGTCTTAACTTCATCTTTATCATAATATGCCCTTATAGTTCTTTTTTCAAGCACTATCTCTGCACCATCTCTCTCTCTTGACTTTCTTAAAGCATGTTCATATATTCCATATTGAAAAATATTTTTTATATAGTCTTTTTGTAGTAAGGAATAACACCATGATATAACATAAAATATGAATATCAAATAGTGAATAGATCCACCTTGCTTTAGTCTTATTTGTTTACCTCTTTGATAATTTTTGCCTTGTTCAACCATATCTATTTTGAAATGGTTTCCTTGACCTATTATTGGACTATTTTTGTCCTCTTTCTAATTTGCTTGCTTCTCTAAATGGTCTTATTCATGAGGAGTTTGAAATTTCTCCTCTTTTTCTTGATCCACCTAAATTTATAGTGTCTCATCTCCTTGATTATCCATATAGCAGTGGAATGTTTCTTATCATTGCATCTCCATTCCTGTGAAAATAATATATTTATCACAAATCAAATCATATTTTAGAGATTCAATGGTCTCTTCAAAGATCTTGTAGACCTCCTAACATTTATTTTTTCTATGATATTATTGAGTTCTTCCCAAAGTTATCTTGGCAACTCTTTCATCTTTCTAAACTCTTCACCATGCACTTCATCTTGTTTGGATCTGATTTCATCCTCTTGGCTAAGAATCACTCTTTTATCTTATTTTTATTATTGCAACTCTGTAACCAGTTACTAAAGGTTAATTAATACTTTATTTCCTTCATCTTTTTTAAGATTTAATGTCTCATCTTGGGTACTATCTTCATATACCCATGTACTTGTAAACACACACTCACACATATTGTTAGAATAAAAAAATTGAGGCTTGATTTCCTCTCCAACTTATTTTTTCTTGGATTGAGCTTATAACATCTTTATCCACATATTCAAAATTCTAGTCACATGCATCCTCTTTCTTCTTTCAATAATATACTTAATTGGCCATTTGACCAATTTATTCATTCTTATAAATAATCCTTGTCTTGATTGGTTTCATTCTTATACATGTTTCATCAAACATGTTAAATCCTACTTCACACCATCTATTTCTTTTTGAATATCCTCTTCACCTTCTTCATCAATTTCTTCTTTAGTAGTCTTGCCATCTATTTTTATTTATGTCATGCCTCACCCAAAGAGTCTTTGGTATTTTTACACCTATTCACTCTTTTTTCAATCTCACCCAAGTCTTTTTCACCTTGGTCTATTAACACTATATCCAAGTATTTTACACCTTGGAACTAACTCTTGAGCTTCAATGTGATCTTACCTTCCTCTCAAACCTCAATGGCTATAGAATTACTTGAACCTTCTTAGTTTCCTTTCTTTTCACTCTTCTCCCCTTTCTTTTCACTCTTCTCCCAAGAGATTATATGCTTTGATACCATTATGATGAAAGTGGATTCAACTTATCTTATTTCAGCACCTAGGCTTATAGCTGTTAGGTTGTGGAGCTAAAAGCTTCACTGATGCAAACAGGAGAGGAGGTTGCTGAAGGTTGCTGAGTTGCAGAGAAGCTGGGGTCGGTCTGATCAGCCGACGCCGGCAGGATAGCAGAGAGAAGCAACCGACGTCGGTCATATATCGGCCGATGTCGGTCACCTCCAGGCAGATAGGGACCGACGTCAGTCGCCTGTGTGGTTCGACTGCGAGCTAATTACGGGCAGTTAGCTAACGAACCAAGTGTTTGCATGAAGAGATCTATTTTTAGACTGAGAGCTGCGGATCTAATTATTGTAATTAGATGTCTAATTATTGTTTGATGAGATATATATAATAGACTCATGGTTGTATTGGAAAAGTGGGCTAGTTTGAGTTGAGCAAAGTTTGCTCCTTCTGTGTGTGAGGTGAGCAAGGGTGTTCCTCCTAGTTCCACAGTAGTACCAGGCGTGTTGGTGCTGGTTTGGAGAGTCAGCTGGATTCTTTAGGAGTGTAGGATCTTGGTCACAGTTGCATGGCCTATATAGGAGATCTACATGGTAAGTAAGATCGTTGATCTATAGGTGTATGCGTGTGCAAGGTCAAGGTTCACAGGTGAGCAGAACCGTTGTTTGATTTACAGGTGTGCAAGATCATATAGACAGCAACACAACAGGGAGCAGTATTAGGCAGGATCTACTTGGAGTACAGGTGTGTACTCAGATAGAGCAAAGAGGAAGGCAAGGGAGTTCCTTCCATAAGTATGGTCTGTTGAATTGTAGGTTGTTGCAGATTCATGGGAGATCTACTTGAAGTACCTTGAGTACTTGTGGAGCACGTGGAGTTCTTGTGGAGTGCGTGGAGCACTTGTGGTGTGCGTGGAGCATGGGAGGTGAACACCAACTCTGTATTTGAGTTGGGTGTTGGGACTTGTGAGAGGGAGAGCTTTGGGGAGAAGAATTACTGTTCACTTGAGGTGTGGGAAACCTCTGTAAGGTGGTGGAGAAGATGTGGGATATTCTCTATTGTATTCTTTTCTGTATAAAGTGTTAATACAAGTTGTGTATTGTCTCTCATATGCTGTGTTATTCTGAATTCTAGTTACTTGGTGAATCTGGTTATTTCTGCATATTATAGTTGCCTGGTATTTAGTAATCAACTGTATGCTTCTGGTGTTTTGCATCCCTGACAATAGCCTTCTTAAATTTATAATTTTACTTCATATAAAACTCTTGTAATTGTATTTTAACTCAAGACATAATATTTAATCATTCCTTCTCTACAATATTTAACAAGAAGTTAGAAAAGGCCTATGATTTTTGGGATTTTCAATTGTCCTTGAGATTGGATGTCTCCTTATAAACTCAGTCCTATAAATTTTCTAGTGGATTTTATCATAAACATTATATTATCTCAATAATATTTCTTATCTTTCATTATTATTGTCTTAGCTCAATATACGGGTCCATTCCTTGCTTTAAATATAATTCCTTCAAAAGAACGGACACATCACTCTAATTCTTAGATTCTTATTCTTATGTCTTTATTGAATGATACTCAATTTACCTTAAGTATTCATATACATGTTACCCATGAAAATAAACTTTTTTTCTATTCTTATTCATTTTAATTTTCAATAAAATCTAAGAAGTCATAGTTTCATAGCCTGCTCTAAGCCTATTTACAAGTCTGTCACCTTATATATAATCCCAGAACAATCCTACTGGGGTCCTATTATCAATTAAAATTTGTTCTCAAATGGTTATAACCTTGATTTTGGATTCTATTATTTATATTATTTACAAAATAATCAAAGAAACCTTATTAACCTTTTTATCATTCACCATCATATAGTAAAACACATAAATTAGAATTAAAGTTTCTCAAAATAGGACTGTTACCTTGAATTTTTTAATGTTTATTTTCAATGATGATTTATTGATGTTATCCATACCTCTTATCCTCTTTAACACTAACATATATCTTGATTAGATCTCTGACTCTCTTTATTGAATACCTTCTACAAAGAAATTTATGATTCTACCATGACTCTTAATGCTTTGAATTTTTTCTTAAATTATGACTCAATCACTCAAAATATAGATCAAAAACACTCTCAAAGATTATTAAATTCTATTCCAATATATCCCAACCCACAACACCTTTATAAAATGCCTTGATTCAATAATAAAAGAATCACAAATACATAAACATGGGTTTTTAGGTCTGTTTACAAACTTATAGAATATATAATGGTCATATCTCCATTTTTATTAACCTAAATGAATTTTAAACCTTTAAATTTTTTAAATCATATTCAAATATATTATATTGCCAATTTTTAGTCTTTTTATTGGGTTTTAACTTTAGATATGCTCTAAACCCTAACTCAGGGTTTTGTCCTTTCTTACACAAGATGAGAGCTTACAAATAAGATCAATTTAATTTTTAATACCTATTGATGAAGTATTTTAACTTATATTACATCTTAATATCTATATCCTACTCAAAAAATTTAATTTAATCCTTGAATAAGTCTAAAAACATAAAAAAATGTCCTTTTTACCTTAATTGTGATAATTTGACTGTGTATGTAGATCTAGGAGTAATCAAAAGGGGAAATTTCAACATCTACTCATTGAAAAACATTAAATATTCATTATTTTAGGTATATAAAGACTTATCCAACTTTTATAAACATTTATTATATTTAATTCACCAAAAAGTACATGAAATCACTCATTTCTTTAAGAGTATAACATTGAAACAGGGGTTCTAACCTATATAACTAAAGGAATATCATGAAATACTAAGTTTAATGAACAATAAACAAATAAATTTTTAACTCCAAGGGGATTTTAAAATCAATAATAATTACAACAAAAAGTCCTTTTATTGCATATATATTCAAAGCTTATATTTATAGGCCCCTATTTCATACTTCTCCCTTCACCAAAATTATAACCACCACTCTTATTCATCCATTTATACCTCAAATTACATATTAATCCTTGTTTTGAATCCTATGGAGGTGATTCAAGATTTAAATTTTTTAACAAAGTTCTTGATATTTGTTTGTGGTTGCTTTTAGTCAACAAGATCTTCTCAACCACTTTTAAAGTCTTCAACAAGCTTTCCTAGTCATCCTCCTACATTGAAATTCTCCTTATCAACTTGTATAATTAGAATTAAATATTATTGAATATTTAAAACATATATTTAGACCCTCAAGGTCCCTCACATACCAACTTAGACATTCCAAACTTGATTAGACCTCTCAAACCATTGAAATCAAATTCAAAATTTTAAACTTTGCATTTTGGCAAAAAACTAAGTTTTAGGCTAAAATGACTACTAAAAAAGGGTGATGAAACATAAACAAGATTCTAACATATATAAACACTATAATAAACCTAAGTAAGATCAAATTTATAGTATTTTTGATGATTCATAAACTACCTAGGTCACTTTTATTTTATATGGCAAACTAAAAGATCTATCAAGTGCATGGTGGAACATCCTTCTCTCCCTATAACATTTGCATAATCACCCCCATGGAAGGCACATAAATCCTGTTTTCAACACTCAATAAATTTTTATTTGCTAATCTCATTTCTTAGTTTAGAATCAATAACCTCCAACTCCCTCCCATTAACATCATGCACATCCCCTTGTAGATGCTATAATTTGATTTATGTAGTATTCTAGTCTTGTACACTTGAAAAATATCAATCATGGCCGTACCTTTTAGTTATAGACCTATTTGCTACTAAAAGGCTCAAATTCACCATCTCTTTATGCCCAAATTTTTTCTCTTAATCTGATGACTGTTATCTTGATGACCAAGCCTTTTATACTATGAAAAAATCTCTAAACTTGATCATTATGCTTCATTACTAGTTTTGGACATGTACCAATTTTCTAGTTTCCTAGACACTTACATCCCAAGTAGACACTTGCATCGATGCAAGTGTCCACTTTTATTATAAAGTGTCTAGTGCCCAAAAGTCATCTAATTTTCAAATGAAATGTATTCTAAATAGTTAGCCTAAGTTATTTAATGCAATATATTTCTAAAAGGGATTAGTATATATACAATATCAACCCTCATTCATTCCTCACCTAATAAATACATGGAAATCATATAAAAATCATAAGGCAATATACCAAGAAGTACTCAATCAAGAATTCAAGTGAGAAAATTTAATCTATTCATCCCTATTTCTTTATTAGTCATAGGAGTAATATTTTCATAGGTCTGAAGCATTCAAAGAGTAGTCCATGAGCCATATTTACCAAGTTACAAGCCAAGTCATTACATGTCATTGATTATAACACATATCATCCTTGTGCACACACAAGAAAATATGTAGGGGATAAATACATAAGTCTGAGGCCCTATTTAGAGTATTGGCTATGTATGCAATGCCCATTGATAGAGGTGTTCTTAGGGTAGCTTGACACTATGAGCCCCCTAGCCCATTTTTCCCATAGTCACTTCAAAGGTGAGAAAGATAGGGTTGGATCATTTTACAAAGAGATGACCTATGTGTGCTATTTATATACATCATAAGAAAGGTGATAGAAAACTTAAAAGGCTCTAGTTGGTCACATCTATATCCAATTAATACTCTATACAAGATACCTATGTCGAAGTTAGATACCTGCATCAACGTAACTATCTAAATCTGATGCAAGCATAAGAGGCCATAGAAAGAATATTCTCATAATATAAAAACTATTTGAAGATCAGCTTCCAATCCACTTCTAGCTGTTATAGATTTTACATGCATGAGTATAGTAAACCAACTAAGTATCATTATCCCTATGTATTGAAATATCTATCAATATTTGTACTTTACTATTTTTAGCAATATCAATTGTATAACTTAAAAATATTATTTATCTAAATTTTTATTAATTAGTCTACTCATTAAGTTAGTTCACCAACCTTGTGTAAAAATTAATATAATACCCCTTATCCCTAGACATCCCCTTATCTAAATTTAGGGTTAAACATTTGGTGAATCTAACCTTTAGTCTAAAAACCCTAGCTTGACCTGGGGTTTCCCTTTTTTATCTGATTTCTAATCTCTAAATTGTAAAATATTTTAAAATCATATTTCCATTTAATTTCAAATAATTAATCATAGATGCATATATCATTTATTTCCTTTTCCAATATGTCATGATCAATTTTGTGTTTTATGGGGAATGCATGGCTAACTCAATTAAAATTTTAAAGAAATAGGTCAAAAATCTAACAACAACAAAGAAAATGATTTCTTGCACACTTCTCATTTTTATAGTGTTTATAATGAGATTTTACCTATTACCACTAAGTGTTATAGAGAATGCATAAAAAACCCTTCTTCTCTTTCTAATGTCACAAATTCATCCCAAGATGTCATTGATAAAATTTCACTTTGGAATTATTTGATAAATCTTCCCATTACAAAGATGTTCTTTTGGATGCCTTTTGTATGACCATATTCCCAAGAAATGTAGAGCCCCCATATGTGGCCTCCATGTTAAATTAAATAAAATGGATTGAGTAAAACATTTCTTTTTAAAAGAGAGGATCTACCACCTCAAGACATTAAAAATTATTGTCTATCATTATATATCTAGGTATATGTTTTCAATAAAATGGTAAAATGAGTCCTCATGGATAATGGCTTGGGAATTAACATATGAAACATATCATTGCTCTCTTTACTTGGAATTAGAGCTATATAGTTAGAACCATCCAACATGAGTATTAAGGTATTTGATAATATTTCACAAAAGGTATTTGGGTAGATTGTACTAAATATCATTGTGGGACCTTGTACATTACCTAATTCATGTCAAGTTATGCTAGATTATTTAAATTATAACATGCTTTTGGGATGTACTTAGATACATGAAATGATTGTAGTTCCCTCTAATTTACATGCATGCTTAAAATTCAACCAAAAATGGTTTATTTATACATGCCCAATGGATACTACTCTATTTAAACATTATTCAATGATACAACCAATGAATGCTTCTACATTAAAATCTTATGTTTCTGATTTCATCTCTTGATATTTGTTAAAATATGGATATAAAGGACAAGGATTAGGAAAAAATGAATAAGGTATAACCCAACCTATTACACCTTCAAATAATTAAAATCAAGAAGGTTTGGGAATTTTAGATAAAACTACAATTACAAAACAAGCCACTCACCATACACCATATTTTATAAAGACACAATCAGAATGCCTAGACATACCTACTTTTGATAATGAGATACAATTAGAAAATCTACATCTGATTGATTTAAATTCTTCACCAAATTTTTTGACATTGAATGAGTTCTCAAATGATGAGTCATTGCTAAAGTACTTATGGGTGTATGAGGATATTCCTTCCTTATATCATAAGAATAGGTTTCCTCATGCATCCTCAACTCATGCTTACTTTGGTGAAAGTAATGAGTCTAATCTCCAACATGATGCCTCTAATACAATTCCTACCATGCCATATGTCATGGAATGATCTACTTTGTTAAAAAAATAAATAATACAATATAATTATGGAATAAAAATACATCCTTGACCAGTATTGCTTGCTGTAATGATGTAGGAAGATGAAGGAAAATATTATTATTAGGTCTTACATGATTTCCTAGAATTATTTTCCTAGGATTATTCAAATATGATTGGGATAGACCCATCAATTTCAATGCATAATATTTTACTCTATCTAGATGCAAAACCAATAAAACAAAATATTCACAAAATGCATCCTAAAGTTCTATTAATGGTAGAAAATGAAATTTAAAATGTATTATATGCAAGTTTCATCATATTTATCACACATTTTTATTAGGTTTCCAATATTATACTTGCCACTAAACTAAATGATGACATTTGATGTTATACATATTACCATGATTAAAATAAATCTTATCCCAAAGATGATTTTAGACTGCCTAACACTAACATGATTGTTGGTTCTACAACTAGTTATGAGACATTTTACTTTGTGGATGTGTTTGTTAGATATAACTAGATAAAAATTAACCCTACAAATTATGAAAATACAACATTTACTACCCCATGTGGAACATTTTGTTATACAGTCATACCTTTTAACCTTAAAAATGTAGGAGCCACATACAAAAGGGAAATGATGCACATTTTACATGATTTTATTCATAAACCCATCCAATACTATGTTGATTATTTACTCACAAAATCAAAATATTGATAAGATCATGTTATTAATTTATGATAACAATCTGAAAGACTATGCAAATTCAATGTGCAATTGAATCTAAAAAAATGTGTTTTTGAGGTATCCTTCAAAAAGCTTATAGGATACATAATTTTATAATAAGGCATAAAACTTGATCCAAAAAAGGTACAATCTATTACTAGGATGCCACCACCAATGAACTTAAAATAACTACAATGTTTACAAGGAAGAATTTAGGGCATTTAATGTTTTATTACAATGTGGATAAAATAATACCTTTAACACATTTTCTAAAAAAGGACATAAATTTTAGATGGGATGAAATACTTGTCAACAAAGCTCTGATAAAATCAAAGAATATTTAACAAATCCACTAATACTCATGCATCCAATACCTGACAGACCATTGATCCTTTATATCTCAACCACACCTAAGGCCCTTGGGGCCCTATTAGCATAATATGATGATGATCACAAATAGCATGTAATTCATTATATAAGCTATCAACTGGTTGATTACAAATTCAAAACATCACAATGGAATTTTTTTTTTCTAGAATTAGTATTTGCTACATAAAAGTTACATCACTACTTGCTCAATAATGAGATTCATGTTATATTTAAATAGGATCCCATAAAAATTCCCATGAACAAAACCCATCTAATAGGTCACATAGCTAAATGGGTGATGCAACTTACAAAATTTGATCTCAAATTTATATATAAAAAAATCAATAAAATGTCAAGTTGTAGCTAATCAATTAGCTACAACTTTATTACCCATTCCTTTTTCACTCACCAAAGCTTTATGTGCTAAATCTAAAACATATAATATATCTTCAAATCAATGGATAATGTTTTTCAATGGGTCTAGATGCATTATAGGTGCATGTGCCAGTATCATATATTCACACCCAAGGGAGAATATATGCCTTTCTCTTATATATTAGACTTTTTTTTCACTAATCATATAACAACATATGATGCCTAGATAATTGGATTATCCATAACATAAAAGCTTCATATCAATGACATTCAAATTTTTGGTGACTTTCCATTTATTATTAATCAAGTTGCTGATCATTACCAAACCAAAGAAGAGTATTTACTCCAAAATAAAGAAATAGTGGATAAAATCAAAGAAAAATTTGACACATTCTCTATCAATAATACTCCATGAAAATATAATTGCCTTTTAGATGCAATGGCTAGTGAAAAATATTGAATGCTTTTTGATATTATCAATGGTTATATAATATTTACTGTATAGTAGCTATGGCAACCTTTCATTACTCCAAGTGCCTTAGCTGTTTTTTTTATTACTCACAACTCTATAAACATAGAATGGTATAATGACATATATAATTTCTTATATTGGGATTATAGACTAGATCACTTAACACAAAATGAAAAACACCAACTAAAAAGAGAGGAATTTCATTATGTTATTATAGACAATGATTTTTTTAATTAAGGGTTTGATGAACAGTTATTTTGAGGCCTAAGTAAAGATGAGGCATGCACCAAACTTCTATAAATAGATGATAGTGAGTGTGGAGGACACTTTAGTGGTAGGGACATGTCCCAAAAATTGTTATGATAGGGTTACTACTGGCCTACAATAGACCAAGAATGCATTGAACATGCTAAATAATGTTTATAATGCTAAAAATAAAGCAATCTAAACCATGCTCCATATCATGAGTTATAAATGACTATCTCACCATGGCCTTTCTCCTTATGGGGATTTGATTTGATTGGAAAAATCAATCTTATGTCTATCAGTGGGCATAAATTCATAATCATAGATACATAATATTTTATAAAGTGGGTGGAGGTAATCACACTTGAGTTTACCATAAGGGATGACATATGCAAGTTTTTGATGACCAATATTATTTCCTATTTTGGCATCCCTTAATCCATTATTACCGATAATGGATCATCATTTAAAAATAAAATAGTTAAACATTTTTTTAGTAAGTAAAAAATCAAACATACCTTTTCTATACCTTATTACCCATAGGGTAATGGATAGGAAGAAGCAACAAGAAAATTATTATGAAAATACTTGTAAAAATAGTTGAATGATACAACACTAATTGACACTATCAGATGGTGTATGATTTATGGGCATATCACACTAGTGTTCTTACATCTAATCAAACCAAACCTTAGTCATTGGTTTATGGTACAAATGAAATTTTACTAATTGAACTAGAAATATCATCCTTATGTGTTTCTCTCAAGGATATTTTAAAAGATAACGACTACTGTGAAAAATAGTTAAATCAATTAGAATAATTGAGTGAAAAACATACTTAGGCCATCAAACAATTTCAATTTTATAATGATCATGTCAAGTATACATATAAAAAAAAGTTTATCCACATGAATTTATTGTGGGTAACTTGGTACTAAAATAAAATCAAAAGAATACCAATGTAGAAAAAGATAAGAAAGGAAAATTCAAACCAAACTAGTTAGGACCATTCACAATTACAAAAAAAATGGGCAAAGGGTTGTACTACCTAGCTACACTTGAAGACAAACCTATCAAAAACACAATGAAAAATATGCACTTGTGTAAATATATTACATAAAATCTACCAAAAAATGTCAAAAATAAAAAAATTTATAATAAATGAAAACATTCAAAAAATTCAAAAATACTAATTTTTTCAAATATGTTCCTAGTTGTACAATTTCTTATACATATGTTTTTTGATCCATGTTAGTAGATAAGATATCATTATTTCATATATACACATATGTTGCAATATTTAATTAAGTGTGATACATGCATGCCAATGTACATGATATATGCACATATAGATGTTGGGATTTCCCTCTACTAATGTCCTAAGTACATTGGGAGCATCTACTTATTCTATCACAATACTCCTAGATTATATTATTATATTATCACTTTCCATTATAATTTTTGATCTTATATATACTTACACATTCCTCTATACATGATTATACCTTTCATAGTGTACTTGATATGCTATGTACTTAACATTGCTTGCAAACACATATGTTTAGGAACTAGTATGTTATGTTCATGTTGGTTGCCTATTTTTCTTGTTTTCTACTATGTTGCATTATATTTAATGTTGGAGAATTTGAATATGCTCCATTGATTATGGAATATGTGCCTATGATTGCCTATTATTAATTTTAAACATTTGAATTTACAATTCTATACTTTATGGACATTAGACTAAGTCGTGTCCCTTCTATTATATGATATTTGAACATGCCCCTTGTATGAGGCCACATTTAACCATTTCATATTGATTTTATTTTGAATGCTTTTGTATGTGTGTTTGATTTATTATTGATATTTTAATATTACTCTCTTCACATTGCCATGATCTACCTCATGTATCTTAGGATTTAATGTGATTGCATAATTACATGTCTAATTATTATATCTACCCAGACATGTTACTCCCATATGCTACATGATCCATATACAACTTATGTAGTTATATTATCCTTTTTGGGTAAGGTAAATACCGGATTATATTTCCCCTCACCTAAAAATGGGGCATATAATTGGGGGTAATGTCATAAAGGCATGACCTCCACACCTATTCACTACTTAACATCTCCATATTATAGTGGGGGAATGTTATATAAACATGTTATCCACATTCACATAATTTATTGGATTATATAGATTATAGTGGGGGCATGTTATGTAAATATGTTCTCCACATTTACACAAGTTCTCATATTCTATAGATTATAATGGGGGCATGTTATGCAAACATGTTCTCCACATTTACAACAGTTCTTAGATTCTACAAATTACAATGGGGAAATGTTATGGAAACATGTTATCCACACTCGTATCTATTTCAAATTAATAATATTTCACTACATATGTTTTATATACACATTTTTGGTAGCATTCTATACATTGATACTATTACTATACCCAGATTCCAACTTGAGACATATATTAGGTGTATATGCCATGTAAAGGGAACCTAAAATTACAAAATCAAATCATTTCTAGATTTCAAATAATATTATAGATTATTATTATACCCAAGTTGGATTTTTATGTATTATTATTGAGCTAATCTACTATAGTAGTTGGTTCACTTTTGGAAGGTTGAGTTGATTACATCACTCAATCTTACCAAAATTATAATTTAGACTTTATTAAATCATTTAAATTTACCAAACTTATAGGTTGGATTTGATTAAATCATCCACACTCAATATAGATATATTGTGAGTTGATTAAATTAATCACACTCACCATATCATGCACATATTTGGGTTGCACAATTGAGATGAAACAAATTCAATGGATGAGTTGAAACTCAACTCTACATCAAGTTTTGGGGCATGTCTCTGAAAACACACACACACACACACACACACACACACACACACACACACACACACACACACACACACACAAGTTAATATTTGTCTTAATCCCAAATTCAATACTTCATAATGAGGCATCTTTTCAAATCAAATTTATAAAAGGCAAGATGGCTGAATCAACACATAGGTTTAATCCTAACCTTGATCTTTCTACTTTCAAGCATTTAAAATTATTTCAATTTTATATTTCATACACTAATTATATATTGTAACATCATGTTGGTTATTTGTCAATCACTAGAAAAACACCCAAGTTGGGATCATGCAAAGATAATGTGTGTCATACACACCCAAGTATGCATTTTTTTTTCAAACTATCAATTTCATTACTAAATTAAAGGGGGGAATATGGATACGAAAATCTGATTTATGTAGTACTTTATTATTTTACACTTGACAAATATCCATCATGGTTGTCTCTTTTAGTTATAGACATGCCCACTACCAAAAGTCTCATGTTCATTATCTCTTTATGATTAAATTTATTATTTGTTAGTATGACCACTATTATCTTGATAACAAGACTTATATACTGTATAAAAATATCTAAAATTGATCATTATCCTTCACTACTAATTTTGGACTTGTACCTATTTTCTAGCTTCTTGGACACTTGTGTCCTAGGCAGACATCTATGTTGAAACGAGTGTCCACTTTTCTTACAAAGTGTCAAGTGCCTAAAAGTCATATAATTTACAAATGAAACATATCCTAAAGGTCACCCTAAGTTCTTTAGTGTGATATATTTATAAAATGGATTGGTATATATACAATATCAATCCTCATTCATTCTTCACATAGAAAATACCAAGAAATCACATACAAATCACAAGGAATTGTACCAATAAGCACTCAATAAAGCATTCAAGTGATCAAACCTACCCTATTCATCAATATTTACACATCAATCATGAGAGAAATATTTAAATAGGTTTACAGCATTCAAAGAGCAGTTCATGAACCATATTTGCCAATTTACAAGCCAGGTCACTAAATATCATTGCTTATCACACATCTTATCCTTGTACACACACAAGCCAAAACATAGGGGATAATTACATAAGTTTGAGGCCCTATTTGGAGTATTATCTATGTAGGCAGTGCCTATTGATGGAAGGGTCCTTGGGCCAACTCGACAATGTGATCCCACTAACCCATTTTTACCATAATCACTTCAAGGTTGAGTAAGATAAGGTTTGATAATTTGAAAAATAGTGAAAAACTATTCATATTATATTTATACATCAAAATAAAGGCAAAAAAAATTAGAAGGCTCTAGTTGGACACATCTAGATCTAGTTAGTATCCCATATAGGACACCTGTGTTGAAGATAGACACTTATGCCAATGCAACTATCTAGATCTGATGCAAGTGTCAGAGGTCATAAAAAGAATATTATTATAATCTAATGATTATTCTAAGATTAAATTCTAGTCCACTTATAAAAGGTTTTAGATTAGACCTACATGATCATAGTAAACCAAGTATCATTATTCCCTTTTTATTATAATATCTATCAATAGTTGTAATCTAGTATTTTTAGCAATCTCAATTGTATAACTTCATAATATTATTTATCTAAGTTTATATTAATTAGACTACTCATTAAGTTAGTTCATCATACTTATGTAAAATATATTCTAATACCCCCTAACCCTAGATATACCCTTATTTAAATTTAGGGTTAAACACTCCCAAGTAGGAAATTAGTGTTTATTGGAATCAACGATGTTAATATTGTAGTTATTAGAGATACCTATGATTTTGAGAAACACCATCCCAAAGTTATACACATCAATTTTGTCAATAATTTAGCATTGTAACAACCACTTTAGATTAAGGTATATGGGTATGCCTCTCATACTTGTCACTACATGACTATTGTTCATGTTCATTAGCATGACCATCCTGAAATCATAAACTTTTGAAACAAAATTCTCATCTAGAAGAATATTTTGAGGATTGACATCCAAGTGAACAATATTGTATCATCATTATATTGATCCAAACATTCATTGGGCATGTGTTCATAGATGATGATATTATGAAACTTATGATCACATAATCTATGTAGTTTTAGTAGATTCCAATGATGGATTATGCTTACTATTTCAACCTCTGAATAAAATTATTTTTCTCCTTGCCTCACTTTCTCAAGTTTCTTCACTACCACCTATAAAATCATCATATATCATTCTAAATCCACCATATTCCACTTTATGAAAATTATGGGTAATCTCATGAATTTCCTTAAATGAGCTTTTTCTCACTGTCAAGTATGGAATGGTGGACATCACATTGTGATTTGATTAATTTTATCCAAAATTTATGAGATCTAGCTTTGAATTTTTTTAGTATTTGAAAGGATTAAACAAAAAAATAGACAGCACACAACTAAAAAATTAATGGTAAAAGAAACCCACATAACTATTTTTTTGTTACCAAATTGCTTTAAAATCTTGGCCAAATTTGTGCTTTATAGTTTTATTAATACTAATTGGTTCGCACATGATTTTTATGAGATCATTATGCCAAATAAAAAGAAGTGATGTAGGAAAAATTTTCAAGCAGTAATCTAAACAATCTTCCTTGGTTAATGTATTCATAGGAAAAACGTACTAGTTATAGTGATACTTGACCCTTGAAAGAGAGAAAATCTTCCATGTAACCCAATTTACATTTACACAAGTAGGATAATTTGAAGACAATCCATTACTGAGATGATGGGTGTCATTATTTTCACACTCATAAGTTTCATCTTCAATACACATTCTATAATTCCCACAAGAACTTGGCAATTGGCATTTAATTATTCCATGGCTCAAGGCATTTCCACATCTAAATGTATATGCTCTCAGAGTCCCATCATTATCCACCCTTAAAAATACAAATTATGGAGGAAACATAAATTATGGAAAATAAATTTGTCCAAACCACATGTAACTAAAATATGAACATGATGTTGAGCTGTAGGTTATCATGGAAATTTATATTTAATATTATTGTGTATGTTAATTAATAAGCAATTTTTTTGACAAGGAAAGTTAGTTCTCCAATATATATGGTTTAGAAAGTGTTGACAATATGGTTTAAAAAGTGTTGAGTTGTCAGTGGTAGTAAACTTTCAATTTAATTTAGAAAGGATAATTTTTTTATAACTTTCAGTTTAATTTAGAAATGATAATTTTGTTATAACTTTTAGTTTAATTTAGAAAGGATAATTTTTTAAATTGTTTATTAAAATTTGATCAAATCATTAAAAAAAAATGGGATATTCCATAGTAACACCCAAAGGAAAATTACAACATTTTTTGGTGTAAAAAATTATACTTGTTAAAATAATATATCAATTCAAACATCTTGATTGACTAGATCCAAAAAAAAATGCTTTAATTGAAATCTATAGTACCCTAGCTTGGTAGGGACTAAAAAATAAAACAATAAATTTGACACTCTTTTTTATTTTTATTTTTAAGTTTGGATACAACATAACAGCATAGATGTCGGCATCTTTTTTTAAGTAGTGGATTTCAATTTACTAAGTAGATATGTATTTTTATTAGATTTTCATCCACCTACACTGTTATGACTAGGGGGTCCATTCTCTTAAATTTAGTCATGAGTCAAATCTAGTGCAAACACTTAAAATTATCTCTTAGGCATTTTTTAGTCATTAAATTGTATGATTTTATCATGGTTATGTACTTGTCAATTATTGGTCCAAATTAGGTGTTATTGGTACATTTTTTAGACTTCTTATGGTTCATGACCCTTACTCTCAGTGCCATCTAGATATCCTTTTCTCCCTCTTGTGACTTTCCTACAATGGACCTTTTTTTACCAGACTTTTTGTATGCTCCAAAAAATCTTGTGAGTGGAGCATTTGGCTTAAGTGCCTTCATCCCATGTTCCCTCTTTTTTCACTTTTTGATCATTGGAAGTTAGTTTGGATGCCTATGGAATCCTAATTTGAATTTAATTTGTCTCTATATACACATTAATTGTAGTTTTTATAAGCATCTAAGTGAAGTCAAATGAATTCATTATTCACAAGCATTCATTATGCAATTATAGGCATTTTAGAGAAGAGAAAACATTCATTATAGAATTTATTATAGCACTCAAGTTTTGGTTAGATATATTTCATGACATTGGTTTGCATGTTTAAATTATTAAAATTGTTGAGGTGTGTTATTTTCATGTTAGAGCCCTAAAATAAATAAAGATAGTCTAAGTACTTTCTAGTGTAATGTAGTTCCAAAACACATTTTGTTTTCCTTATGTTTTTTTTTTATGTATTTTAGTCCATTTAGGGCAAGAAGAAATTTTATTTTGCAAGTGATAGAGTGAAGGGGAAAGATTATGAGAGGTTTTTGAAGACAAAATCTAGGCAAACATAATTGTTGAAATTTTTTGTAGCTAACTACAATTGTTTCTAGATCATCCATATGATACAAACATTTTCCAAAGCTTTCATATGGTCTAGATAGCATCTTAAATTCAACACATTTTTTTAGATTACCGTTATCTTACTTCTAGATGTGTGTTTTCATTATCAAATCCTACTAATTATCACTAGATTTCACAATATCCAAGATAAATCTCTAAACCTTGCATGCCACCTCATATTCTCTAGTTTTGGAAATAATCAACTAGGTTAATTTTTATTTTTTGTATGTTATTTAACCTAGTTTATTTTTTTCAATTATTTAAATTTTAATTTAATTATAAATTTATTTATTCATATTATACCTAAACCTCATCACATCAAATATCTCCTTGGATTTTTACCTTAGTAGATGGTGTAACACATGGTATACCGTTATCATCATCAATTGCACTATAAATTTAAATATTTGAAAGGTGTGTGAGAGATCTAATATATATAGATAAATAAAAGAGTCTCTTTTAATAAAGTTTACTAAACTAAAATAGTTAATGTTTCTAAAAAAAGATATAAATTATGGATCACATGATGTGATCTGAAACATTTATTTAAAATCTTACAAATAATTACTCCCAAAAACTTTATTTCTCATATTATGGATTTTGAAAGCTTTGAATATTTAAGGCTAATTAATTATTATTAGTGAAGTGAGAACATATTTAAGGAAGAGATAAATGAAGTTAAGTCAACTTGTTAGTATATTTAATAATTACACACTTTGTATAGTTATTAAGATGCACTTGATATTTTATTATTGATACTTTTTTTGAGTAAATTAATAATTAGAAGGATCGAGAATTCATTTTATTACATGTTTTAAAGTGGAAATTTTATTTTCTTCCTTCCATGAATGTTTCCTGATTAATTTCTTATAAATTTAACTAGAGAATATTGCTTCCTTCTATGAATGTTTCCTAATTATTTTCTTCAAGTTTAATTAGAAAATATTTTCTCATTTTTATCTTCTCACTTTACAAATAAAGGATGATATTTTACTATTAAATAATTCAATAGATAATAAGTGGATACATTTGTAGTCATGTGTTTTTATTATTATGTTCTTTAATTTTCACCATAAATTTATGTGAGGTGTCATGTGGAGAATGAGCTCATGGTATAATTTGTTGGAGACTTCTGCATGGTATTAGAGCATAGTGTTTCCCTTCTCTTTTCATACCTTAATTTAACATAATGATGCCTCTTTTATATATTTTTTGAGTTTTTTATTATACATACATAAATTAACATTTAATCTAAAACTATGCCCTTATGACCACTCTCTTACACACTTAGCTCTAGACCTATCTTTGGGCCCTTTTTGATCACTTTTGACCACCTTGCACACTCTTATAAGTTGATAAACGAACCAAAAATATAATCATACCTATTATTATAAACCTTAAATATATTTTAGGCCTTGTCTAACACTCAACATGATGAAATCACCCATTAGACAAGAACACCCTAGAGGAGTATAGTGCACTACTCTAATGCCATTACTCCCTCTCATGTCTTCCCACCCAGTAATGGATAATTTGAAAAATCAAAAGATATAAGAAGGTCAAACTATGTACATAATGAGACCCATTCAAATTAATTTAAAATATATGATAATATAAACACTTTTCAAACCATTTTTCAAGAGGGAGGTTTCCACATAGAAAAACACGAAAATCATAATTACACATTGAGAGAAAAATACCTATTTCTCCCAATTTTGATTACATACAACCATAGTACCCCAGATTTAAAGTTTGAATAAAATTTATAGGTTACAATTCATGATTAAAGTACATAATCACATCAATATTTCACCATCATCTAGCATATTACACTAATTATTCACACACCACTATAATATGGGAGAACTACATTAAGTTTGATCCCTCTTCAGAGTATTGTATGTATAAAGAACTTAACACATGGGGTGATGAGGTCTCACCCAAATTTGAATGCTGACCCATTTTTCCCCATTAATTTGTATTCGTCTTTACATGTTTAAGGAGCTATAGTTTTTGAATGAAAAATAGTCATATAGTGGTATCCGTAAGTGATCATAAGCTCTTACATCGAATAAAGGTTGTGTAGATGAAGACACAAAGAACCTAGAAACCTTGATTTCCTCACAAGTGGAAATGATTTCCATAAGTTGGATAGGAGTGCCACCCTTCTAGTGTCCTCTTCATATCACTATTGTCTAGGTCTAGATCTAGTTCCTGATTCTTGATCCCAATCATCAGCTCTCCTAGCACAACAACTTTTAGCTTATGATTCTTCTTGTAGACATAATTTATAGCTAAGTATTTGTTTTATCATCACACTTTGTTATTTTTAGTAAGTTTTTAGAATACATTAGTTTTAAATCAGTAAATACTATTATTTTTATATTATTTTCTTGATTTTGCATAGTAGTTTTGTCATTTAGGTGTTTGTATAAATCCCAAATTTGATAAAACATATTAGTGAACCCATCTCTTACTTGAATGTTGATAAAACCTAACCATATATATTGTTACACCCTTAATCTATGGTGTATCTAGGGATATGTGTGGCCTAATTGTGGCTTACATACCTTTTATATTATCTTGTCACATTTATGTATGTTCTTAGTAAGGTCAACCTATGGAATAACCATGGCTAAGTAGAGTATATATAGGAGATAATGGTTAGTATTTGATCATCATATTTTGAATTTTTATCTCATTTAATTGTTGTGGAGGTTGTCCCCTTAAAATTAATTATATTTATCAAGCATTTTGATCTTATGTCAAGTATTATTATGGATCAATATATTCCATTCTTATTTGTATGATATAATATTCTATTATGTGAACATTTAAGTAATTTTATTACAAGTGGTATCAAAGCTTATATTTGGGAAAGTTTATGCGGTGAATTTTTATTTGGATATGGTGTTACACATCTCTTTTGAGCTGAAGGATAAAAAAATGACTTGTGATCCAGGAATTATTTAATTTTTTTGTCATTATAGTACTGTTCGAAGTGATTTTTTTTAAAAAAGTAAAAAACAATAGAATTTTTTTAACCTTGTGAAAATTAGTAGTCATTGGATTCATATTTATGAGATGATTACAGAGGTATATTTTAGTGGTACATTTTTGGGCTAAAAATGTTCACCCTTGTGCACATTAGCAGTTGTTGGATTCATCTTGGTGAGGTGATCACAACAGTCTCATATATTGATACACTTTTTTGGGGTTGAAACCCTCCTAGGGTTTGTGCATGACTAGTCCTAACACTCACAATTATGAGAAAGGGAAATTGACTCTTAAAAATACTCACAAGGATGACATGGAGTCCAAAACTCTTGATCCATGTATGTTGGAGGTGGTTTAACAACTTCAGTTAGAGTTACATGGTATGGTGCAAAAATATGATCTTGATGTGATCAAAGGGGACATCACAGGGACAAGAGAGGACCTAAATGGATTATGGGATCAATTTAAAAAAATAAATAGGTATTTATCCAAATTTATATCTCAATATTTGAAAAATGGCCCTTCACTACTCCAATTTAGTTTACCCATTTCAAGAAATCACACTATCAATCTAGGTCCAAATCTAATATTGCCAAAAGTGGACTTTCATAAGTTTGATGTTAATGTTTCCAATCGCATGGATCACTCAAATTGAACATTTATTTAAACTCCATTAGATTCCATGTTCTCAAAAGTTTATTATTTCCTCTCTCTATATATATCATAATCAATTCATTTGGTAATTATGGTTGCATTTTCAAAATAAAAATAAGGGTCTCTAGTTTCCTGGTACGTATTTTTTTAAGGAGCTATAGCTCCACTATCATAATAATGTCTCAAAAAATAACTTTATACAACTATCTAAACTATACAAAACAATGATTTTAAAGGATTATATTCATCAATTTTATGATCTCTCCCTATGTGTGTAAGACATTACTAAGAAAAATATCACTGAGCCATTTTTGGGTGGCTTCAAATCTAACATCCAATTAGAGGTTTGCATGTGTAGTCCCAATTCAGTATCTAAATCCATACTAAGAGCATGCATTATAGATGGAAAATTGATTATCAAACTAAGAAATTTCATTAATGTATATGATTCACTTTACCAACATCATCACTTCCTCAGCCTACTAGATTGACCCCTCAATAAATTGAGAAGAATTCTACATGAAAAATATTTGTTTTTTAGTTATGATAAAATGGATCAAAGGACATCATTGTGCTAAAAATTTATTTTAATTAAAGTTGAAAATGAGGATGATGAAGATGATGAGGCTTCAAGTGTAGGTTTAGATGAAATTGCATTGTCTTAGGAGTGTAATGGCTCACCACTTTGGGCACTATAGAGATGAATTTATAGGAACTATTCACATGCTTCCATTTACAAGGCATGACATTTGAACTACATAGATTATGGGATAAATATCCATATTTGATTAGTTCTCATTAGATGACAAATATTCTTATAAAAGGTATTGAAGTATTTTTGGCACATTTTTTTTCCATAAAGGTTCAACCAACCAAAGAATCTACCCATCCTAATTTATAAATGGTGTTGGATGACCATTTTTTTTGGGTGACATGCCAAAAGGACTTACACCAAGTCAAGTGCATGATCATGCCATTGGACTACTTCCTAGAAGTACACCACCCAACATTAGAACCTACATGTATCCCTAAGCTTATAAGAGTGAAATTGAAAATATGGTATAAGATATGTTGGAGGAAAGAATCATCTGACACAACTAGAGTGAATATTCCTTGCCAATGGTCATGGTGTAGAAGAAGGATGACACTTGGAAGATGTGTATAGACTATAGATAAGTCAACAAGTACACCAATAAAGATAAGTTTCTTATTCCATTAATTAATGATTTTATAGATTCATTGCATGGTGTTGTTTATTTTACCAAGTTAGATCTTCATTATGGATATCATTAGATTTGAATCTATGAAGAGGACATACCTAAACAAATTTTAGAACTCATGAAGGCCATTATGAGTTTATGGTCATTCCTTTTGGTCTCATAAATTCACCATATATATTTTAGAGTTTGATGAATATTATTTTTAGCCCCTTTTTTAGAAAGTTTGTGTTGATATTTTTTGATGACATCCTCATTTATAACAAAAATTGGGAAGATCATTTGAATCATGTGAAACATGTACTCTTAGCTCTGCAACAACATTAAATTTATGCCAAACCTTCCAAACATGCTTTTAGATTCTGAGAGGTGGAGTAATTAGGTCATATTATTTTAGATGAATGAGTGAAATTTGATCCTAAAAATATCCAAGTGATGATGGAGTGGTATGTTCCTGAGACCCTCAAGAACCTCTTCGGATTTCTAGGGCCAATTGATTACTATCATAGGGTTGTCAAAAGTTATGGTAACATCATGGTCTTGATCAAATTTTTGTTGAATAAATACACTTTCCAGTGGATTGATATAGCTACCACAACATTTAAATAGTTGAAAATAGCTATGTACACCACTCTAGTTTTTGCTACTCCTGATTTTTGTAAAACTTTTTTTGTGGAATGTGATGCATCAAGATATGGCATGGGGGATATAATCATACTTGAATGTAGACCTCTTACATTTGAGAGTTTATAATTGAATGGTAACAATAAGCTCAATCCAATCTATGAGGAAGAGGTGATGGTTATTTTTCATTCAGTCAAGTAATGGAGACCTTATTTGATGGGTTGTCACTTTCAGGTAAAGACTGATCAGGATAGCCTCAAATATTTTTTGGAACAATGATTATATTTTTAAGAATAAAAAAATGGGTGACTAAATGTTAGGCTATGATTTTAAAATATTCTATAAGAAAGGAACATAAAAAATGTGGTGGTAGATGCACTATCCTAGAGGGATAAATTAGTTAAGACATTGTTATGTGCAATGATCATTTGGTAAGCAGATTAGCTAGAGGAAGCAAGATCATAATAGGAGAATGACATTATTACCCATGATTTGATTTAAAATTTTCAACAGGGTTATGGGGGATCTAAAAAATTTACATGGAATGGGAACACATTATGGTATAAATATAGATTATACCTCTTTATGAATTCTCATATAATCCTTTAGGTACTTCATGCATCTCCAAAAGGAGGCCACTCAAGATTTTTGAAAAAATATCATAAAATCAATCAAGATTTATTTTATTAAGGACTTAAAGGGATGCCCACAAATATGTGGTTGAATGCATGGTATTTAAATCAAATAAAGGTGAAACCATTAAGACCCTAGGTCTTTTTCAGCCTTTATCCATCCTTAGCCAACATTGGGAGTTTTTTATGAATTTCATTACTAGGTTACCATGGTATGAAATTAAATTTTTTATCTTGGCAACTATGGATAGACTCACCAAGTATGATCATTTTTGTTCCTTACCATAGCCATTTGTTTCCAGTATAATAACTTTTACTTTTATCAATATAGTTCAAAAATTACGTGGTACTCCAAAGATCATTGTAAGTGATCAAGATTTCATATTTACAAGTAATTTTTGCACTAAATTATTTGAATATTTGGGTACCTAGTTGGTTCATAACTCATCTTATCATCCTCAATCTATTGGAAAAAAAGAGGTAGTCAAAAAATGTTTATAAGGGCATCTCTTTTGTTTTGATTTTGACAAATAAAATAAATGGGTTCATTGGTTGCCACTTGATAAATGGTGGTATAATACTTGTGTTCATAGTTCATTCAAAATGTCTCCCTTTTTGGATTTATATGGATATCATCTCCCATCCATCACTTCAACCTTGAAGGTCCATCCCAAAGTTTTATATGTTAAGGAACACTCATCAAAAAGAGGATCTCACCAATTTGTGAGAAAATTTAGCCATGGCACATAATTGAATGAAGCAACAAGTAAATCAACACCATAGTGAGTGGGATTTTGACATAGGTGATTGAGTCTTTATATGATTCAAACCATATATTCAAATTTATTTGAAGTAACATAAAAATGATAACAAGTTATCTCCAAAGTATTAGTCCCTTATTAGATATTATAGAAAATTGGTGGTTTACAAGCTGGAATTCTCCTAGTCAAATCACATACATATAGTATTCCATGTATCATACCTAAAGAAGGTAATTAGACATGAAATTTATATTTAGACTGAGTTACTTGAATTAGATGAGGAAGGTAGGGTTATTTTATATCTTGAAGATATCCTTCAAATTTGCACTAAGAAACTATATACTAGAGTGATTAAGAAGTATTTGATCAAATGGAAGAATATGCATTGTGAAGATGCAACATGGGAGGATGAAGCATTCCTGAAACAACATCCATGGTTAATTCAACATTGATTAAAACATTATTCTTAAGGGGATGGGCATGTTACACCCTTAATTTATGGCATGTCTAGGGATATGTGTGGCCAAATTGTGGCATGCATACCTCTTATATTATATTGTCACATTTATTTATGTTCTTAGTAAAGTTAGCCTATGGAATACCTATGGCTAAGTAGAATATATATATGAGGTAGTGGTTACTATTTGATCATCATATTACTAACTCTTCTCTCATTGCATTATTGTGGATGTTGTCCCCTCAATATGGCTTAGTTATATTTATTAAGCATTATGCTCTTCTATCAATTATTATTGTGGATCTATGTATTATGCTCTTATTTATGCGATATGAAATTATATTGTGCAAACATCTAAGTAATTACATTATAGATGTTATTAGGGTTTCTATCCTTATTTTTATTATTTCCATTTGTTATTTTAGGATTTTTAGTTCTGATATACTCTGTTATAACAATAATTTTCTAGGCTTTAGTGTTATATTATATGGACTAGAAAATAATCTCTTCATCCTAACCCTCAAGGTTGTGATAGCTACTTTCCTTCTAACCAGGTATTTTATATTTCTAACCCAAGAGGTAAGGTAACCCATCATATAATTCCAAAATAAGGTCATGAACCTATCCTTCCTCAAACCCCTCCACCTCCCACATCTCCCCTTGCAGGTGTATGCATGCATGTTCAATTTGAAGTACATAGGGTTTGTGTTTGTGAGGCTCTAAAGGATCAAATCATCACTATGGAAAAGTTTATAGAAAAGTTAACAAAATAAAATCAAATTTTCAATGAAAAGATCACATTATTGGAACATTAGATTATATGTGCAAATAATCCATAATATGATAGTATTAATGATGTATGTGCATCTTTGTCTAGCAATGTTGTACCTAATAATATTTCATAAAAATGAGAAAATAAAAAATAATACATCTACAATAAGTGATTCAAAAATAATAAAAATGGATAATAAGAGTTTAAGAGAGATTCCAAGGGCAATTATTAGAATTAATTTGATCAAACTACCTCCTCTACATCCTCCAAGGAAATCAAAATACTATTATGCATACCATAGAATGCATGGGCATCACACAAATCATTGTTTGGATTTAAAAAATAAAAAATAAAATATAATTGATAGTGGTAATACTAAACTTGATACCTCAATAAAGCAACCCATAGTGGAACAAGAGCAAGTACAAAAAGTGTCAAAATCATAACTAATACAAAAGTGGTTACCAAAGGACAAATCAGAGCAAGAAAAGGTTGAAAAATCCCAATCAACACAAGAACATGTTCAAAAATAAAAATTAGAGCAAGAAAACATTCAACAAGATAATTTAGAGTAAGCAAGAATACAAAAATATCAAGATGAAAAAGAGCAATTACAAAAGGAATAGTTTGTAAGGCAAAGGCTATAATAAGAAAAAGTAGCACTACAAAAATATAAGTTGCAAAATCAAATTCCAGATAAGCCAAAAAGCATCCTTAAACTAGGGTTTTTTAACCAAAGAAAGTCAAAATAATGAAATAAATATAAAGATAGAGTTTCAAGTATGGTTCCAAAAGAGTTGACTAAAAAACATTCATCTTTTCTAGAGCCTTTGATTCTTAATCTCCTTATAGATGGCAAGCAATGTGCTAATGTGGTGATCAACAACACTATTGAAAATAATGTTTGTAGCATGGAACTATTACAATTTCTTGGATATTATAAAGAAAATTTAGGTAATTTATTTAAATCATTTATTGGATCTATTGAGTTACCTTGTATAGTTTGGACAAAAACATGTTCATTGGTATTTCATGTATGTCCTAGTTTAGAACAATATAATGTTGAATTAAGGAGATCATGGTTGATAGAAATGGGGAGAAAATGGGTGAAGATTCCAAACATGTCACATTTACAAATGATAGCACAATGATCATAGTTTCAAGAGAAAATAGATTTTCTTTAAAGCAAGAGAAACAAAAAATGCATACTTTTATCCAACATACAAACATATACAAGTAATGGCATATCACTAAAAGCACATGACACAATGAAAATTGTAAAGGAGAAATAAAAAAGTTAAATACCACAGTATGGGCCACTTCCTTATTTATATAAAGATACAATAAAAGAAAAGAGTGGCATTTCACAATTTCAAAATGCAAATGATGATTATAACAATCCAAATTGGTATGATCTTGATGATATTGATTATATATAATATGAATATGGCAATGCTACAAAACCTACACAACTACATGATACTCTTTATTTTTAAGACATTACCATTCCTTTGTTCAATACAAGATTTATTGATGGTAAGACTCTTAAGGGAGTCATTGGTTAGTATCCTTCTCTCTATTTCTTAGTTCATATATACAAAAATATAAAAATAGTAAAATATTTCAGAACATAACAAAACCAAGACCTATGCATGATTATATGTATTTTTTCATACATTAGTTTAGTTTTGCATAATATTATTTACATGCTTTACCTATTTTTATATCATTCATGCTTCACTAATGTACATGAGTGATTGCAGATTACATAGAACACCATTTATAAAATTAGTTGTAGGCACTTTTACTATTGCACACTCATAAACTAAATTTAGATAGGAGCAATGTGGAATACAAGAGTGCACTAATATAGTTTCCCTCATCCTATTATTGTCTTGATGAGCTTAGACTATCACCAATCAATTATAGACTATAAACATGCTTTATACAACACGTACATTCATCAATTAGCTCAACAAGGGCATGGTATACATAGGTTTTATCCTTATTTTCCCACATTATCTTTATCATAGTTTATATATTTACATATCATTGCATCTTTTGATATTGCTCACTCACTAAAATTGCTATATACTACTCTTTATATTAGTTATTGAATGTGATCAGGTTATAACTTAACTCTTGTTGATCAAATTACATATTCATACATGTTTTTATATTGATTTTTCTAGCTTTGCCTATTGTATGCATTCTCTATTTTCTTTGAGGACATTTGAATATGTAATTCCAAGTGGATCTAAGCCTCCATGTCTTTTATTATATGTGTGTGATGACATTTGAAAATGTCCTTGTGTTTGTCTTCTATTTTTGCGTGTGGGTATTTGAACATGTCCTTATATGTGATTTATATTTGAGTGAGTGATATTTGAACATGTTCATTATATGTGCCCCTTGGCCTCCTATTATGTGTTCTATGTGTTGTGCATGTCCTCTTTGATTGTGTACACCATGGCCATGATACCTTGCTTACTTCTTTTCTCAAATTTTTGATGCAATGATGACATCATGCATCCACTTAACCCTTCTAATTCCATAATGGATATCATGCATTCCTCCCTAATTATTTATAATCAACATTATATACTCAATTGATCAATTATCTACATGTTTAATTATCACATCTATCTAGACACACTTATTGTGAATGCTTGTTTCCACATGCATATTTATTATTAGTATGATTAGTTTACAAACATAATAATGCCATGTTTTTTCATGTTATAAATATTACTCATATTTCCATTTTTACATCACAAAAACCTACTGCATAAATTTTTATTTTGAGTAAAGTTCTTGTGTAGGCTTAACAACTCACCTCAAAAGAGGGGGCATTCATAGAGGTTTATATTAAAGACTAGATTTCCTAGATCAATATATAAATAAGATTTAATAGAGATTACACAGTTGACACAGTTTTAGGCTTAGAAAATACACAAAAAGTCACCTTGGATAGGAGTGCCACATTGGACATGAGATCATTACTCTAGTGCCATTCCAAGTTTTTATGTCCACGTGACTAAAAATAGGCAAATCTAGAATTTATTAGAACTTTAGTTTACCTAGAATAGTGCTCAACAGTTTCAAAATATTAGTTCTTAAAATTACTCAGTTTATATTAAATTTAATTAGTTTGGGAGAAATCATGCAAAACATGTTATTCTTAATCAACACATGAATTTAATCAGAATAAATAATTATTTTACTCAGTCTTAGAATTTATCTGCACTAAATATCAATTGGGGGCATGTGTGTGGCACATTATTTCTTCTTTGCTCAAATTTTTGCACCAATCTTGTAGGTAGAATGACAAATTCATGTCATTATCCACATTGTATACACTAGACCTAGATTATACTTAGTATTTTTACCAATGTTTCATCAAGTTTGCAGTAGACTTGAACCTTATTCTATTCGTAATGGTTGGTTGACTATTTGTACTAGTATTTACACTAGTTTTTGCACCATAAATGTCTATTGGGCTTCATACAAAGATTTTATTTATTCTTAATACCCTAGGTATGCAATGATGGATTCAAGCACACATTTATTTCTTAATCATGCTCACCCATTGATGAGGATTGGGGCATGCACAGTCCAATCTAATCTATTCAACATCAATAAAAACTCCAAGGGTACAATTTGCTACAATCATTAGTTTTTGTACTAGGAAAACATAATGTTTCATGTAACCAATTAGGTGTATTTATTCCTTGTCATTCTCCAGTTCATTATCTTTCACTTTTTTATACTCATCTTAAGTAAAGACTAATAGTGCATATGCTTAATTGTAGGTTTTTGTATGGAACATAGTTCAATGCTGTGACCTACATCCATGACTCCTCTTCAAAAGTAAGCTCAGCTACACACTCTTTTTTACTTTTACTCTAGTACTTTTTCTTTTCTACATTACTAGAATAAAAGGGCAGAAAATGTAGACACAAATTAATATTTAAGCTAAATCCATGCACTTGTGAACACTCTTTTACACATTTAGATATAAACCTATCTAGGGATATTTTTGATTGCTTTTGACCACCTTACACACTCTTCTAAGTTGATAAATGATCCCCAAATGTAGTCATCCCTATTATTATCAACCTTAAACATCTTTTAGGCCTTACCTAACACTCAACATGATGAAATAACCCATTGGAAAAGAGTGCCCCAGGGGACTATAGCATATTATGTATACACACAATGTTTTTAAACTTTATCAGTTACTCATGATTTCTTTCTTATAGGAACCCATCGAGTCTCAATATAGTTGAGTGCACACCTTAAAGGGTGAATTAGGAAAGGGGTGGGAAAAAAAATTAATGCTTTAAAATATTGTTATCCCCTACACCACCACTTAAAACCAACACAAACTCTCTTATAAACTTCCCTAAGCTTTGAGACCTCCCTTACACAATCCTCCAAGAAATTAACCGCCTCAAACAACCCATACATAATCCAAAACCTCTTTTTGACTTTTAGGAAACAAATTTATCCTATGATGACCTTGTACTTAAAATATATGAGCATATTATAGGATTAGGTTAGCCTCAGCCAACCCAGTTTGGGACCTAAATACTTTTATTAATTAAAGATACAAGGTCGATTAGGCTGACTCTATTGGCTAATACTTTAGAAGAGTTTAGGGTTAGATCTAACTATATAAACACATATTATTTGCCATTTTAGAGAGAGATAAGGAGTAAGTCATTATTTTCTCATCTACTTATCCACCCTTCTACTTGAGGAGTCATTGCTTAGGGTTTCAATACTACACTTAGAGATATGAATCTTGTCTTGTGGAGAAGTCTTTTGGATGCATAAGAGAAGTCATGTAGCCTAGAACCAACCTATTTTTGTTGTCCTTAAAAACCAAAACAAACTCTTATGAAGTAACTTAGCCAAAGGAGAAATTGACACTTAATGAGTTCATCTTCAAAGGTAAGTATTCCTAAATATTTCTCCTCTTTATTAAAGTAGATATATTTGCATTTGTTAAGTTATATGTTTTTCTCTCCATGCATTAGGATTACCTATACATTAACTTGAGTAGAGTTATTTTATGCATGTTTAATTTTATGTTTATTACCCCCATTTTGTGCCACATGCTTTGGTGAGAACTAGATTAGATTTTGCTTTACTTTGTCATTTACTTGTGAATAAGAAAACATAGGACATAGATAGGGTTAATGCATGGTGTTGCTTAAATAGAGACTTTAGAACCATCTATAATGATATTTTTATGGTAAAATACCCCTTAGTTAGGCCTAGTGGATCCATATTGGTCATTACCTCGATTGTCTAAATGTACCAGTAAATGGAAGGGATAGTGTGATTTATATTGTCCAAGCTAGGATTGATTTGTAGATCAACTTCACTTTTCCTTGTATGCATTCAGATGAAATCAACGTGAATCTAACCCTTGAAGGTTTTCCTTCATGCCTTTATTTATTATCATCTATTATATATTTTTATTTCTAAAATATTGGATCAAATCTATCGATATAGTCTAACATTCTATGTGTATTTTTAACACAGTCACTATGATTGAATCTATATTTCTCTATGTAGGTCATCTTCAACAATAGGTTACTAGATTGATTAGATCGACGCAATTATTTTATTTACATATAGGTTCTTAGACTCTGTTGACCCAGTTGACTCTATTAGTATAAAAAAATCATGATCCAAATAACATAATATAAAAACATCAAATTCAACATCTTCATAAATTATCAGGTTCATTCGTACCTTCTTAGCTATTTATAATCTTTATTTATAGTCCTATTTTTCACAATTTTCAATCTATAAAACTCTAACCCTATAACAAACTAGGTTAACTAGATTGACAAAGTTCTGTAACTTACTTTCCTATTTATAAGACTCAATCGACCTATTTGATTGTGTTCTTCTAGTTATTTCTTTAACAAACAACATCAAACTTATTGATTATGTTCTATACTATTTGCATACATGGTCACCTAAATTGACTCTATACTCTTCAGACAAAGAAATTAATTTATATTATTAGTAATTAATTCACTTTTCATTTTTATTGCTTGCTTGCTTAGAGTAACACACATAGACTAAATAAGAGGTTTTTAATTTATTGATTCAGTCACACTATTTTTATTTTTCACACACTTACAAACCACATAACATCAAAAAGCATTAAACAACTTCTATCCAAGGTCTACCTACTTGGATTTAATCACCAAAGGGGAAGTAAACTTGGTTTTCTATCCAAGTATAAATACATGGTTGATGGTATGTATTGGTAAATCACCCGACACCCTTATCATTATGGGATTGTGAAGTGAGGGGGTAGGCCCCAATACCAAGCCAATACGTCACCAATATAGATCCCTTTCATCATCAACTACCTAAAATGATCCTTAGATTGATTATCTAGTTCCTTATTATAAACAACTCATTATCACATTTATTTAAAAAATTATTATAACTCAAAACATTCAGGAATGACCACTTAGATTAGTATTGCTATTGTTGGTTCTTACTCTCTGATAATTATATAATATTAAAAAACTTATATCAGCTAGCATTGGTCAAGGTTTAAGATATGTGTCACAAATATCAAATGGATCGATATAATTGTTTGTGTGTTTATTTTAAGTATTCTAAAAAATGAAACTAGATCATCTACGATCATAATTATCAAAACCTATATTTATTTTTCTTCAAAACATAGTCGATTTGCTCGACTATGTATTCTATTTATTATTCTATAATATAATATCAACTAGTTTGACCTTATATCTTACAAGTGGACATTTAGTTTCACCATGTTTTTAGCCTCTCTGCATCATGAATTTATAGCTTGAAGATAGCACAAAATTGAATCAATCAAACATGATGAGTTTTATCAACCCCAATAAGTTTCGTAAGACACATCTTATGGCACCAACCATGGATCAAAGTAATATCCATATTGCCGCCCATACCACCAACTATGGGAATACTCCACATTATTCCTCAACAATTAACCCTTTGTTTTTTTAAAAATATGAACATGATCATGAATACACCATGCAAATGATTTTCTACATTAATTAAAACCCTCAACATAGAGGAAAATATCATACAACCATATATAATCTCATGATGGGACCTCATATACGAGCACCCCATTCACCCTCCCCTATCTTTTCACTTGGATGTGGGGGAACCCATTTATTTTTATCTTAATATTTTCCTTCTATAATGTCTCTTTCCCACACCATGACATCATCTTTTATGTCTTCTTCAATCTCCATGCTAAGTATTTATACCAACATGGTTGGTTCAACTTATAGTGGGCTTCTTCAAAACACCCACATCCTTAACCATGCTACCAATGCTACTTTGTCTACCAATGTTACTCATGATACTAGTGAGGCACATACCACTACCTCATCACACACTCATAATACATCACAAGATCCTAATATCTCCCATAATACTAACACATCATATACTACATCCATTAGTTAAAATACTACTAAAATTAATCAAATCATTTTATAAATGCTTAACCAAATGCATAATTTTCAAACCAATAATGTAAATCAAATGATATAGAGGCAAAATCATCTCATACATCTCCAAAACCAACCTCATCAGGTTTCATAGGGAGTGCAGAATCCTAATGTCCCCACCCCACTTAGGGATTCCCATGGTAACCTTATACCACAACTACCACTTATCAATAAAACCATAAAACATTTAAAAAACTAACCTATAGTAATCAAATTTATAACATTGACATAGGAGGTATCACCCCCACCATCACCTATAACATATCTATCGATCCCACCTTGCATTTAAAAAAATGGTAACCTTTATAAAGATTGGGTTAAGCTTAATACCTTCATCTCTACCAAACTATTGGATAAAATGCTCTCAGGAGATGCTTTAGATTGGTAAAATCAATTAAAAACCCACTCTATCACTAGCCTAGAAGACTTGGTAAACTCACTAATCCAAGAATTCCAAACTAGTGATCTTCCCAAAAATAACATAGCCTATTTTATAAATTGTAAACAATTCAAAACTGAAACAACCCAAGCCTTCATAAAATTATGGAAACACTTATCTAACAAATGTGAGCATCATATGGTAGATGATAACCTATTCCACTTATTTACCAATGCTTTACACCCAAAATTATAATTTCAGATTAGGACCCTCTCTATAAAAACCTTGGAAGAAGCTCTTGACCAAGCCAATGATAAGACTTCCTCATACACCAATTTGAACCACCTCAACCTTTAAAGGGCACTCACATGCTCATCAAAAATAAAAATTGTCAAGAAACTAATGATGGTATTACCAACACTTATGATACTATACACACCATCTAAGCTATTGCTCCAAACCATGCCATGGAGCATGTTACCCTACTAACAATGCTCCTACTCCCACATTTTCTCAACACAAACACACTAATGTGCACAAACCATTATCCCTAAGAGAACTTAAAAAATTCCTCCAAAGACCACAACTAAAAGATCTTGAACCCAATCTCCATATGAAAAACAACCATAAGAAAAACATCTTCAAACTTCCAATAGTATTTCTTCTACCCAACCATAAGAAATACCTCAACCAACCACTACATCACCTAAAATAAATCAATCCACTTAAAACCAACCTAAACCAACCATACCCTATAAAAAAAATTTAATTAAACCTCCAACCCTCCTTCTCAGGAGCTCTTGTAACACTATGCAGCTATATCTAACAATCCTCTCATGGGTTATGATGAATGGGATCCTATTGCAAAACTTTCCCATCTCCCATATCAAATACCTTTCTTAGAACTAATGAGAACTTCTCCCCATCATCAAAAACGTCTAATGAAATTGTTGTTTGAAGTTAACATCCCTCATCCTCCTCCTATAGGATATGAAGCTACCTTATCTGGATCTGAAGATAGTATACTTAAATAATGTGAAGAGATGTCCATCCATGTTGATGAAACAATGGACACTTCTTTCTCACTTAAGTTCCCTATTACTTACATAATTCCTAATGATATATTTATTCATGAAAATGATCCTCATTTACTTATTATCATCTAAATTAACAATATCCAAGTTAAGCATGCTTTAATTCATGAAGGTTCATGAACTTGTGTTATCTCCCTTAACTTCATTAAGACACTAGGATATTCTGAATGTAACCTCAAATCTACATGTATTACATGTCAAGGCTATGATAAAATACAAATTCCTCTTATCAATTGTGTTTGGATTCCCATTACTATTCCTCTTGTTACTATCTGTGTGAAAGTTATGATCTTTAACTTTTCACTTTCTTAAAAATATATTACTTGGTCGACATTGGACTCATTATATGGGAGCAATTTCCTCATCTGCATGCCAATGTGTACATTCCTTCATAATGAATATATTTACAAGATTCAAGGGGACACAAACCCTTAGAATTTTAAAAAATTCCACTAATGTGGTGTCTTTAAAATTCCCACCCTTGAACCCCTACCTAGTGTCCCATTTTGAGAATCCTAACACTTCAACTATCTAGTCAACTCCACTCAAGGTTATAATGGTTATCCCAAATTACTTTGGAATATTCCACCTAACCTCTTAGACTCTGATGATGATATGGATGAGATAAGCCTCAAGATAAAAACCTCTAATCTTTCCCCTCACATCATTGCATAACTTCCTCCTTCTCTTCAACCTTGATCCCATTAGCTACCTTCTATTGACATACCCTTATCTTAACCAAAACTAGACACTCCATTCATCATGATTCATCTAGAAAAAAATATTCTTACATGAACTATCAAATTGAATACACCTAAATATGATGATAATTATTCTTTAGATGATCCATTCTTAGACATATTTATCCAAGCTATAAATACTAAAGTTCTTTTATATCACTCTTCAATCTTTTCATTCTTATTCTATAGTTCCTTCTTTTATATCACCTAATACTAGTTTTTCCACTATTGTTCATAGGGTAGAGATGGAAAACTCATGTGGTATGACTCCACTCATAAAAAATGCCCTCAATAATATGCTGATTGATCATACCATGATATGATCTTGTCATTTTTCTAGATACCATGACCCTTATAGCTTGTTCCCTCTGGAGATGCTAGACACTATGCTTAGACCTTTTGCACAACTATATTTACCTTCATATACACTTATTTTGGTTCCTAATCCAAATCCCCCATTTCTTGGGGATGACTATCTTACCTGAATATAAATTTATCCCTTGCCTACACATTGGGAAGATCAGTCTTATTATGATATTCACAAAGTTTATAGTTATTAGACTAAATATTACCATTTATATCAACAACCCCAAGATTCTCCTTCCACCCCTTTAATTATTATACCACCACATATACTAAACTATTTATTTGTTGATTTGATAGGAAAAATAACCATTCTTCTACACACTATCAAAAACTTAGGTAGTACATTGACACATTTCACCCAACCACTTCTCAGCCCAAATATAAGACCATACCTCCTCCTAAGATATTATCAGAGTATATCCCTAAATATGTGGAAGTATACTATGTTTGAAACTAATTTGGTACACATCATACTAATTTATGTCAAGTGATCCAATAGCATCTTTGTAATTTCCCATAGTCAACACTAGGATCAATTATTCCTCCTCCTATAGGTCACTCACACAAGAAGGCTCCTCCTTTTCCAGTTGCACCTCCTTCTAACTTCATAGATACTATTCCAATTGAGAAATTAATTATTGAAATTGAATATCCCACATAAGAGATACCACATTATCATTAATCTTCATCTGCTACTCTTACCTTTTTAGTTGAGATGATAAAGAAGGAAATCTTTGAATAAATTTTTGTGAATAGTGATGAGACTCTGACTAGCATCAGAATTCAACTTCATAGAGATGTTTCAGATGTTATGGATAATATTTATGATCAAATATATCAATATTTGTGATCATAGCATGGTATTCTTACAAACTATTCTATTTTATGATTTGGATTTGATTTGCGATCCATTTTTATATTTCTTATACACTTGACTACATGTCAAATTTTATTTCACTTATCTATTTTACATGGATAATTATATTATGTTTTATGTGTTTTATATGGTTTCATTTTATTTCAATTTTTCTTATTCTTTCTTATCATTATTTTCATGAATGTAAAATTATTTTTACGATTTCGCTTCTTTCATAGATTCCTTTATAATGATTTGCTATCTTACTATACTCAAAAACCAAATAATTATTATTATGACTTGGTTATACAACCTTGATTCCCTTAGTATTCTATCTCTACCATATGATTAGTTAGCAAAAAAAACTTCTCATTGTACTAATACTATACACCGATCTATTTGGATCTCCTTTCTTCCCTTATTTTCCTTTCACCTACTAAGCATACATAGAATTGATATTTAATATTATATACTAGTTCACAGGTAAGCCTAAGTTGTTTCTTCACTCATCTTTGTTTACTTATCCTCCTTTAACCAAAGTATAAATCTCATTCATGTGTATCAATTTTATCACTCATGTTGGATATTTTAAATCCATATGGAGGGGAATCATAAAAGCCATAAAAAAATTAAAATCCAAATAATTTAAACAATAGGCAATGATTAAAAAGGTAACATATAATTCAAAAGTGTAATCACACCAAAATACATGATTCATAACACATCTTATATTTATAATTTAATCTCAAACTCCATAGTTGGCCTCATGATAGAGTTGAGATCTATTAGGGTGCGGTAGACCAGTAGATTGGGATTGGAGAACAAAAAACATATATAAGTGCTACCTAATTTCTCACATAAGTACCCAATCTTCATAATAGATTGATGCCTATATAAGAGGTCTTAAGGAATGGGGAACATGTTGTGGGAAGGTAGGTACATTTTACTTTCCTTGTTCATATAACCTTCATGAGTTGATCTTAGTTATCACCTATTTTACTATATAGCTTTGTGCTTATTGTGAGTAGGTATCCTTTGTATTTTAATGGTCAGAAGACTCTAAGTGTCTCTCCATTTTTACCTAGGATGCCTTATGTTTACTAAGGTTTTCTCATAGATGTTTATGCCATGCTTTTTACATTCCATTTTTCATTAAAACAATCCTAATATTTCCCCTTGAGGAATATTATTTTGTTAACTAATCATTCCCCCTAGGGTTTTAGTTTGTCATTTTAAATGTAAGACCATGGATAGGACCATACTCTCTTTAAAAATTACCACAATAAAACATTCCTTTATTTTTACCCTTATTACCATTCACCTCATTAGTGTTCACCTTGTGAGTTATAGTGTAAGACCATGGATAAGACTGGGATCTCCTCATAAATTACCACATTAAAACATATTTAAATTATTCCCATATTTGTTTCCATGTCATTGATGTTCCCTTTGTGATTTTTAGTGTAAGACCTTGGATAGGACTAGACCCTCTTCACATAATATTCCAATATCTAGTTCATATTATAACCAAGTCACAATAAAATCAGATGCTTCAAATTTGTGTTACATTATGTTTTACACATCATTGATATACTTCCCATCTTGATTTAGTATGTTTTATGCTTACTTCACAAGCACTTCACTTTTATCTCCTTATTTTTTTATTGCATATATGCTTACAACCATTTTATTAAATTTATCATACTTTTCATATTGTTTTAATATGATTAATTTGATTTATACTTACATATCATTTTTCTTTTCATACTTCCCATCTTGATTTAGTATGATTTATTAACTTTAATGTTTATTTGTTTTTATACCATTTGGTTTTTACATATTTTCTATTTTATTGCAAATTTTCATACTTTCTAACTTGATATAGTATGCCTTTTATTTGTTTTAATTTGGTCAATTTTTTTTTTTTACATGGTTTGAAAACATTTGTTACCTTCTATTTTACCATTTTGGTTTCTTATATTTATTCATATTTTATTTTTTACACATTTTCCATCATGATATAGTGTGTATTACATTTGTTTTAATTATTTATACTTTCTTGAATCATTGTGATTTTCATTTTAACCATGCATGCATATCACATAATACTAGAAAAGAAAACATAGATCACATATTTCTCATAGCATATACAACAAAAGTAAAATACATTTACTATAAAGGAAATATATCCATGCATCCATCCACATACAAGTATAAATCATAGAATAATAAATTTCCATATTAATATATATACCAAGATTTTTATACAATACAAGTATAAAATATAATAGCTACAACTCTAAGACTATGCTCCATCATCCTTGTCCTATGGCCTAGCCATGCTGCCCATGGATGATTGTGACTAACCCCTCTTAATAGTGTGTTGTAATGAGGTAGTCTGAGATCTCAAGCCATTGATCTTACCCTATAGATTGGCCACCTAAGATTGCATGCATCCAAGTGCTATAGTGGTTATCATATGAGTGGTTCACTCCTATGCTAATGCCTTCTAGGCTTGATCCTCTCCCTCTCATACCCATATAAGTGGATGTGAACCATATCCTCATGCCTATATCTCATATCTACCTCACCCACCAGTCTAAACCATGTAGCATAAGCTGGGGTAGATGGTAGCATATGATTAACCAAGGTGGATGAATCATAATGTGATAACACCCCATCCAAAATAGCACGGTGTGTAGCCAAAATCATAGATACTCATCTGATCTCCTTCAATGTAGTACCTAAAAAATAGAAACCAAATATACATAATATCTCATGTATATTTATCTCAATCCATCAATATATTAATGTAACTAGTAATATATGTCAAAAACTTAACAAATCAAAACATTTCTCACTAGTGCTAGTATCACTGACCACCGTCTCTTCATCAACTCACCTATTGAGAAACTCCTCTATCGACTACCTATGCACAAGCTCAAAACCAAGAGTCACCACCTAAGCCTATTATGATCCTCTCCTTAGTGGTTTTTTTATCAACCAACTATGTCCTATAATTGCTATAAGATCACCTTTGTGACTACCTGTGTCTGTGTCTTCTCTCATCGATGGTGCCTCTATCTTTGATGAGCTAAAGATGGTCTCTATTACCTCTCTTATGATTTTTCTCTTGAATCCTCACCTATAACATCCACATCTATAAAATAACTAACACTAGGACTCAATTCCTCTTTTTTCCAACCTACCCTATCCATGGTCTCACCTACTGATTCCTAGTCATAAGTATCTTGGCAAGTACCCCTATGCTTCCTCTCTCTCTCAACTCTCTATCATGTCATGCCCAATGATAAGGTACTATTAGAGGGGTCATTAGATATGGTAGGCCTATCTAATTAGGTACATGACCTACTAGATATGGATCCACCCATGATGCATAGTGGCCCATGATCTAAACACATGCCAAATCAATCACAATAGTCACCCAAAATAGCCATATAGAAACAATGTCAGTATAAGGCTGCCACACTATTTTCCATCATGCAATAATATACAAAGATGGAACATGGGGCATGCCACACACTACACGGTCCTACCACCACTATCCAACTTGAGGTAAACTATCATCAACTGCATGGGAAACTTAACTGAATGATACATAGGGAATCTCTCATAAATATATACACTCAACAAAATGATGGGGCTCATCATATTCTACCCTCAGGTTAGCATCACATACATATCATACTTGAATTGTACCCAAATTATAGAACCAAGATTGTATAATGTACACTACTCTAGGATGGACTAGCACAAAGCTATTGCATACATCAGTACCTTCCCATTTGACTTGTGACACAACACTCATACTATCATAAGTCTTATCAAGGCCTTTTGGATATTTGAAATTGCCAAGATATAAACATCAAACAAGCTATCATGTAAACTAGGATATATCTTATTTGAGCCTATCACCCACTAGGCTAGGTCTTATCTCTCATCTTCTACCTTTGATGTATCACACATAACTAGAGTATCGATGATATGAAGTCTAAGAAAGGCATGTATATCCTCTAAATTGATACCCACCTCTATCATGTCCCCCTCCACCTCTCATCAGAAAATATTGGTCAGTCACTCCCATCATCCTAGGAACATGACATCAACATCAACACTTCAAGGTATTTCCTCATCTCCATGATGCCTTTAAACCCCAAGGTAACCAACCAAGATTGATCCACATCTGATAAAGGCTCAAACAAATCTCATAGCTAGGACACATCCACTAGGTGCTAAAATCTCTGTCACCTCTCCAAAATATCAAATAATTGAGAATGTATTAGATATCTATGTCATAAATAAGAAAATATATTATTAAATACTCTAAAAAAACTAAAAATTAACTACTTCATCAACATGTTTTCATTGTTTTCTTATTAACACAATCAACCTATTTGATACTAAATCAACGTTATCACATCTTTACCATACTAAATTGGCCCTATACTTCACAATCAATGCATTATTACAAACATAATTAGCCTATTAAATACTAAATCATCTCTTTCTTATATTTGACATATTATATTTACCCCTTGCCTCATAGTCAACCTCCTTTAATAGATTATATCAACCACATATTATGTACTGCATCGACCATAAGGTACTATGTTGGCCATTTCTCCATTTTCAACTAGATTGGATCCCTACTACGTAGTTGGCCACCCTTAATGATATTAAATTGACCCACTACTATGTATTCAACCACCTTTCTTTCTCTTACCTTATAAACTAAGTCAATAGGGATGAATCTATTCTTATTTTGTGATGAATTTTTAACCATTTATCATAAATGCCTTAGGCATTTATTGGTCTAATTCTTTCCTACTTAGTATCCCATTCTATCCTTAGTCTACCTAAAAATTTATTAGGGTAGTTTTTGGTATCTATAGTTTTCCTAACATCTATTTTTATACATTTAGCCTAATTTCAATTAAAATTACTCAAAAATTTGAAATTAATGCATCACTTACCTGATTTGCACTTACTATGGCCACCATGTGGCTTCCACATCATAATTGTCTTCTCCTTACAATGGTCACTCTCTAGGCTCAAACTAGGTCTCTTAGAGTAATACTTTCTCATAATAATAAAAATAACAAATGAATTAATTGTCATCTTATTTATATTTATTATTCAAAATTATTTACCTATCAATTATTTATGGTCATATTTTATTTTTTACCCATAACTTTTTTTTACTTGCTCTTTTTCTAAATCAAAAGATGTTATAGAATCTTTATGTCGTAGAGAATCTTTCCACATATTACTTGTATATTTTGAAAAAAAAATTGATTTTTCACTTATTTTTTAGGTTCACCTAATGTTCCCTACATTGGACACATTCAAATTTCTCTCACTTCATTCCTCTTTTATAGCACTCAGATAAGTAAAGGTATGCATTATTCAATTTTATCCGTTTATCTATCTTATTCAATTATTACTAAAATTTATTTAGCTTCAGCATTGTGTGTTGCTATGTTCTTGTCCTGAAGCACCATCCTATGTTATAAATGCATGGCATATGATGATATTTGAATGGGGCATATGTATACAATTTTTTTTTTAAACTTATTAATTAATGATGTTTTCTATTTTGTAGGAAACTATCAAGTCTCAATATCATTGAGTATATGCCTTATAGGGTGCATTAGGAAAAGGGCAAGTAGGCCATTGATGTTTTGCAATACTGTTATCCCCTATAACACCACTTAAAACTAACAAAAACTTCTCCTAACACTTCCATAAGCTTTGACACCTCACACACTTTTCCAAGTAATTCACCGCCTCAAACAACCCATACCCAATCCAAAATTTCTTTTTGACTTTTATCAAATAAAGTCAACCTGGGCTAACACTATACTTAAAACATATGAGAATGTTATGGGATTAGGTCAACCTTAGTTGACCCACTTTGGGACTTAATTATTATTAATTAAAAATATAGGGTTGATTGGGTTGACTTTATTAGATAAAATTTTAGAAGATTTTAGGGTTAGATCCAACTATATAAACACATCATTCTCACCATTTTAGAGAGAGATAAGGAGTAAGTCATTATTTTCACATCTACTTATCCACCATTCTACTTGAGGAGCTATTATTTAGGGTTATAATACTACACTTGAAGATACAAATATTATCTTATGGATAAGTCTTTTGGATGCATAGGAGAAGTTATGTAGCCTAGATCTAACCTATATTTTTTATCCTTACAAACCATAATAACCTCTTGTGAAGCACCTTGGCCAAGGGAGAGATTAAGGCCCAATGGGTTCATATTCAAAGGTAGGTACTATAACTCTTTCTCATCTTTATTAAAGTAGATAGATTTTCATTTGTTAACTTATATGATTCTCTCTCCATGCATTATGATTACCTATATATAGACTTGAGTAAAGTTATTCTATGCATGTTTAATTTTATGTTTATTACCCCTATTTGTGCCATATGATTTGGTGAGCACTAGGTTATATTTTGATTTACTTTATCATTTAATTGTGAATAAGAAAACATAGGACCTATCTAGGGTTATCACATGGTGGTTCTTGACTAGAGGCTTTAGAACCATCTCTAGTGATATTGTTGTGGTAAGGGACCCCTTAATTAGGTCTAACAGATCCATATTGGTCATGACTTTGATTATCTAAATGTGCTAATAAGGAGACAGTTTAGTGTGATTTATCTTATCTGAGATAGGATTGATTTATAAATTGGATTCACTTGCCCTTGTATACATATTACTCTAGTGTCCTTGCTCCCTCCCCTATCTTCCTGACCAATAATGGATAATTTGTAAAATTAAAAGCTATAAGAAGTTTGGCCTATGTATTTAATGAGAAATATTCTAAGTAATTTCAAGGATATGAAAATATAAACACTTTTCAAACCATTTTTTAAGATGGATGATTTAACACCAAAAAGAGTTATAATCATAATTGCACATTGAGGGCAAAGTACCTATTTCTATCAATTTTGATTGCATAGTACCCTAGTAGCCCATAACTCAAGTCTAAATACATTTTACATGTAATAATTTATCATTAAGGAACTTAATCACATCAATATTTCACTAGAATCTATAATATTTCACTAATCAATAACACACCATTGTAGCATGGGAGAACTACATTAATTTTGATCTATCTTCAGTGTATTGGTATGTAGATAATGATCAACACATGGGGTGTTGAGGTCTCACCCAAATTCAAATACTAAACCATTTTGTCCATTAATTTGCATTGGTTTTCACATTTTTAAGGAGGTAGGGTTTTTGAATAAAAATCAATCATATAGTGGTCTCCATAAGTTATCATAAGCTCCCACACTAGATATAGGCTCTGTATACGAAGACATAGAGAACCATAAATCTTGATTTCCTCATTACAAGTGGAAAAGAACACATTATGTTGAAAATAATCACCACCCATATAATTTAATCTTCCTAATGTTTTTTTCAAAGTCTAGATCTAATTCTTGATTCCTGATCCCAATCATTAGACCTCTCTACACAATACGTTTCAACTTCTGATTCCTCTTACAGATAGTTTCTAGATAAGTCTTTATTTTTAATCACACTTTACTATTTTTACTAAGTTTATAGAATATAGTAGTTTAAAATGAGTGAATTTTATTATTTTTATATTATTCTCTTGATTTTGCACAATAGTGTTGTCATTTAGGGTTTTCTATAAATCCCAAATTCAATAAAACATTTACATAAACCACACTTATTCTTGTTATTTTATCCATTGTTAGTAATTGAATTTTCTATATGTTTATTGAATTATAAATATAATTTCATGTGTGAAAAAAGGGTATTGTTATTATTTTAATGTTTGATGATATTTATGAGTAAACTAGGGAAAATCAAAAGTAACACATTTTATGATATAAAATAAGTCATACATCCAATTGGTATTTTTGATATTATTCGTTAAATTTATCATAAATTTTAATAACTCATGTTGGTTTGGAAACTATATTCCAATGAGTTGAAAAGGGTATTTTTATTTTTGTAATTTATTTATTTATACTAAAAATATTCAATCTGAAATAGAAAAATCAATATAGTAAACTTTCTAGGGGTATTTCTTCATCATATGGGATCAATTTTAAGTCCCTTTTTTAAAAATTATGTATTTTTTGACCCAAAAACAATGGTGTAATTTATTTTCTAAGTTTATATAATTTATAATAGATTTCAAATGTTTTAATTTCTAATTTTAGGATATTTTGGTCCAAATTTTATTATCATAATTCTTTGTGCACTTCAAATGGCTTCATCCAATGATATAATCATAATTCCTCCACTATAAGTGAGTACCTCAATAGGGATAATATTTTTCAGAACCCATATTGAATAATTTTTTCTCTCTATTTTTCAATGAATTATATGATTTGATGGTTCCCTTTTTTGGCCTTGTTCTAGTCTATTCAACATGTTTCATGTTTTAAGCATGTATCATTGATCACATTTTGCCATTTGGAACATTTTTTTGAGTCTCCAACAATTTCAACACCTTTCACCATCATTAGTTTTGAGATATATATAATCCAATTCACCGTCATAAGAGGATGAGATGATTATTATATTTTACATGAGTATCTGATTAGGATTTGTTATTGGGACCCATTTTAAATATTAGATAGTTTATTGATATTTTTCTTGTTTCAAAGCTATTGCTATTTTGTATTTTCAACACATTTCCATTTTTTCCATATTGGTGTTTAAGCATTGGATTTATACCAATCATGCAAAGTGTAACTAAATCTTGATAGGTTGATTTATTCCTTTGGATAAATACTAAGAGCCCTATCAACAGTCATCTTCATGAGACATCTAGTATATGTTCCCACCTAGTTCAACATTATAGGGGAATATTGTGTTTTAATTCCTTTATGTGATCCCTCATATTGATAGCTTGGTATTTACTTCTTAATTGAAAAAAATTATTATTAATTATTATTTTGAATAATTAAATAATTAATATTATCAATTATCTTATTTATTCCTTATCTTAAAATAAACTATTTAATCTCTTCTTTGCATGCATGTTTCCTAGTTATTTTCTTTTAGGTTTAATTATACATTATTTTTCATCTCTATTTTAACTCTTTATTAATAAACTATGACATTTTACTATTAATTAATGAAGTTAATGGAGAATTAGTGGATACCTTTTTAGTCATGTGTTTTTACTGTTATGATGTTGCATTTACACCATGAGTTTTTGTAAGGTTTCTTGAGCAACACAAGGTCTTGGTCAATTTCTATTGAATAATTGTAGGCAACTTCTAGTCTCTTTGATTGTTTTACTTTGAATTTTGGTATTTTTATTAAATGTTTCTATGTTTTATTTACATTTCCTTCTATAAAGATGGTAGGCTTATGGCACAAATACAAAAATTCTAAGTATCTAGTTTGATTACCATCCTAAGCATTGTATTTTATGATGTAGTACCACTTTATATCTACAACTCCCAAATTAAAATATAAATGTGTTTTCTCCATACTCTTCATTTAGTATATTCCACATACTAGTCATTTTAACATATTTTTAATTTAAAAATTAATATTTTTTACAATAGGTATATAAATTGAAATAGAATATAAATTATAAAGATATACATTTATTAACAATTTTGATTCCAACATTCTAAATATAGAAATATGTTGTTTTTTGAAAATATTAAGATGAAAAAAAATTAGCTTAGATCTAGTTCTTGATTGAATGTTTTGGATATATGATAATGGAAATAAAAAAAGTCAGGGATATGATTGCTTATAATCATGAACAAAATCTGAATATGCTTCTGGACATACTTGCACTCCCTAGAAAATAATGGAAGTTAGTCATGTCTATTGACTAGGGTATTTTTCAAGTTGATTATGGTTGATATATGACAATGAAAACTAAATAAAAATAGAATTATGATAGGGTAGGGATCAGGAACAAAGTATGAGAATATTTCTAGACATGACTGCACTCCCTAGATAACAATGTAGCTTAAATGTGTCCATTAATTGTAAAACTTATCCATGTTGACTCAGATGAAACTATAACTACTCCACCTTCTATGTTTTTATAAATTGAGAGGGATGAGATATTGTGATTTTGATATTTCCATGAAAAATTAATTTTTTCTTATCTTTGATTTAGAAACCCTAGGGGTCATTGTGAAAGCTATAAACTTATAAAAATGAGAAGTGGAGTGTAATAAGATGAGTTGACCTCAATCACCCCTTGATGATTAACCATTGCCTATGAATATAGATAATAAAAAGAGGTAAATCAAGACACATTTAGTTATCCCACTTGGATTAATTATGCAATTGTGCTCCTTGACTATATGTATGCAATTAGAAATATGGCTTTGATATTTGACAATTATAGATCTTGACTTACTTTGAGATGCTTTAGATTTGGATTATGATTTCTCCTTGTGTATGATCTTGAATTTGGGATAAATATGGTATATTTTATTCATGTGTAGTAGTGTATAATTGATCAATAGATAATTCCAAGATTGAGACCAATTCCATTTGAAATTGGGTTTTGATTTGCTTATATAGTGAAATTTTTTGACAGTTTCCTTTAGCTGACCTTATGAAACATACTAGAAGACTTGACTAGATATTTAATTTTTTTGAAAGTAGACATTAATTGGCATAAGATGAGGCTTATTTACGTGGACATGTCTGTAATAATGGACATGTTTACCTAACACTGACATAACCTAGAGAATCATGTATAACTATCTTAAGATGGAGTAGTATGAGGGTAGTATAAAGTAGTTTGATTATTTTGACTTGGAAAGTTCTATGTAATAGTGATGATGAATAAAGGATCAATCTCACATATAGATAAATGGATTATAGGAATGGAAAATAAGAGTGATGTATTTGGGTGTAAGTTATGTGGTTTAGGATGAGTCAAGAATTAAAATTATCATGTACTTATGATTATATTTAGGTATTTGATTTCCCACCTATTTTAATAATTAAATTACTAGAATAAAGGATAAATAATTAAACCTAAGTGTGTATAACAACATTTTTATTTGTTAAGATACTATAATTATGCATGACACTCAATAACAAACCCTACATGAGACATAAAGTAGTAATTGTTCATTTTTGAAATTTAAAAAATATGAAACTCTAAAATTAAAAATTGAAAAGAGAGCAAGGAAGGAGTACACCTATATGGAAATGAAACCATGTTGATTTTTAACCTATAAAATATGAAGACACATACCCACTTTTTGAATAACTTTGAGAATTTGAACCATTGGTGAATTAAGAGTGCTCAAGTTTTGAATTTGAATGACTAATCAATCCCTTGAGTTGAAAAGATGCATATTCAAACTTTCAATAATGGGGAAAACTATCTAATGTTTTAATTAATATAAGGTGGAACCATTATGGGTTCACTAGAAGTGATGCCAAGGCCATTAGGTATCACTAAACTCAAACATACATCACTAGTAATAGAATATGGAACCACATAATGGGTTCACTACAACTAATTCCAAGGTTATTGAGTGTCACTAGACTCAAATGTACATTACCCATAATGAAATAAATCATAAATCTAAAGATGGATTTAGATTCTACTTGCATGATAAAAAGAGAATGAATATTATTCAATCCCCCATCATGATCTCAATACCAATAGATTTGATTTGAAATAAAAATTTGCATTTGAAATTGTAAACTATTTTGTAGTTGATATATGCATGAACAAGTATCATGCCTTATTTTAAATTTGAAAATGTATAGATGTGGATGGACAAATATCATGTGCTTTAAATTTGAAAATTATATATATGTAAATGAACAAATATCATGACCCCTTAATCTATGCCAAATGATATATAATTCTTTACATATATATACTCAACTATAATTTTATGTGAAACTTGCAATTTTTGTTCATGTAACTATTTTGTATATGCCCATGCACGTGCATTTAAAAGTGTATGAATTTACTTATATTTTTTATAAAGTGAGTGCATATGCATATCATATGCCCCAAAAATATGTATTTGATGTGATGATATCTGTCATGTGTCTAATTTCTAAAACAACTTGAATCTTTGAAATATGTGCTTTAAATCTTTGAAACATGTACCTTGTCATATAATTTAATTTTTCATTACTTTGATTCTTTGAAGTATGTACTTTGAATCTTTAAACCTTGTATTCAATCCAAAATATAATTTTTTCTATTTGTGGAGGTTTGGATATCTAAGGCAAGCCCACTATGATACCCCCTTTTGAGATGAGGCATGTAGCTTACTAGCCACTAATCTTAAAATAAGAGTTAACTTTATCATGTTATAAATATAGAATCATGTATAATCATGTCAACATGTGGAGAGCATGTTATCATAGTTATGCAGTTGTCTTTGAATCATGTATGTAGCATATTTAATATGAGGCATACACATGCCATGTATAGATAGATATAGAAATGAGGCAAGTAATAAAGTAACCATCTCTAAATTAGACTGCATAATAAAAGTGCATGATATATATCATGGAACCACTAATCAAGCTCAACAAGTGCAATAAGCACAACACATAATCTCACACAATGTCACACATAAGGTCAAGGGCCACATACAAGGGACATGTTCAAATTTTACTCATAAAAGCAAACATTGTACACATAGGGCCAAGGGCCACAAGTAATAATATGTGAAAATGTCACATAATAAAATATAATACACATAAGGCTAAAGATCACAAATAATGGATTATCAGAGGAGCCAACATGATGAATAATACATTATTTAATATGAATGACATGTTATTAAATTAAATTTAGGAATGAAAGAATTTATAAATAATAAATAATAAATAATAAATACATTACACAACACATTACATAAGATTTATGTGGGAAAACCTATATAGGTAAAAAACCCATGGAAAAATGTATTCCATTAAATGAGAAACATTTTGCACCCAGTAACTTCCTTTTCACCTCAATTCTCCTCCTTACACATCTCTTTCACAAACTACTCAAAGACACTTCCATATGAATATTTCAAAATGTAATAATATTATTACTTACAAAGGTAAAAATGCCTTTATAAAGGATGTGAATAATTGTAACTGACCGATCTACCTTTTCAACTAATCATGTTAAATAATGAATATAAGATTTATTATTTTCACAACATAAGTTTTAAATACTTTTTTGTAATGAAATAATAAATATAACAATTATTATTTACACTATAGAATAATATGGTCCACTAAATTAACCCCAAAAATATTATTTTTCCAACACTCCCCCTTAACGTTTAGTGGAGATATATCCCATAGTCACCTTTTTATAGTAAAGGAATTACAATCCATAAATCATCCATGATGAGTTTAGACTAGCATGTAACACTTGAAGGATTTATACACCTTCATCATACCAATACAATCTTTTTATATATACAAAATAATTTAGAATCCATAAACTACATTGGGTGATTTAGGGTAGCATGATAGTGGGACTACATCCCACAATTTTTCATGGATAAGATTACAAGCAATTGGAACATTTTATAACATAAGGACCTCCATTACAAAAAAATATATTTATTATCAAGTACATTGTAAAATCACATAGGGTGAAGATTACACAAAAAACACATAAGGTGACTTTATAAAATGTTTTTAAGTAGAAGAGAAGCATAGAGATGAAAAATAACACATGGTCATTAGGAGGTGACATTGTCATGAATGCTTCCCCTCAATGGCAATTCTGAAAGGCCCAACATTGGTCTAAGCTTGTAAAAAATTGTACTACAGAGTGATTTTGTGAAGATATATGTCACTTGATCATCTATAGGATAATAATACAGATTAATATCACCATTGAGGACTTTTTCTTGGATAAAATGTACATGAACTTATCATTATTTAGTGTTGAAATTGGTTTTTTGGTCAATGCTATACAAATTTGACTATCATAAATGAGAGTTTTACTATAAGAGACACCCATATGGAGTTATTTTAATAACCATCATAACCACATTGCTTCTTTAGCAACTTCCATATCACTTTTATCTCTGCTTCTATAGAAGAGATATAAACAATAGGTTGTATTTTTATGTTCCAAGTAATATCACCTGTACCAAACTTAAACACACATCCAGAAGTAGATTTATGATTTATAACATCACCAACATGGTTAACATCAAAATAACCATATAAATTAGCATTATCAATGCAAGAATAATATAAACCAAAATTAAATGTTCCTTTGATATACCAAAATAATATTTTTACTAATTTTTAATGATTCAAATATGTATCTTGCATAAATCTAGAAGTAACACCTACATCATATGAAATATCTAGTATAGTAATAGTTAGATAAATCAAAATTTTGACTAATTATTTGTATAAAGTAGGATTATCTTTATCACATGTAAGTTTTGGATCAAGATTAACATAAAATTCAATATGTGTGGAAATATTATTACAATAATTCATATTAAATTTAACAAGAAGGTTATATGCATAATGAGATTGAGATACTAGAATAGAGTTTTTATCTTGAAATATAACCATGCCTAGAAAATGATGTACCATACCTAGACCAGTTATCTCAAAAAATTGATTTAATTTAGATTTATATTTAAGAATCAAACTAGTTTGAATGTTAGTAATGATAAAATCATCTACATATAACACAAATAAGACAATATGACCATTTTTAATTTTCACAAAGAGATCATTATCAAAATAACAATTATAAAAACCTAGATCTTAAAAGTAACTTATGATTTTAGAGTAACAAGCTTGAGGAGACTGTTTTAAACCATACATTTTTTTAAACTTGCATAAGTAATGTTCTTTGTTAGCTTCTTCAAAACCTTTAACTAGAGTCATATAGACTTATTCTTCTAGGTCACCATTCAATTTTTTTTTTAACATATATTTGGTGTATTTCCTAACCATTTTGAGTTGTAAGAGCAATAAGTGATCTAATAATAATAATAATTTTTTAATATGAGTAAAAGTTTTATCATAATCAATACCATGTTTTTAAGTAAAGCCTCAAACAACTAACCTAGCTTTAAATTTGTAAAATTTTCCAATTGAGTTATATTCGATTTTATAAATCCATCTATAACTAACAATATTAAGTTTAGAAAGAGGACGGACAAGTTCCCAACTTTGAATTTTAATTAAGGATTTATATTCATATTGCATAACATATTTACATTTATCATATTGAATAGATTCCTTGAAGGATTGAGGTTCACATTCATAAAAAGTCATTAAATCAATATAAGTATGATGACTTTTGGTCATTTTATTAAGATTTTTAAGATTAGAAGATTAAATTAATGATTCAACCCATTTATGTTTTTTTGATTGAATAAAAAATAGATAAGGCTTCCCATCTAACTCAAAATTTTCCAAATTTGGATCATATTCCTCTAAGGCATCTATTTATTCATAAATAAGAATAAAAGTGTTTGGATCTTCAGAAGAGGAAACTTGAGAGGGTTCTACATAAGGCTCACATTAAGATTTTTAACATCAATATTTTAAATGATCTGTAATTTAGATGGATCATACACCTTTAATCCTTTAGTTATTCCTCCATAACCTATGAAAAATAGAAGAATATGAGGAAGGTTCAACTTTTCTTTTGAATTTAAGAATAAAAATAGAAACATGAATTCCAAATATCCTAAGGTGAGTAACACTTAATTTTTTATTATACCAATTTTATAGAGTATAAAGATGTAAGTATTTAGTAATAATTATATTAATAAAATTTAAAACAATGTTCATGGCTTTGGCTGAAAGAAACTTAGGAACACTTTCTGAATGCAACATAGTTCTAGCCATTTTTAGGATAGTATTATTTTTCCTTTTAGCAACTCCATTTTGTTGAGGTGAATAGGGAGTGGCTAGTTATATTTGAATTACACATGAATTTATAAGAGAATAAAATTAATTACTAAAATATTCACCACCATTATGAGTTCTTAACCTCTTAATCTTATGGCTAGAGATGTTCTCTACTATTTTTTTTTCCTTTTAAATTTTGACAAAACTTCAGATTTTTTATTTATATAATAAGTATAAATATTGTTATAATATCCATAAATAAAAATAGTAGTAAATAAATATCCATTAATAAAAGGAACTTATAGAGGTCCTCTTATATCACTATGAATAAGCTCTAAAGGATGAAATGAGATTGCGTCATGATGTTTGTGAAAAGGTTGTGTGTTGCTTATCATGTAAGCAACCTTTACAAGTTTCATGATGATGAGAGATATTAAGAAGTCCAAACATGAGATTATTATGATACATATCATAAATACTTATAAAATTAACATGTCCAATCCTTTCATGGCATAATTGAGATTCATTTCTAATTTGAAAGGAAAGACAAGATGCAAAATAAAAAATAGAAAAATATAAATACCATTATTTTGAGTACCTTCACCAATCATAGAGCCAAATTTCTATTTAATGCACCACTTATTATTAAGGAGTGTTATAATGAAATTATCATGTGTAATATGAGAAAAGATAACAAATTTTTCTTAAGTTTAGGAACATAAAAAGTATCATTTAAGAATCTATTTCTAAATTTTACTTTACCTTGTTTAGTTGATTCAAAAAATGAATTATTACATAAATATATACTTTCATATATATCTTTAGTATCAGATAAAATATTAAAGAAAAATGCCATGTGATGCAAAATGAGACTATATTAAATATATTTTTTATCCTTAGAATTAAACAAATTAGCATAAGGGGAAATAATATTAAAATTTTGATCTTGATTGCTATTTTGATTCTAGTTTTGATTTTTATGTTGTTTTTAATTATATATTTTTTCCATTTGTTATTTTTAGGGTTTTTGTAATTTGATATCTTTTTGTTTTTATAATGATCTTCCTTTTTATGATCAAACTTACCACAAATATTATAATTCTTGTTCAATATGAATTTATAGTTTTTTTTTGATAAGGTAAAACTAGGTTTTACAAAGACCTGAAACCATTAGAGTGAAATTTAATAATTTTAATAGGCCATCAATAGTCTAATGAGAAAAAATAAAAAATAGTATCTAGAGAAAAAATAGGAAATGAAAAATTAAATCATATTTAAGTAGAGGGACCCTCCTGAGTGTCTTCAGCAGTAGAACTATTCTTTATCAAAATAGAGGGTTTATTTTTTGAAACCTTAACTTGGGTGAAATTTTTGGGGTCTTCAACCATTTCCCCAAAAAATATCATCCTGAGCCACCTTTTTCCTTTTACCTATAAAGGGGTTTGCTTAGGGGGGACCCCCTTGGGGGAACCCAGGGGGATTTTAGGACCTTCGGGGATTTCATAATAAGGGATTGGGGATGGGGCTAGGTAAAATGTATAAAAGTCTAAACAGTAGCCTCTACCACTCGATGAAGCTCATTGTAGTATTGGATTAGATTTGCCAGGCTAAATCTTCCCTATTAAACCTTTGAGTTGAAGTTTTCCAGCATTTTTTTGTTCTTATCAAATTCTTTCATTACAATGGCCTTACCCTTCCAAGCTGAGGTTGCAAGAGTCCCAATTTTAATGGGTTTGGGCTTTGGGATGAATAATAGCTTAAGGGGTAGGCCTCAGGGGGATTATGATAGGTTGTTTTGGGGGGAACATTTAGGAGGTGGATGGGATCCCTTTGTTTTTGGGGGATTTTTACAATTAGAAGGATAAGACCTTGATGGAGGAGGGGATTAGTATTTTTAACCTAATGGAGCAAAACATTACTTTTCAAAGACTTGAGAAGGAAATAAGGGAGACTAATTTTAAACCCAATGAAGTAATTAAGTAGAAGGAAATGGTGTGAAAAAATAGGGTGTACTTACCTTATAGATTCATGTACCTCATGACCTAAAGGCAGACATCAGGGCAGTATCATGGTAGGTCAACATGAGAAAAGCCTTTCTTATCTATATGCATGAAGTCATTCATTCTAAATTATAACTATAATGATTCTTACTTCTTAGACTAGTCTTTGAATTTTTTAGCACAACACAAGACATGCCTGTGGCATCACCAATAAACTCCTTTGAGATGTTTATGGATATTCCCCACATGGTGACCTTCCTTTTTATCCATGCAATAATGAAGTCATGGAACACTATGGCATTGTGTTTGATAATGCATTAAATAAAATTTGTAAGCCCTCCTTCCTGAGTTTATTCTAAACATTCTTCTATTCTTGGACCTCTTTTCAAGATGTGGGCTCTAATCAGTCTCTGTCATCACCCATGGTTGTTATAAGTGAAGGGATATGAGGGAGAGTTGATAGTTCTAGAATCAAACTAAATGACTATGGCTTGAATGGGAGAGAATGCTCACCAAATCTACATAATCATGATTACATCCCCTTACCTCAAAATGAATGAAAATCTATAGAATCAAGATTTATCCCATCGAGTTGAGGGGTTTCACATGTGAGGGGATAATAATTTTAAGTTGCATTAGTACCTTCCATATGGATGAAACTATAAACCTTAGGGGGGATGTTTCCTTCATCATAATAATTAGTTAAATGGTGGAGATCCACTCCAATACTAGTGAGGAGGTTAGACACCCCATATCCTTCTCTATAAGTGTGTGTGAGTTGGAATTATGGTATGTTTTGTAAAATGTGCTTCACATCATCTATGATCTCCTTGATAATATGTGAAGGAATAGTCTTTTCTTCTAGGGCATTTAAGATGTTTAGTGAATCCCCCTCTATAATTATTATGTATAGATTAATGATATATGCTAGCTAGATACCCCAAAGGGCTACTTTAGCCTCAGTAAAAAGGTTTATTTGCTTACCCATGGGACCCACATAAGCCACCAACATCTCTCCTTTAGAGTTTATTATGATGCCTCCTCTACCTACAGGACCCATGTTTCCCTTTGAGGTCCTATCAAAATTCAATTTTACCCACCCTTTAGGGGGTACCTTCCATCTGGTTTGGCTATGAATTAAGTCTTTGGTGGAAGAATAAATGACTTGTTGAATATCCTAGTTATTGAGAATGAGTTAGGCCAAGGGGATGAGATATTTATCTTTGGGAGGGAAAGCCTTATAATTTTCAAAAATGGACTGACAGAGGTGGGGGAAGATGTTCTTCAGTTGATGCCTTTTGTTACGAAATAAGTAGTCATTACAAATTTTCCAAATACACCAAAACCAATGAGGAAGGGTGAGGTGCCAAAGAAAGATTAGGGAAATAATGTTCCATGGGGGGTTGCATTGTAGAATGAGATCCAAGATATTGTAATATGAATTTATATTTATTATTAAAAGTTTTCTTATTTCCATCCTTATTATTAACATTAGAAGATTTTGATTTAAATTTTTGGTTTTCATTATTTTTGTGAACATTATTTTGAATGATAAGTGCTTGAGTGACATTATCTTTACAGTCAAAATTTGACATCACTTGTTATTCTTGAATGAAAATATACAAAAGAGTATAGATGTCAAGGATGTCTTGCTTTATTTGATATTTAAAGTAAAGAATGAATATAAAGTTTTGAAACTTCTCATGGATATTTAACTGAATAATGAAATATATAAGTTGATCTTGAATTAAATTACAATTACATCTATTTAAATATTATTTGATATTTTTTAATTTAATACATAAAATTAAAAACTTTTTCATCACCTTTCATGAGAGTTGTCATGAGTTCAAGAATAAGCTGAATCTTAAAAAATTGAGTACTTTTAGGTATTAATTCAAGGAATTTCCAAGCCTCACTAGCAGATTATTGATTGCCAACATGGAGTAGGAATTCATCCTTAACACTCCTTAGGATGATCGACATAGCTTCTTGAATTTTTTTTTGACAAGCATTTGTATTTTTGGTTGTCACATGTCTCTTAAATGGAGGTTTCTCAGTCCCATTAACAATACTCCATAATTTTCTAACTATGAATTCAACTTTGATACAAATCTACTAAATGTTATAGTTAGTTCCATTTAACATTTGAGACTTATCCATATTGAATCTTTGAGAGAACATTTTATTACAACTTGAAATAACACTTAATAATAATTTTTCAAATAAAAGATGTCAATATAATTATACACACCTTTGTGTTTAGTCGATAGTGATGAACTAGCCAATGCATATGTTTTATGCCTATACAATAAAATACATGTCAATTTTTATGATAGAGAAAAAAATGAAGTGAATTACTAAGAAAAGAAGGTGATTGTAAGAAAAAAATGAGGCAACTTCTCTATTTTAACTAGGTTGAGCGACCTTTGATGAACCTCTTTAATTATGGATTTATCAAATTCAAAAAATATAAACTATATAAGAACAACTTTTAATGAACTAAACTTATAAGGTCACATAAAATTAATTTGGTTGTAATAATAAATTTATTTAAAAATAAAATACTAAATAATTTATTAAAAAAAATTCTAGACGTAAGAATTTATTATATGAGGTTTGAATTATATTTATTATTATTTCTCATAAAAAAGAATTCTAATTAGTTAATGACTACCCATTTAGGTTAATTGGCTAAAACTATTTTCACATGAGGAAAAAACCATAATAAAATTACTTTATTATATATAAAAAATATACATTATTTTTTAATTTTTAAAAAAAATCTAAAAGTAATGAAATGCAAAAAACCTATAATACAATGTTTTAAAACTTATTAAAATATAAATTTTCATATATTTTTTTAACTTAACATATTAAAATGTAATTTAATATAATGAATATTAGGGTTATACATTGTATTCTTGGTTTATTTATATTTTATTTTAAATGTAAGTAAATATTATCACATTTATTTTATAAGTAGATAATGGATTCTATTCATAATACAAGTAGAACTAGCATACCTATCTTAGATAAATCTATGTAAAAGACATCGAGAGATATCATTCTCGAGGTGCCTATCTTATATTGAATTTATGACATAAGTGGAATATGTGTCTCAAGAATGATATCTCTTGGTGTATTTTAATAGATTTATCTAAGATAGGTATGCTAGTAGCAATTCTGCATTTTACGTATTTGTTTGATATATAATTTGAAGTTTTTCATCAAACTTAATATGTATATTATACATTATGTTAAATCATACAAAAATATCATATACATTACATTAAATAACCCAAAACTTTAATTTACATAATCTAAAATTCTCAATCTAAATAGTTATTTAGTACTCATCAAAATATACCATACACATCACATAAAATGGAAAATAATGAATAAGTGCACATCACATAAAATGTCAAATAATGAATAAATACATGAATTTTTTCATAGTTATATGAAATCATTTTTACTCTAAGAGTTTCAATCTCTCTTCCTCAGCTTTCTGTTTGGAAATTTGTTTTCCATTTTTTAGCTTTTCATAGCAATCATATGTAAACGAAGGTAATATTCCTAGTCTTTCCAAGGAATTTACATGAGATATAGCCACAAATGTCAATCTTGTTCTTTCTCTTTGACCTATATCAATTATGTATTTTTAAAGGGTCAAACCTTGTGATTTGTGCATTATTAATGCCCAAGCCAGCTGTAAGGGTAGTTGGGTTGTGCATCCCCTTTATAGTGGTGTAATTGGTACTGTGTATGGAGTTGTATCTTCAAATGGTATTCTAGATTAATTTTAAAACTTGATCATAGCATATGTTGGTGGTTCTAGAGGGGCACTACCAAGTTTTTAGATTATACTTTTGATAAACCCTAGAGCTCCATTTACAAGACTTGATTCTATCCAAAGATTTTAAGTTAACATGAACCCTGTATCGATAGAAATCAATAACTCCACATCAAGCTCATCATTTGGAGGTCTTATTGGTGCATTGGCACTTGTTACTTTGGTTACAATGCTATGTGCAACTGGTCTTTATAATGAATATAATTTTCTTTATTTATGGTTACACATATTATCATTTGTGGAAAATAAATGAATACAATTGTCAAACTCTTCATTAGTGGCTCTATTTATTCCAACATTTGTTCTAGTCATCTATAACTTTCAGTCATTTATTTTTAGATTTGCATCTCTTAGATTTGTGAGTATTTGATGAAATATTTGTTGGTCATCAATTTCTCCTTCTTATCTAAATATCTTATCCAAAGTAACAACTATTTTGAATTCTTCCCATAATAGTTTAGTTCATTTTTTACTATCATATGGTGGTTTATCACTAACAGGAGGAAGCTGACCCAAATCTCCTACCAAAATAATAAATATACCACCAAAACTCATGTTTACATTTTTAGGAAATGCTTGATAGAGTCTAGAATCTATGTTATGTAGCAAATTTTTCCCAATGAATCCCATTTCATCAATCAATATGTATTTTATGTGGAAGATATCCTCTTAGAAACTTGTAAGTCTTGTTCTTTATAATTCAACAAAATCCACAATTAGGATTTGAAGTTATGCATGGATAGTCAAGGCACCAATATTTAATGTTGTAACTCTAGTTGGTGCAAGTAGTAAAAGTGGAGATTGCTCTAAGAATGCTACATCTTGAAGAGCTCAATGAATGGCACCTATCAGAAATGATTTTCATATTCATGCTATTCCTTGGACTATCATGCATAAGGGTGAATTATTCTGACCTCCATGAAAATGTGTCATAACCATATTAAGTGCTTTTTTTATTTGGCACCCAAGGTTTCATAATTCATCTCTAGTGTTATATCATCATCTATAAGAAATCCATTATCTTTCATGGTGCTTATGAAGTTGATCTCTTTATTTGTGTATTCTTCACCTCTATATTCATTAGTCCATAATGCTTATCTATCAATATCTCTTCTTCCCAACATATCTATCTCACTCACTTCCATAACTTGGCCACATTGTAGCCTAAATATGATTTCTGGCTCATGTTCTACTATATTTTGTTAAACAGGTAGATTATCCTAATCTTCAATATCATTGTGACTTTTAAGATCTTCTACGATTGTTCTTATCTCCATGTGAAAATAATTATAACTAAATGAATCCCAATTTGATATTATTTCTTCATCATCAATTCAAATATCTCTTTGTATATCATGAAATGGATTGTAAAGTAATACCTCTGACCAACAAAAATCAACCCATTTATTTGATTCACATGTAGGGATGAAGGGAAAACTTGGAAATACTCTCACTATAGCTAAAATACTCCTTGCCTCCCATTTGTTGTCCTTTTTTTCTGCCTTGGATTATATGTCCAAGATCTCACTGCTTCAATAAGTGATGTGCTTTCCATGGAAAAAGGCATATTCTTATATCCATCAATGAAAGACATTATATGCTTTTTATGATCATCTTCTTCATTTTTGTCTACACATTTGAACACCTAACATGAAACATTCAAGTTCACAAATACTCTATTGCTCTCTACTAATGGAATCTCAAACAACATGTGACATGTTTCCTACACCCAATGTCTCTTTTAACAATGGTCTTAGTGATAAGCATTATATATGCTTTTCCTAATAATTAATCAAGGTTTTAAATGTTTATAAGCTACATCAACATTTGATGATAAGTTTTAGAACTCTTCTCTACCTTTGTTATATACTTAGCAATGTATTTGACCACAACATGTTTGGATAAAATAGGTTGTCAATCTACATTTACTCTCCATATCTATATATTATATAAATTATGTGTGTTTAATCTATCATCATTTATTTTAGGCTCAAAATTTTTATCTCCTATGTCTAAGTCTTCATATAATTTTGATCCATTAAGATTCAATGGCCATGGTGCACAATACCTAGAAGAAATAATAACTCAATTATTATTTATTTTATAAATATGATGTATAATTTTTATACAACTATTTGTATGATTGTAAATCTTACCTAAAAACCATTTTTCCTCTTTTCTTATGTAGGCAAGCACCCTCTCTACACATTGTATGTAATTCTACACAATTAAATAGCTCTTCATAATCACACTCATATCCACCTATGTAAGTTGTCTTGTATTTTGAAGACATGGATGTTGCATAAAATTTTGACATGCCTAGAATTAATGATGTATAAAAATTTATTAGTTACAGTAAAAAATATAGATATTGCATAAACCATATATTATCTGATGATGTATGTTCCATTGGTGTGGATCTTCCCAATAATTCCAAGTATGAATAATAGAATGGAAGTAATTCTCAGCAATTTTTCATTCACAATCATTTTTACAATAAAGGTTATCCATATTTGGTGCTCCATCTAACCATATGAATCCATGCACATGTGGTGAACCTCTATGTTGCCATTCATATCTAGACCAATAATCTCTTACTTTCATTCTTTTTTTCAATATCGCTTTATGAAAAATTGAATGTCATAAGTGCATATAATACACCACTATATGAGGATAATCAATAATATTCTATCTTTGCCAATTTTGGGCTTTTCATGGATCTTTCGGTGGGGTTCCTAACATTAGTGCATATAGATTAGGCTAATACATGTTTGTTGCACTCAATTTGAAGAAAATGGTAGGTGATCTAATTTGATGCAACATGTCCATTAACTCACAATGACATTTTTCCCAATATGACCTTGTAACCCTAAATGAGGTTCCAAAACACATCAAATGATCTACTAGATGGGAGTGGGGTACATTATCCATATGCTCACATAACTCAGTAATCATGATTAGAATCTCTTGAAGGCTTTTTTCATGAACATTGCACTTGAATTTTGTGCATAATGTCTCATGATCATGTTCATCATGTAATATCTAAATCATGGATGTTAGCCAAAATAGTGATCCCTATATCTAAATAAATGTTTAACAAATTCATGTAGATGTACTTGTTTTGACTGTGGTTCTATCCAATCACATCTTCCATTAGGAAATAATGTTGAAAATGCAATATCAAGTAATCCTAATGTAACATATTTTTTAGGAGACGATCCAATCCCCAACCAATCAATCAATGATCTAAGATCTGCATTAGGGTTATTTACCCATGCATGGATTAATTTCATCTCCCTTGGTGGATTTGGGGGTTTAGAGGCCATTGAAGTTATATGATCAATGATATTTATTTCATCCATCTCTATCAGTGGACCCACAAATACAACTTCATTTGCATTAGAATCAAATTGCATATGCATAGAGTTTAGCTAGTTAAAGATATTTTCATCAAAGTTAGGTGTAAGATCATTGAGTGTATTTTCATCAATCTGAACATCTGAATAAATCTTTTCATGTTCTATTTTATATTTTAGTGCCTTGTATACTTTCTCTCTATTGATAGTAAAGTTGTAATTTGTTCCATGTTGATACTTTTGTCAAACTATAATCATTGAAAAATATTTTATTTGATGTGGTAAAACATTGGAAATTTCTTTCACTTCTTGTGGAAAATTGATTGTATGTCTTTTATATTTGTATTGGCCTCTTGTTGCATGTGTCACTTATAGGATTGGGTTAACACATGCTATTAAAATTTCTTTAACTTGTGTTAAGTTTACAAGTTCTGGTGGTTGTGGTCTAGGATACATATTATTTGATGTTGAAAATTGATGATGACCTTTCTCTTGTCAACATCTATTGCATATAGAGCCTTCAAGGGTTTGAGAAATATTTATTCTAATTTAACTTTATTGACAAATATAGCACATACTTGGTGAAGCAATATTATCTAAGCCATGTTAGAAAAGTATTTTAAATGCTTTCAAATCTCTCCCAACCATTGCATTGGGATCAATTATATTATGGTCTCTTTCAATTTTTGTATCTTGCATTTTTCTTCTTCTTCTAGGTTGCAAAGTTGACTCTTCTTCGAAATCATTATTTTCCATTCATATTCTTCTTATAAGTTGAGATGTTTTTCTTGTATATCTTGATTTTGTGTAGTATTTGTAACATCGACATGCATTGTAGCTTGAAATTCATTATTTAGTGTTTGGAGCACATGATCTATTGATATCAAGTTTCCTTCTTCATAATTGATGTCAACATTATGAATCGATCATTGGTAGTGCCTTTGAGATGCTTTACAATGAAGTTATTTTTTATGTTGTATTTCTTCCTCAGTTAATTAATCTGAACACATTTATCTTTATAATTTTATTCTTAATACATATTGCTCATTTTGAGATGTTTGTGCTCGAATGTCTTTCATCTTATCTGCGTTTTGCCTCTTTTTTTCTTCTCATTGTTCAACTATCAATTTGCCTTTGTGTTCTTGAAATCTTTGTCTGTCATTATCATTTAGATTTTTTCTTTCTTCTTCTCTTTGCACATCTGTCATTTGTTGTTGTCTTCATCTATTATATTGTTTTTGATATTGTCTTTGTTATTCTCTTTGATATTCTCTTCATTCTTCTTCGTTTGTAAAATTAAATTTTGATCGAACCATATATACACAATAAATCATATTACTAAAATATAAATAATATATTAAATTTAATCATTGTGGGATATATAAATCATATTCATAATTTATAAATATATAAAAACATCATATATATATATATATATATATATATATATATATATATAAATATATAAATAAATATAATAACTAACATTTTTTTATTTATTAATATATTAATTTGATTATCACTTAAATACTAAATAAATAATTTAATGAATATATAATAATCATTATTAAATGTTATCATTATATTTTCTAAAACTCCAATGTTTCCCACATTATGTTATCATCATAAGCAAGACACTTGAATATGTTTGGCCACATTTTCATAGAATTCTTCAAATTGCATTGAGAATAATATAAGAGTTTTAGAAAAAACAAAATTTTAAATAAGTTGCCTGTTGAAATGAAGTTGTATGGTCCGTTAGAAACTAAAGTTCAAGTCACTTTTTCTTTGTCTCTATTATTATTGTTTTTTTTAACCACGAATTTTTTTCTTTACTTTTAATAAACATGTCATACCTACTAAGAGATTAAATACCTATGAATTTTTTTCTTTATTTTTTCTAATGACTCTTTTAAAAGTTAATATTTTTACTATTAATAAATACGTCACACCTATTATTTTTTTTAAATATTAATTTTGTTCTTTTTATGTTAATTTTTTTCTTTACTTTTTCATTTTTTTCTATTCTTTAACATGTTAATACGCTTTCAACAACAAACAACCCTACTAAAACAACCCTACAATAAAAAAAGCTCTTAAAAAATATCCACACATAATTTAATTAGCAAAAATAGGTGTGAATCATTTTGGTTATTTTTAATAATGACAATAACTAACAAGAATTTGAGTTTTTTGGTAATCTATTAACATATTTTAGTATTTAAAAATATACTGGTAATAACATAATCTGAAAAATAGTAATTTAATTGAATTCATCTTCTTGTGCAAAGATGTTGTGAGATAGACTATGTTTTAATTTAGACTGTTGTTTTTTTGTTTTAATTTATTTTCAAGATGACCATTTTTTTATTTTAATTTATAATAAAAAATGGAGTTAACAGGGAAAATAAATTTATAATTTGCAGAAGAAATGGAGTTAACATGAAAAATAAAGTAATAGATTTATCTTTTTTATTTATTTCTTCATGTTTTTTATCGATGTATCTGTAATTTTTAATTCACTATCCAATTTAAATTTATGTGTGTTTGATTTTCAATTGATTTGCATTATATTTATAATGTTTCAAAGGTCATGTCAATTGATTTAAATATTATGTCAACTGTTATTAATTTTTTTAATATATTGTGTCAGATATTATTCCTTTTTTTATTTAATATCATAAGTATGTTGACCATTTTTCCTTACATGGATACGACATTAGGCTCCCTGCCTCCCCCTCTCCCATTGTAGAATGCCTCTTAGCTTAATAATATTACCCCATATTTTAGATAGTGAATTTTACTTGAAAAAATGTAAATAAAATAATATTATCAGATTTATCTTATAATCGATAATAAATTCTACTTAAAATGCAAGTAAAATAATGTTACTACATTTATTTTTATATGATAAATTTTACTTAAAATAATTTACTTTATAGTAGATAATAAATTTTACTTAGAATACAAGTAAAATATTGTTATCACAAATTTTTTAATTTTAGATAATAAATTCAACTTACAAGGCAAGTAAAAATATTCTTGCATTTAACTTTTAATAGATAAAAAATAATGAGGGTTTGGCCCAAGCCAAATTTTAAATATATATTATATATTATTTTTATTTAATATAAAATATATATTATATATATTTATATTTATATCCTGTATAAAATATTTTTATTTTATATTTTATTTTATCATAATTATATATTTTAAAATGATATTTCATTATACCATCTATTTATATCATATGTTTACAATGATATATATATATATATATATATATATATATATATATATATATATATATATATATATATTGATATTGCGTGTGTGTAACTTTTAGATTACCTACAAACACATTATTCATCCTACCAACAACATGCAAACATGATCAAATATGAATAATACATTGTTTAATATGAATGACATGTTATTAAATTAAATTCAGGACTGAAAGAATTTATTTTAGAAATAATAAACAACAAATAAATAGAAAAGAAATACATTACACAACACATTAAATGAGATTTATGTGGGAAAACATATATAGTTAAAAAACCTATGAAAAAATATAATCCACTATATGAGAAATATTTACACCCAATAAATTCCTTTTCACATCACTTCTTCTTTTTACAAAACTCACACTTCCATGTGAATAATTCACAATACAATAAAATTATCACTTACAAAGGTGAAAATGATTTTATAAGGGGTGTGAACAGTTGTAATCAAATTACAACTGATCTACCTTTTCAACTAATAATAATAAATATATGTTTTATTATTTACATAACATAAATTTTAAATACTTTGTTATAATTAAATAATAAATACAACATTTATTATTTACACTATGGAACAATGAGGGCCACTGATTTAACTCAAGAAATATTAATGTTTTAACATGGACATATCCAAATGTCACATAAGAGAATATCACACACATAAGAAAAAGGGCCACAAATAACATAGATGTTCAAATGTAACACATCAAGAAAATATCATACATATATAGATAAGGGCCACAAACAATGGACATGCTCATATGCCATACTAGTAAATATTCCATACATATGACTAACGGCCACAAACAAATGCAAGTGATGTCTATCTTATCATGCAATAAAGTTTTAACATTGAAGGATCATAAAACAAGTGAAAACTAGTTTACACTTTCCATATTATTGATGTGATATCATAACAAAGTAGCATATTCATGTATCATAATGTAAGATATGAGTAACTAACAATAAACTTGTAGTATATGTAGCTCAAGATGGTAAAGAGGTCATAGATTGATATAACATGTTGATAGTGTAACATGTAGGATATGATGTCCCTAGCATAGCATGGCCATTGGGTAGAATGAAATCCAACATCAAATACATGTATGATGTGTATTTCTGGTATCACACTCATATACTTTATGAAATGCATATGTATATGGGGAAAAATATGTTATCTCCCAAACATGTGATAAATAATATATGTAAATAAGTAAACCAAAGTTTATATAATGCTTAGCTCCTAATTTTTTATTTTTGAAATATTTTGAATATTTTTTTTAATTTTTGACATATTTGATTTTTTTTTGAATTTTTGATATAATTGAATGTTTATATATATATATATATAATATTTTTGACAATTTTGAAAATACCATAGTGTGTGCCTATATCATAAAGTTGGAATATGTTTTTTTTTTTGTGGATGAAAAGTGCTACATGTAGGTGAATTAGAATCTAAAAACACAAATTGTGCTATAACATAACTATCTTGATCACTACTCATATTATTTTTTGTATGATGTATAACTTGAGAGATTTCAAGATATGGTAGACTCTACAGTATAGTAGGAGAATTTATCACAACATGTGTTTGTTGTGGAACATGCTAAACTATCCAAGGTATTGCCTTAGGATACACTCTAGAAGATTTAGATATCTTTATATTTTGAGTAACTCTTTGATATGAAGCTTGTTTCTTTGGAAAGTGTACCACTTTCATTTAAACTGACTATATAAAAATATTTTGTATAGGTGCAACAATTGAATTTTCACTATGCTCTTAAATAGGTATAATAATTATCTCTATATTATATTCTTAAATAGGTGTAAGAACCAATTACAATGGTAGGGCAGGAGGAAGAGATACCATTGACTATAGAGGGTACTCATATTATATACTATATGTATTTAAATTAGCATGTGCTAATTTATGCACTCAACTCCCTAAGGTCTATGTGAGGTAATTGACATATTGGATGGGCTATGGGTTTGGTTGATTATTGGGTGGAACATGATTTTGGATAGGTGGTGGCAATGGGTTATCGTGATGAAACCAAAAGACCTAAATAATGTCTTGATGCTCATTTAGAGCATCAAGCTATGTGGAAACAAAGATCCAAGTCTATTCTATCTCTAATATCATAATAAGGTGGAGTTCTTGGTTAATTTTAGGCTCAATAAGATGAGGGAGATTGGGTTAAATGACTCTCAAGAGAAGATCTACTCTATCGAGTTGACTCTACCCAGCCAATGTCATCCACTAAATGTGAATGATATAAGATGAGACTAGATCTAAGGAGAAGAAGAGGGGAAGGATTGATGACTAAGCTTGGATGATGTTGTGATGATGTATCTATTTTTGTTGGAGGACAATGATAGGTAGACTGAGGATGTGCTCTTGTTCTTCTAAAGTGGTTAATAACTCTATGATGAAGTGAGGAATTGGAGTGGATCGAATGACCTCACATCTCAACTTAGAGTTAATATCAAATTATGTGATGATGGTGGGACCAAGTGGTATAACTCTATGGAATAAAACATGCTAAATAAGACTTGATGTCTTGGGAAGGGTCATCTAAAAGAGACTAGGTAGTATCTAGGAAAAAGTGTATGAGCTTGTTTAGACAATGGCTTGTAAAGTGTAATTGATGGAATGTTAAAGCAAGGCTTGGTATATTATGATTTTGTATATGGACAAGGATTATGTGAGATTCTATTGTTTTCATGTATTTTCAAGGATTTTGGTATGCTTGCATGTAATGGCAAGGATTTTGACACTATTTTATTTTGTTGTTTTTGAGTTTTTTTAATTTTTGACAAATGAATGCTTATTTTCCAAAAATAAAGTGCTGAAAGGAAAAAAATAGAAAAAATTAAATAAAATGAAATTAAAACTCATTTTTTCTATCCTTTTTACAATTTATAATGCATGTGAGAGAGATAAATAATCTATTCTCTTATGCAAAACGTAGAATTTTCCTGGCTCTATTTACATGCAAACTAGATGAAATGTTTTTATTTGTTTTGTATTAAATGAAGTAAATGTGTAAATTATATCTATGTATACAAGTAATTTAATAATATATATGATATAAAACAACAACAAAAAACACTTTCTACAAATTTTTTTATTCATAAGTAAACTAGGCTAAATTTTCAACCTTTCTAATTTGCCACAAACAAAACTTTTTGGATAAGTTTCTAGAATAGAAATAATAGATGAAAATTCTGATTTTTATATTTCAAGAGAGGAAAATGATAATGATTTTAACTTTTCAAAACAAATAATACCAATAATATACTACTCTTGTGTATGCACCTATAGTTGTCTATGTTTCTATGTTTGTCTAAATAGTTATTTAGAATACATAAAACTTGTTTAGATTTTGAAAATATAAGTTGTGTTGGCTATAAATGGAGATTTTTTAAGGTCTTTTAAAATACGTTTGAATAGGCGTATTACTAATTTTAAAGGAGACTAATCTATTGAAATGACAACATAAACAAAAACTATGTTTTTGTAGTAAATATAAATGAAAATAAATAGATCTATTTCACTATCCAATTTGCTTATTTTTTTGAATATGAAAAACTAATTTAACACAATAAAAACTTACAATGAATCTAATCTAATAAATAAAAAAAATAGAAATTAAGATAACTCCAACTTTATTCTAGAATAAATCAGCTGAAGTGCATGTAATATGTTGATAGGAGAATCCTAAGTATGCTAGATTTGTATGCTTTTGTATAATTATATAAAATTTATAGTTGGAGGATGAGTAAACTCTGAAACAAGATGGAAAAGGGGAGACACAATCCACAAATGGAAAGTAACTAAACTGAGGCTAGTTGATGTCTTGGATTACAAAGTCTAAGATGATTTCACCAAGAAGACTTTTTCACTTGCAGCTATTTATTCATATCAAAAATAATAGAGGCTAAATCTTATAGCAATTGCAACAACATTGTAGATGCAAAATATTTTCAATATGAACTTCTAATGGCAATTTTTGGATATCAAATTAGGCCAAAATTGACCTCTTTATAGGAAGAGAATGGAGTTTGCATGGAGTTCAATTAAATGTGATGGTGGGTTCAAATTGAGAGGAACTAAAGAAGACTAAAATTAGGAGAGTGACTGAGTTGGGATAGATTGGAGGTGAACACAAGGTGATAAAAGAGTAAGAGTGAAGCTAGTTGTGTAAAACAAATGAAAATTAAAGTTACGAGAGCTAATTTTTGAAGGCATATCCACTATGATAGGACAGTCACTTTTACAGGGGTGGTTGCAAAACCACCACTTAATATGACATAAACACTACTATGAATTATATAAGCATGGTTATTTTAACTCAAAACCACCCTTTTATGTCTAAACCACCTCCTATATTGCATAATTACCATGGTAGTTGTGCAATATAAGGGGTTATTTTGTAAGCTAGAGGGGCTATTCTATCACTTAGGATGGCGGTTTTATAACCCATGTTTTATTTTTGAGATAAGACAAAAATGACATGGGAAGGTCAAAAGTGAGCGGATTGAAAAGGGGTTAAGAGATGAATAGGGAAGCATGGGGAAGGGATAGAGCTAGAGAGTTCCCTGTGGAGCACAAAACAAGAAATCATTACATAATCATCTAATTTATATTACAAGTGTCACACCATGTAAATTTTGGGTGCATACATGTTGCTAAATCAAGAGGGTTACTTTTCATTAATTATAAAGGTTTAGTCCCAAGGAAGTCATGTGAAAAGGAAATGAGATGTTAGAAATACTTTACTTACCTAGATAGAGGAGTGAAGCATGTCGAGACACCATACAACCTATAGACAAAAGATGATACTTAAGTGCGATATGAAATAAAATAGAAAAATAGGTTACAAAATCAAAACATGGAAATAATAAATACCATATGTGCGGGGAATATCATATTACTTAGACTATCCCATTAAGGAATTAAAATTGGTGCCAAGTTATGTGTACATGTAAAATTATAGAATATGCTACAAAAGATAGAAATGTCATTGAAAGGTTAGTGATAAAACATTAATTTAAATATACAATAAAGATAACATATATATGTGATAATAAACACTAATACAAAATATTATGCCAAAAATGGAAAACTTTTGAATCAAAATAGCTAGTCTAGGGCCTAATATATTCAAAAATTTCCAAAAAATAGTTTATTTGTGTCATTTTCTTTGAGGGAGATTTTTGAGATCTAGATTGATAGTGGAAATTTTGAGTGAATAAAAAGTAATAAAAAATAAAGTGATGAGAGGATGGTGAATGTACCAATAGGAGGTGTGACTGGGCATAATCAAGTAGGTTTTTGCTAACTTTTCATTTTTATCCTAAATTAAAAAAATTATTCAAAATATAGTTGAAATCTAGCCAAATTTGATTTTTTGATTTATGATTATTGTTGGGGGTAGGTTAAAAATTTATATATTTTTTTAAAAATTAGGTGAATTTTAATGAGTTTTGGGGGCTTTAGGAGAGATAGTGGGTGGCTGGCAGAACTGCTACCTTTAATAGGGTGGTAGTTTTATAATCGTCATGATGGTGTCACAACTATTAAAAGGTAGTTATGGTATCACCACATTTAGGTGGTTATGAAACCACCTAAGGTAGTTAAATTTCCACCTTATGGAAGTTTTAAAACCACCACAAGGTGGTTTTCAATTGCCACTTGCAAATAGGGGCATTTCTATGAGCTTAGAAAAATGTTAATGTTTTTTTGATTTGTTTAGACTATGAGATCAATTTCCTTGACTCATTGATGTAGGGTATCTTTTATTATTTCAAGGGGCCTATATATGATGGATTAAATATTTATATTATGAGTGGATCCCTTAACTCCTAGTGATTTTGATAGTTAATGAGTTATCCCTACTCTATCGAGCATGGATACTTCACATTACACTAGTAGGGATCACCCTCTTTTCCATCCAATTATTATGTGACTTATTGACCTATTAGGACCCTAAATTTAATAATTTCATGTTCCATTAGGATCTATAAGAGTGGATGATCACTCTTATGGATGTGTATAGGATCACTGATCTTCCTATGATAGGGTAATTGTTGTCTATCCATAATGCTGATAGTCATCATGAGGCCCATAACTAGGCTAAACATTTTAGAGATGATAATGCACTTGACACAAGTATGAAGTGTGATGTGAGACTTTATAATGTTGAGATATTAGTGATCCCTAACCTAAATAAGGCCATTATTATCATCTTTGGCTCCCAATTAATGGGGGATAAGGGTACCGATAGGATCTTATATAGCTAGCCATTGATCATGCATTGTATAGAGGAGAGGGAAGATCATTATGCTTGGAGACAAGATATGTTGGTACACACTTATAGGGAAATATATGAGTGGATCACTTATTATCCCTTTAAATTATCCACTCGACTATGATTATGGGTTGGGTTTATGAGAGGATGATCCCCTACTAGAGGCAGTGCTGATTGGGGTACCAAGGGACATTATGGCCACTGAATTGGTAGACATGGTGCCATTTTATGTTTTTCCATTGATTATGGGGTCTTTGATAGTGGTATATTTTATTACGTTACCCTACCAAGACATAGTAGATAAATGAGCCAATGAGGGATTCTATCTTATAGTAAATTCTTAGGCTATGTTGGTTCAAGATAGGTTGTTAAAGGTTGAGGTACACCTGGTGGATTGAGTGCCCTAAAAATTTGGTATGCCCTATGTAGGAAACCTCCCTATCCCTATATTTTTATATATGTGGACTCATGAGGTAAGGGTTATGATACTATGGTGACTAGCATGGCACCCGCTAGTGAGAGGGGTGCCTATCACCAGACTAGCTTAATAGGCACCCAAAGGAGGAAGAGGATAGGTTAGAGCTAGATAACCATAGATGGTTCCACCACCACCACCATTACCCCTTCCACCACCACTAAACCATGCATAATAGCATAAATAATATTTTATAAAGGGAGAGGGTGAGCCTTAATAATACATTAATATGGAGGATGATCTAGATGTGGAAGAAGAGGAGGTTACAGACTATGACTATGATCTTGAGTTACAGGAGGGAGATCTAGGTAAATTATTTATTTTTTTCATTCATGATTATAGCTCACATTTTAATTTCTTTTAGTTATTTAACTATTTTATTGTGTTATATTTTATCATGTCAGTCAGATCTTATTTATCTTGTGTACCCTATGATTGTAGACATTGTGGGTGCATGGAGGAAGATGATTGGGGACACTCTAATCAACCTATTGATAGATCCTGGATTATTATGGGTATTGGGTGCCATATATATGTATTTTCCCAAATTTATCATGATTTGATGATGATGAAAACTTTGAGGATAGATAAAAAATCTGTATTGGTCAGAGTGAGGAGAGTAGAAGCCTTAGTAGATACCATGGTGGGAGGAGGAGGTGGTAGAGCCTCTATTCATAGGATGAGGAGGATCATATTAGATGGGGTTTAGGTAGGGACCATCCTCCTAGATATTGATCTATAATAGGAAGGAAATTACAAAGGGAGGCAAGAGCAAGAGATGTCATTGAAGCTTGAGCCCTGAACACTCTTCTACCTTAGCTCTGTCCTAGAGGAGGAGGACAAACCCTTGAATTTTTTTATTGTAGATGTTTTATATATGCCGATGTATATGTTGATTATTTTTGAGATGCCTTGAGGAACATTGGCCCTCTATAGATGTGTTTGTATCAAACATCTTTATTGTATAAACTTGACAACTCACATGATATATATATATATATATATATATATATATATATATCAATGTTTTGGTGTATCTCTCATTGATCATTATGTGATGTAGATCTTTTATTTTCATACCATATTTTTAGTTTATGCACTATATAGGACTAGATATGTGATGATGTATGTAAATGTGTAACTCTATTTTTTGTTTTTGTTTTTGATATGGTGCTATGGGAAAAATGTTTATGTATATGTGGAAATAAAATTTATGTAGATGATTTACTATGATGGATGTATGTATGTCAATATAAATATGCTAACACTTATTTTGTAGATGGTTATATAATTTATTTATTCACACAATATATTAAATTTAACTTGCAACAAGGGATGAAAGGGGAAATAGAATAGACATGGGGTGAATCATAACTCAAAATTTCATAGGAAAAAGGAAGATGACCTAATCCTTAAGAGTAAAGGGGAATATGTACTTCTCAATAAACTTATAAAATACTAATTCTATTAGCTTCATTTAGATAAAAATTACCCTAAAAGAATTGGTAAATGGGGAAAGGTTACCTTCTTTAAACATAAACATATAGACAACCTTTTTTTTTGAAGATCTTTTTACTTAGACACTTTATGTTTTAATAGTGATTCTGCATTTAGCTTTTAATTTTCTTTGTGACACCCTAAACTTAGTCTCATGTGATTAATAAGACATGAGTTCATCACTGAAGGATATACATAGGTAAGGGAATCTCTCCCCAATGCTAACCACATGTAACTAGTAAGATGCAATGGCTCAACACCAAAGGTTATCAAGGGTGAGAGATGTGGAATTTTGACTTTTGTATTTGCATAAGATTTTGATTTTAATAGGAGTGTATCTCTCTCTCATTTTTTTTAGGCCTTCACCACCAAACCTTGGTCTTACATAACCAATAACATGCAAGGGCTCATCATTAAAGACCAACGTGGGCCAGTAAAGTTATTTTATTTCAGGGGTGTTATTGTTTTTGTTTTCTAAAGGCACTATAGAAGGGGAACTCTATCATAGAAATTTTTTTAGATTCCACTGTAGGCTAACATTTTAATAAGTTGTATAATAAGTTGTAAGGAATAGGGGTACTCTACTTATAAAAACTAAGACAAAAACCAGTGTGACATGCTGATTTTATGAATGCCTACTATATAACATGATAAAGAGATGTGACAATGGGTATATCTGATGCACTTCATTTTTAAATATTTTTTATCATGCAAAGTAACCAACTAAATAATAATAAAACAACATATCTACTATATTGATGGATATATGACATATGGAAATGCAATTCAAGTGAAAGTGGGGTGATATATGAGAAATAAATATAGAAATGTTTTAAATACAAAGAGTTCATAGACACACTAGACCCTTCACCCTATAAAGTGCATAATCGATAATATCTATTATTGAAATCATCTATTACTAAGTAGGGGTCCAAACAGTTGGGTCTAAATTCTTGACCCTCTCCTTACTTTTTATTAATTTGATTGACAAGCCTAAGAAAAATTTTCCCGACATAAATATGACTCTTATGGGAATAATTATGGAACTAATAATATCATTGACGAAGTGCAACTAATTCCTACCACTTGACCATGGTAATCGACCATGTACAAATGGGTACCTCTAAGAATTCAAATACCCATTCATCATGAGTCTATCCTAGCATAGGGAACATTCTAAGACAATCTTGTAGCCTACATAATTTGTGGTAAGACATGGCTACTTTTGCATATTTTAATTTCATGTTACAAAATGTTCATGATGGCTTATTAAGATATGGTCCAAGAATGATTACTTCTATGGGAGAGGGAGGATACTTAACTCTATGAATATTTAGATAATCATGGAGATAGATGTCAATCATGATGGTACTAATCATTAAGGTACAACCCCCTTCCTTGGGTGTGGGCATGGCTAGGAGAAGGTAAGGATCTCAAGAAAATGGCCTAGAATCGATGGGGAAAATTGAACCATTAACCATTTTTTCATGACTAAGTGTCAGGTGGTTGTGATGGTAGTGGCATAGTGAGTCAATGGAGACCCCATTGTCTTTTTATATTTATATCATATAGATGTCTAAGATGCTACGTAATCCATTTCTAGGTCTTTAATTTTCTATCATACAGATGTTGAAGATGCTAGGTAATCCCTCTCTAGGTCTTTAGTGTTGAGGCTTGGGCAAGTAATGAGTGCCATGTGAAATAAATGGGAGGGTTTATAAAGGTGTGGTAAGTTTAGCCTTATTTTACAAATGAAGAAAGGGAAAAACCTCTGGGAGCTCAAAGGGATGTCTCTTAAACTCTAGGTAGAAGTAGGTGATCACTTCTAGAAATTAGAAAGATTGATTAATTAGATTTTTCTTCAAGGTTATAAAATACCAATATAGTTAGGGTCTCATTTAGGTGTGGGGAAGAGTATAGAGTAATTATATGGAAGAGGTGTTGGGGAATAGTTATGTAACTTTAAATAATGTAGACAGGAAATGGGTAACACTATTTGACTCATCGTTATGTGGGGAAAAGATTATAGGAATTTGATGAGTGATTTATCAAAAGCCTTCTCCTATATGATGGGAGAGAAGGGCCCTTCCCTAGGAATATAAGGGGAACTATGAGTTATATGTTGATTTATATCCTACCTACTACCATAGTATGAATCCTCTCTTTAGTTATTGAGGTGACTAGGGGAGGGGAAGCATTTTGATCGATCATTAGTAGGCTCAAAATGTGAAGAGAAATGTAATTGAGCACAAGACAATGTAAGATGACCAACATCTCTAGAGGGATTCATATGAATGGATCAAGGATTTTAAAGAATCAGTATGGTCCCATCATAACATGATCATAAAGCATACTCCAAAGTGGTTCATTAGTGACAAGAGTAGAATTTAGACTATAGTTTTCCCCTATGTCATTAAACATTAGGGAACCATGTTGAAAGTTACCAGGATGATTATTATTAAGGGAGACCTTATTTTTGGATACCTCTACCATAAAATATTAGGTAGGCAAGCCAACCCTTCATGGGGTTATTAGCCCTGAGATCCATGGAAGTTATAGGTTCCCACCCCTTGTAGATCAAATGGAAGAACTAGGGGAGTATCTTTCTCCATGAAACCGATGATCTATGTGGTAGATAAGGTAGAAATTATGGTACCAATGATTGGCTTTGAGTTAGGGATATTTTTGGTTGTTACTACATATTTCTCATCTAACATACCTTTTATTAAGGTTTGGGGGACTTCCTACCCTTTCTTTAGGATAACCACTTTGGGGTTCGAGGTTTCAGTAACATTAACCAATTATAGGGGTTTTGTAACTTCATTGGTAGGTAGGTGATAGTTTATGTGTAACATAGACTACTTGTGCATGGTATTTTGTAAAATATAAAAGGATTTAGGATCCCCTTGGGCTATGAAAACCTTTCTTAGGTGTAAGAACCAAATTTTTTGGAAAAGGGTGGAAGGAATGGATTTCATTTGATGTATCCAAGGGCATTCTAAGATCATGCTGTAATTGTTATCCTTATCTATAACATATAAATCAATTAAGATTGTCTAAGGGCTTAGAGTGATCAGGAGAAAAATAGTCCCTATGGAAGTGGACTTGAGGTTATCATATCCATAGATAATATTATGCATTATGGAACAATTGGTTTCCCCATAACTTAACTTTTGTAAGAAAGAAAAGGGGATGATGTTTATTGCCACTTTGTCATCAACCATAGCTCTTTTCACGTAGTAGTTGTGAACCATAATTGTTTAAATAGGGATAGATCTCCCCTCTTAGCTAACTCAAAGTCAGGTGGTAGGCTATGTAAGTCAAAGAAGTAGTCAGGGTCACGTGATTCTTGGCCTAATAAGAACATGTGAAAATTAATGTGGTTGATTTGGGCTTGTGGAGGAGGGGTGATATAGATAGGTACCCTAGTCCCATGACATCAAGCAAAGTTGATTGGTGAGCAGGTGAGTTTTTAAGTATGTATAATAAGGAAATAAAAGAAAATGTTTTGGTTAGGTTAGATATCAAGTCATAATTCCCTATGGGTTTAGGAATGGATTCTATTTATAGGATGTTTTAGGGATGGATGGTCATTGGCTGGTATTATCTAGTAGGAGTGAAAAATTTTGCTTCTTTTTCAACTTAAATTTATATGACTCATATCATTTGATCCTTGATTTAAACTCCCAACTAAGGATCTACATTAGTGTTCACTACCATAGAAGTAGAGGCTTTGATAACATGAGTTCCTATTGTTGTGGATTGGATGTGTTAAACAGAGTGGCCTTGTAAGTTAATCTACTATTTGCTTTGAGTAATGTGTGTTTAGTGGTTGGGAAAATGATTATGATAGATTTATAGGTTTTAGTTCTAGGGAATAACAAGACCATTTGGAAGGGTTTGGGTGTTTTCATGCATGCTTCTTAGGAACATATCCATGAATGTTTGCCTCTAATCCTCTAAGAGTCTTTTTATGAATTTGTTTTATTCTCAATAGCTTTGAGTGTCATAGCCTATGACTATGTGGAAGAGGCAATAGACATTGGGGTTATAATCCCTAGGTCACAAGTTTTTCCCTTGTTATCTAAGTCCCTATTGATTGCTTTGTTGATAGTAACCTTGATTCTAGAATTATTGGTATTGTTCACCTTGTTAGTATTAATTTTGGTTGTGGTTTTGATATTATATGTTATGAGGTGGTAGTCATTTGAAATCAACTACATGAATGGTAAGAGGGGGGATTTGGTTCCTCACCCTTATGTTATTAGTGTTGGTGTTATTTAGGAGGATATTAACCATTATTTATAGGGTTTTTTTTCTTGGATTGATGAGTGACACCATCGATGGTAGCATTTTTATTATGGTTCACTATCTTGGGACTTTGGTTGTTTACATTGTTTGGGTTTGGGTTCACATTTTGAGATCCCCTATTATTTATGTTGGGAGTGATGATGTGATCATTGGTCCCATAAGTCCATCAACCAATATTGATGGCTACCTAGTCAATACATAATTGACTTTTAAGGGCCTCTTCATAAGACCAATATAAGAACTTCTAGATTTCTTCCCTTGTTTACTTATTGTGGGAGTGGAAGATAAGATTGCATAATTCTCATTGGTCCATGTTAGGTGCAATGGTAGAGGAATACACGACTTACTACCATCTTGTGATGAAATGGGTATTTGATTCATTATATTATTATTTGATATGACATAACTCTTGTATACCAGTATTTAGAAGTTTGTTTATGTCAAATGCCTTGACAAACTTAGCCATAAGTTGGTAGAAAGAATATATGTATCCCTTGGGTAGATGGTAGCACCAGTCAAGTGATATCCACTTGAGAGTATTGGGAAATATATTTTCTACAACCCCATCCTAAGGTAGGAATTATTTGATGGAAATATCATAGGATTTTACATGTGCATTGGGATCCCCTTCCCCTTTAAATTTAGGAAGATTTGGTAGGGGACACAAAAGAAGAACTCCTTGTATGTTCATGTTGAGGGGATCCTTGAGGTATTTGATATAGGTTCCCATGTTATTGAAGTTTGTCAACATCATGGTGAGACTAGAATAAGGAGGTGGGGTAGTGTATGGGTTGGCTTGATAGCCACTAGGAGGTGTGAAAGAAACTTGATAAGGTGGTATGGAGTAGGCCAAGGAATAATTATCTAGTTGAGTGGATTTTGAATACATGTAGAAGTATGGAGGAACATTACAAGATGTAAGAGGCATTGCATATTATTTTTGTAAAGTGTATATGGTTTTTTATGGTGGCATATATGTGGTCTGCATGTATCCTAGTGAAACATATAATGGGACATATCTTATCTACAGAGGCTAACTATATGTGGGAGGCACATAGCCTAGAGGCATAAAAAATAATGGATTATTTTCTATCACATTATTTGGTGGTAGTATAACATACATATATAACCCCAGATGGAGTTTTAATAGGCAATTGGTAAGATGAATGAGTTTTGGAGAGATCAGGCTTAGGGACCCCATGAGTGAGAATATCTTTGAGAGGTTGGTGAGAGATGTGGTTATGCAGTGGTACTTGCTCTTGAAATAGTGGGAGAGTGTAGCTTTATTATTGTGATGTGGGGTGAGTTGTGTTTTGAATGGGATGAGAAGAGGGATGAGTTGGTATGAGAGGGTTTTATACCACCCCTTGGCTTAGAGCTTGTTGATTATTTTCTAGGTCATGGATATGACCCACTAGGGTGTTAATGAGTTGATTTGGAATAATAGTGGTGTTGGACCCATGGGTTTCTAATGTAGGAGGGGTGGATCTGTGGGATGAGGCCATATGAAGGGGTTTGTTTAAGGTGGGAGCCCTATGAATAGTGTCATTAGTGGTCATAGGTGGCTTAGAGGCATCTTGATTCCTATTGAGAGGATATATAATAGCTTACATACAATTGACCTCATCCTCTAAGTGACAAATCCTTCCTAAGTAGTGATCATATTTGGTGACACTTTATGTATCTAAGATATATAAGATGATTGATGGTATTGTGGCCATACAAGAAGTGGCCATGCATATGCTTGTAAGGGTTATAGTGGTGGAGTTAGAATGGTTACTTACAATTTCATATATGTCATGTATCTCTTAGATAACAACCCCACTCTTTGTTTGAGCATTGGGAAGAGGGTAGTCATAAGATTGGTATTATATGTTAGTTGCAAAGGTTGGGTTGTTCCAACTCATCAATGAAGGTTCACTAGATCTAATATGGCCTCTCCTATAGCCCTCTAGGCTAAGAGATCCATCGATATCATGTCCAAACATATTATTAGGGTATATGGATACATGCAAAATAAATTTAAGGAAAGAAGATGGAGAAGATAAAAAAGAAGTGGAAGAAAGTGGTACGTAAAGGATGAATTCCTTCACATCTGGTTCACCAATTTGTTTGCATGAAAATTAACACATGTAATTTATAAACTTGACTCCCCAAGGTTTGGTTGAGGTAGTCAATGTAATAGATGGGCTAGGGGTTTGATTTATTGTTGGTTGGAATAGGATTTTGGATAGGTGGTGATAATGGGTTCTCATGATGAAACCAAAAGACCTTAGTAGTGTCCCAATGCTTGTTGAAAGCATTAAACTATGTGTAAATAGAGATTTAAGACCCTTCGATCTCTGATATCATAATAAGGTAGAGGTTTTTTGTCAATGATAGGCTTAGGGAAATGATGGATATTGGGTTGAATGACTCTCAAGAGAATATCTACTCTATTAGGTTGCCTTTATCCAACCAATTCCATCCACTAATTGTGAATGATATAAGACAAGTCTATACCTAAGGATAAGAAGAGGGGATGGATGGATGACTAAGATTGGATGACATTGTCCTGACATCTCTAGTTTTATGGGGGGATAATTATAGGTGGATCAAGGATGAACTCTTATTCTTCTAAAGTGGCTAATGACTCTAGGATGAGGTGGGGAATCGGAGTGGATCAAAAGACCTCAAATCTCAACTCAAAGCTAATATCATACTATGTGAGGATGTTGGGACTAGGTGCTCTAACTCTAGGGAATAGATTGTGCGAGATAAAACCTAGTGTCTCAAGAAGGGTCATCCAAAAGAGACTAGGCAAAATCCAAGGAAAAGTGTATGAGCTTGTTTAGACAATGGCTTATAAAGTGTTCTTGTTAGAATGTTAAAGCAAGGATTTGTTTATGATGCTTGTGCAAATGGACAAGTATTATGTGATATGTGGTTTATTTCATGGATTGGAAAGGATTTTGGTATGCTTTGCATGTAATGGCAAAGCATTTGACATTATTTTTGTTTTATTTTGTTGTTTTTGGGTTTTTATGGTTTTTGACAAATGAATGCTTGTTTATTGTAAATAAAGTACTAAAATTAAAAGAATAGAAAAACTAAAAGCAAATGAAAGAAAAAATCACATTTTCTATCCTTTTTCCAATTTATAGTGCATGTGAGGAGAGAGAAAGAAGCTATGCTATTATGAAAAATGCAAAATTTTCATAGCCCTATTTGCATGCAAACTAGATGAAATGTTTTTTATTATTTTGATTTTTTTATATGCAATGAGCTAAATGTGTAAATTAGATATATGTATATAAGCAATGTGATAAGAGTCTAATCTAGAACACTAGCAACAAAACACTTTCTATAAATTTTCTTATTTATAAACAAACTTTGTTAGCTTTTCAACCTTTCTAATTTTCCACAAAAAAACCTTTTTGGATAAGATTCTAGAATAGAAATAAGATCTACAAATTATGATTTTTATATTTCAAGAGAGAAAAATTAAAATGATTTTAACTCTTCAACATAAATAAGACCATCAATATACTACTCTTGTGTATTCACCTACAGTTGTCTATGTTTCTATGTTTTCCTAGATTGTCATTTAGAATGCATAAGACTTGTTTAGATTTTAAAAGACAAGTTGTGTTGGATAGAAATGGAGATTTGTTTTAAGGTATTTTTTAGGATTATTGAATAGGTGTATTGCTGATTTGAAATGAGACTAATCTATTGAAATGCAAACATAAACTAAAACTATTTATGTTTTTATAGCAAAGACAAATGAAAATAAATAGATTTGTTTCACTATCAAATTTGATTCATTTATTCAATATGTAAAACTAATGTAAAAAAACAAAAAGGTACACTAAATCTATTCTAATAAATAAAAAAAAACTATATAAATTAAAAGAAATCTAACCCAATTATGGAATAAATTAGTTGGAGTGCATGTAGTGTGTTGATAGGATAATCTTCAATATGCTAACTCTATATACTCTTGTATAATTATATAAAATCTCTAGTTGGAGGATGTACAAACTATAAAACAAGTTGGAAAATGGGGAGACACAATCCATAAATGGAGAACAGATAAACTAAGGCTAGCTGATGTCTTGGCTTGCAAAGTCTGAGTTGTTTTCATGAAGAAAAATTATTCACTTACAGTTGTGTAGTTGACTCAAAAATAATAGAGGTTGAATCTTCTAAAAATTGTAGCAAGGCTATGGCTGAAAAAGACTCTCCATAGTAACTTTTAATGGCAATTTTAGATTTGAAATTAGGCCAAAATTGAGATTCTTATAGGAAGAGAACGGAGTTTGTACAGAGGAGTTCAACTAAGTATGATAATGAGTTCAACATGAGAGTAAATGAGGAAGAATATAATAAGAAGAGTGAGTGAGGTAGGCTAAATTAGAGGTGAATACAAGTTGATAAAATTAAGAAATATGAAGCTAGTTGTGTAAAATGTGTGAAAACTAGAGTTATGGGAGCTAATTTTGGAAGGAATTTCCATTGTGATGTAACCTCCACTTTATGTAGGGGTAGATGTAAAACCACCTTTTAAGATGATGTAACCACTTCTAGGAACTATATATTTGTTTCTATTTTAACTCAAAACCTCCTTCTTATGTCTAAACCACCTCCTATATTACATAACCACCATAATGGTTGTGTAACATAAGGGTTGGTTTCATAATCTAGAGGGGTGGTTCTATCAACTAGGATGGTGGTTTTATCATCCATGGTTTATTTTTGAGATAAGGTAGAAATGACATGGGAAGGCCAAAATTGAGGGGATCGAAAGGGGTCAAGAGAGGAATAGGGAAGCATGGGGAAGGAATATAGTTAGAGAGTTCTTTGTGAATCACAAAAGAAGAGGTCATTGCATCATCATTAGATTTATATTATAAGTGTCACATCATGTAAATTTTGGGTGCATATAGAGGCCTTGGACTCTAACCACTTGATTAGAATATATATATTTGAGACATTGATGTATTATAAATGGTACTGCATGGAGCTTATTTATCCTAGAAAATTAGAATAACATGTTAACTATCCATGTGCTTATTCAAAATAGAAATGGAGTATCCACTATTGTTGAACTAACTTATAGAGGTAACATTATATGCCCAAGAGTATTATGTGTATGTCCATTAAATACTTTGACTATTATTGATGTATCTTATAAATCTTATTTTTTATATCCAAGAATATGAAGAAGTGTCATTGTATATGTTTTTTCACTTCTCCCATTGTCAATCATGACACTGTGTATAGTTTTTTTTAATACAAGAACAAATAAAGGGTGATGCTGAGGTCAACTTACCCTCATTTCTAAAAATAGGGACACTTTTGTCAAATTGTGTAAATTTTTACTCTAAAATTGAAAATTCATCTGCTAAGAGTATTACTAGAATGTTTTGCATGATATCCTTATTTGAAGATCATCCACACCATGGTCTGGTGGGATTATTTGTTCATAATTTTGACTTAATCTTTCCTAAATTTAATAACATTAGATATTCATGTTTTAGGTTGTAACTCCAATGGGATCCATTTGAAATGAGATATATCTAGGTTTTATGACATAATAATGATTTTATCTTTTATTAGCCTTTGGCATATCAAAAAAATCAAGTTGTTTTTAGGTCTAATCAGTTGAAAACCTAAATCTAATTATCTTAGCTCATGCCCATTGAATTAAATTCAAATTTGGTAGGAAAAATTTAAGTGGGAACATTTCAATTATGCCATGGACTTAGTTTAATTTTTATCCTAAGTCTTAGTCATATTTTTCAACACAATTGGACCTTAGGATAAAAAATCATATGCTTGGTCCCTCAATGTCCCGTGACCTCCTAGTCTATTTTATTATCAACATGGTCTAAATTGATGTATGGTCTCTTTTTTATAAAGCTTAGCCTAAAGCATTACCCTAAGGTTTATCATATTTATTAATACAAACCTTAGGATAATACTTTAGGCTAGTTCTTTTATTTCATAGGGTCCCCTTTAACATATCTCAAAACTTAGCTTAAGACTTATTCCTAAAACTTTGTTCATATTTATTAATATGAATGAAAACATTAGTCTAAGAATTTAGTTTAAATTTTATGTTCCCTAAGCACTAACTTCAACATCATTTTTGTTTGTAGGATCAAAGGTAAGAATTTACTCAAATGATTGAGATCCAACATTGTGATCTTAAAGCCACATACCCTAAGCTTAAAAATTAAGCTCAAGAATCTTTCAAAGATTGATGACATGCATTTAATTAGGCAAGATTAATCTAATGACATGTATCAAATCAAGATTTAAATGGATCCCCAATACAAGTGAGAGTGTGATAAGTGTCACACTCATAACCAAAGAACATTGAGCAACTAATGACATTCAACCCTATAGATAAAGATATAATAATTTGCATTTGTTCATGCCATTAAGATTAGATAGTGCATAACCAATGTTGAAAAGTCAAGGATAAAATGAGAGATGATACATGGCATACCTGTGGGCCATGAATTAAATATCAAGCATATCTCAAATATTGATGGTATGTGATGCATCATGCACATTTTGATTAATAGTCTATGGAGTAGGAAGAATAATTAGGAAGATTGATATAAATAGAGCACAATTGTTCCTATAATCAAGATCAATGGTGCACAGTAAACATTGAAAAGTTAGGGAAAATACAAAAGTGACAAGTGTCATAATCATGGGGAATGCATCAAGTAGCCAATAAAATTTAAGTTATAGGATCAAGATCAATGAACTACATTGATCTGTGTAGGGCTGATCTATTGAAACAAAATCAAGATGGAATTTTCAAAAGACAATGGTCACTTTTTAAATATTAGTGAGCAAAGTGCCACAAAAATGCCACAAGATGCCATGATGGAGCCACATAAGCTAGATTAGTTAGTTCAAGAGATTTTGGGACATAAGAAATGCCAAGGTCTAAATGCAAAAGTCTAAGCACAATATAAGTCATGAAGCTTGTATAAGTTCAAACATCTACCACCATTAAATCATTGTAAAGAACATTAAAAAAACCCCTAGCCCATATAGAAGCCCTAGTTCAAACTTATAATCATCATAATTGATCTAAGAAAATTATATTGTCATTTGATCAAAGATTATTCAATCCAAAATCAAATTACAGGCTATTGGTAAGAAATTTAAAGAGACTTACAACCATGGCAACCCAAAAAATTATCTCTAGATAAGATGTAGTGCTCTATCTGACCTTGGACATAGAAGTAAAAGTTTTCAAAGATATGCAATTTGATGACACAACTTTGAATACTAGGGAAAACAATTGGTCAAGCTTGTTCTAGACTATTGAAAACCAACAACCCATCATGAAAGAAGAGGAGAAGAATGTGTCAGTAAGAAGGCTCTATTATGACATAGTCACCATTTAGATGATAAGTGTCCATTATGCTATCACAAAACTTGAGGTGCTGCATTATATAGATGTTCTCTCTCCTATTTTTAAAAATGAAAAAATAGACAAAAGCATGATTATTCACGAGGGTAGTTTTAGGAAGATTACTTATATCTCTCCTATAGAATTTAAAAATTACTACAAGATAACTAAGCTCTAATTTGACCAGACCACTATCAATAATTAGGTCAAGAATAATGATTTGAAGGACACCCTTTCCCTATGGCTATATTCTAGGAATTAGGTATTTTTAGACTTTAATGACAACATCCCCATTTGTCAATTCAGATATGGGATAAGAATGGTCATGGATATGATGAATATGTTATGTGAAAATACAACCACTACCTATGTGATCAAAATTTAGGTGCCCTTAGTCTACTTCATGATTTAGAAGCATCTCACCCCTCCCCTTAGTGAAGTATTCAATACTTGATTAATTAGGAAGATCTTTGTAGTCAAAATGAAAATTAAGAACTAATTATACATGATGTCATACCTCTGAGATGCCTTGTTTTCTACCACAAAGATCCCCAACCTAAGAGAATGGGCGCATGATAGATTATAGATAATCTCCCATTATTATTCAAAATTTCACATATTAAAATATAAATACCACATATAATCCATACATGATTATGTTTATCCATCCCTATCTAAGGCCATAACTAGCAATCCAATGGCAAGAGTTAGCCCCTTGACCAAAAATTCAATTGAGGCCTTGAGAGACATCTAGTTGTACCTTGATTACACAATCATCAATATTGAAAGGAACCCAATACACTCCCCTTAGATTAACAATCCATGTGCCAGATAAGTTAGCTAAATAGGAGGTGGCTTACCAATTATGCAATGGAATAAATGGATTGTGTAAAACCAAGAGGAAAGGACTGCTTCATAGCTTCCCATTAAACATTATAAGAACTATTTTTTCACAATGGGACAACATTGAGGCTAATTCCAAACATAGGACCTCATTCACTATCCAAATGGATGATCTAAGACACTGAGATCCATAGGGGAATGTTAAAGAACAATTAAAGGCCAAGGGAATCAATGTAACCTATGATCATCAACCTGGTGATTTTGACCCTATATATACAAATTCCTCTTCATTCTTTGAGGTCACCTTCAGCTTAAAAAAGTACAAAATCAAAATAGAGTCCAGAATTCCAAGGGAACAAAAAGGAGATGATAAAAAATGATAATTAGGGCCATTTACTAAGTGGTACACCTTCTAGACCTCCACCAACCCAATTAGAAATAGAATCTAGACCTGAGACATAACTTGAGCAAATTTTAGAGGAGAGAAGGCTTAGTGAAATTGCATCTTCCTTAGCCTAGATAGAAGAATAAGGATCATCATTTGAGGAAATCCATGTGGTAGCACTAGACCCTAGTGAAACAATTGAAGATGCCCTCAAAATTCTATCATTAGACTATGAGACCAAAGAAGAAGAGATATAAGAAATAAAGGAAGAGAAGGGGAAGTGTTGGACCTTGTTTCTATAGACGCCCCCAAAAGAAAAGCTAAATTGGCTATTGTCCCAGTGAAGGCTAAGAAGCCCAAGGTGATCTTCACTCATCCTTTGAGTGAAGTTAATCTATTAAGTGAAATAAATTTTATTCGGGGACTGACCATTCCTGAATGGTTCATCTATGGTAAGTTTTAAAAGATACCAGCTATGCAACATCCTTGGGCAATGATGCAAACAATCACTATTCTAGTACATGAAGAAGTCAAGCCATGGATAGTCGCCCTAAAACATGAAGATAAAATAAAATGACTATTCTAGGAGAATCAAGAGGAGGAAAAATGGATACCCTAGCTCCTAAAGTAACATAAACTTTAGTTGGTGTCAAATTTGACCCAACCACTACTAGTTTGTAGAGGGTAACTGAGAACAAATCCATGACTGGTGGAGAGAAATTCACTTTCCAAAAAGTGGAACCTTTTTTGGATTGACACTAGTTAGAGGACCAAAGCTTGACAAAGATCCAATATTTGAACAAAATGTCATTAAAATGGCTCAGGCTCAGATAGATCAACTATAGAAAATGATCAAAGGCATCCTGAAGCAGAACAAGAACCTAAAAAAATAATCCATCTTATCAATTCAAGAGGATAGGTATAGGCAATTCGAAGACACTATGACTAATTTATTTAGTTCTTTAAAGTTAACCAAAACTAAGTAAGGTGAAATAAACAAAAAAATACTAAGGCTAAAAGCCAAGTTGGCCAATGTCAATATTTGAGCTAAAAAGTAAAGGATTTGATCAAGGTCTTGTCTAAAAATCAAATCCTGAATTCAAGACAGTTAGCCTAGCCCACTTGAATATGGCTATGGCCATATTAATTGATAAGATCAAAGCCTTGACTGACTAGTCCAAGCATATTAAGGACATTTCCAAGGACCTCAATAAATAATAAGATAATGTTACACATTATGGATAGCATGATAAAAGAGCATACCACACTTCATCCCTTAAGTTTAATAACTAATGAGGAGTTCAAGCACAAAACTACTCAATTCGTGCAAGAAGTAAAGAACCAAGGACAAGAGAAAATAGGAATTGATAATAAGAAGGTCATGGGCTTACTTTTGTCATCAGAAGAGAAAATAGGAAAAGTCAGGGGCATCAAGTAGGCTTTGGAAAGGGATAAAAAGGATCTCAAAGGCCTAGAGGATCAAGAGAAGGAGTTGTTTATGAGACCCATCATTGATCTCTAGCTCATTAGTGAACAACAATATAAAATGAAGATCTTGCAAGTAAATCAAAATGCTATGGAAACACAAGGTTCTTCAAGTTAGCTAAGAAAAGAATATTCCTTTGTAATTAAGATTATATACTTTTGAAAAGGAATATTATTTTGTAAGGGCATGTGAAATTTGTAAAGCACATTGCCTACAAGTTAGTCCATTAGGAAAGTCTAGTGTATTCTAGAGTATTTATGAAAAGGACAACTATCCTAACACTTGTACTTTTTCATTTGGATATAACTAATTAACATGCTTCCTTAAATCCTATAAAAATGAGCATTATCAATTGTAAAGGGGGGATTTCTTAGAGCCAAGAGATAATTATAACTTTTGAGAAATTAATATAAGGAATTTTGCAAAGCTTGTTCAAATTTGCTTATCTTTTGTTATTCTGGCTTCTTTCTCACTTGTTTGTTCTAATTTTTAAATTTGAATGGTTCTTATGAATTTTTTATGTATATTTAAATGTAGAGCTATTAACTTGTGCCAATGCTAGGTTAATTGAAAGTTTTTTTAGGTTCATTTCATTTGCTTGTTGTTATAACATTTGACCTAATGTTATTTGCTTGTAGGGGTAAATCTTTAAAATGAAATTGATTTCTATTTGCATTATTTCACACCATCCTCAAATATTTGCCTAATGTCTGATAGGATTTGATCTTATGCTACTTCATGTCATACATTAGTTAAGTGTATGCTTGAATGATATTTGAACTTTGCCATGATATTTGGAATGAAGATCAATAACATCTCTTTTTTGGCTTACCTTTTCTTTTGCTCCTTTTTTAACCAAATCACCCTAGATTAATTTTAATTGTAAATACCCATCTTAGATTAGTCTTTAAATTAGTTCTTGATCATAATTCACCATTCTTAGCATAACATACTTCATATTTTGTATAAATTAACATTTTGGCCATGGTGGCTCCCAACCACCAAACATTATAAATATTGTGAAAAAATACACTTGCTCTGCCTCTATTCTATCAACCAATAACAAAATTATCACAACTTTTAACTCATTCTTTGAAATTTTAAAATTCTAAAATGAGAAGTGTTCTTGAACACTCTGGGCACCTATGATACATATTCAGGCATCAATAATTGCATGCATATTTTAATTCTTATCAATAATCTCACTATCATCAAATGTTATCATAAGATGCACTAATGACGTACCTATAAATATACTAATAATACCATCTATTGGATGTCCATATGTTGAATGAAGAGGATGCAAATTATATGCATGATGTATCTATGACTTGTATGTATTTTTTACCATGTTATGGTTTGGAAATGGATTACTAAATATTTTCAACTTTACATTATCATTTTACTATGGTCTAGCTTATTCTGTGGGTGTGCTTAGCTCAATAGTATTGTTATTGACAAGATCTTGTATTTTATGATTTATCCTAAAACACTTATTTTTATAATGCCCAATACATCTATGGTAATAACAATATGCATTATTGTTGAAGTCCTTGTGTTGAGGCTTGGTCATATCAACCTCTAATGGTAGAGGGTGCGATATGCATTTACAATCAAGTAATATCTATAACAAGACATGAGGAGGTTATGGTAACCTTGAAAATTTCATCCCTGATAGAGGTATTAATTGAAGCTTTTTTGTTGGTTGTGATACTACATTGACTATTACTTTTCCTTCATTCTTATTTTTATTAAATTTGACTTTGTAGCTTTTCTTGCTTTGAAACTTACTATTTGAAGTAGATGAAGTATTTGGTGCATATTCAATCTTGTTTAAAGTTATAAGTTAGACTTTTGTTTAACCCTCTTTATAAATAAGGATTAAATAAGAGAGTAGTCTAATCATACAAGGAACAAAATACTCTAAAAATTAGGCCAATTAAATAATTTAGATTCACAATATACTATTATAATGTTAAATTATGCAAATTTGCTAAATATAAAAGTACAATGCCAAATAATAATTTGTATACTAGAGTCAATGCTTTTATCTTGAAACCAACACTTTTGTCCATAGCGAATTACATATTCTTTTCTATAAATTCCACTTGGACATATTAGGGTTTTCTACACCTTACATATTCTCTATTTGGATCATGTGCACATGTTTTAGATATCAGTATTTTGATCAAAACCTTCGATCATTAGATCATGTCACCTTGTAAGAATGGGGGTTAGTTGGCTAAAGTGAAGTCAAGCTAACTTAAAATATCCTGATTTAAATGAGTGATACCTATATAACCATATACTTTTAAGAGGACCTAAACTAATGTAGTTCTCCCCTTAGGTGGGATTGTGTGTGAATAATTATATAATATGCTATATGAGAGTGCATGTAGTGATTATATTACAACTTGAAAATAATGCTCATGGGCTATTATTTGAATGCTTTATAACTATATGAGTATTTCTCCTATGACTAACATGGAAATAAGGGAGAATAGGGAAATAAATCTTAGTGGCACAAATTATTTAGTGAGCTTGATAGGTGCTTGTTTGGTAATTCCTAGATGAATAATGAGTAGGTTTTATTTTATATTTATAACACACATTTTAAAAATAATATAAAGAATGTTTAACTAAGAAAAAAAATCTGACTTGTACATCTCAAAATATTTTCAAAATTAAGTGTTTTTAGGGTAAAAACACTAACATTAGATCTAGGACACTAATTAGGATTACCCTTTATTTAGGATAATTTAGTTTATCTTAAGTTTATTTCTCATGTGTGAGGAATTTATATTTATGTGAATTATTAATTCACATAAATCTGGATTCTATGAAGTGTCACTCACTTATTTTTTTCCCTTAGGATTTTAGAGTTACTTGCATGAGTAACTCCTTTCCCCACATGGAACACACCTCCCTTCTTTTTGTAAGGGATTAGGACACAAGTGGCACACACTTAGAGGGCTTGTAATCTCATAATGAGGTTCTATGTAACTCCTATTTTCCTCATCTAGCATATAAAATAGCTCTTCCTCTCCTCTTTTCTTTACTAATAATCATTTAGCTTTCTCTATTCTTCTCTTGTGCTTTTGATCAATCTTGTACTTGTAGATATATTTGTTGCAAGCCTTCTAATAAGATCACATGAGTTTTTCTTTGATACATTCAGTTTCTCACTTTAAATCTCTTGTTACTATGGTTTTCTCTTGAGAGATAAGTTAATTTTTTATGTATTATTATTTTTCTCTCACTTTCATGCTTATCATTAATGATATTTCTTGAGTTAAAATCTTTCATGGTATAAAGAGTTATGGTCATCTTAATGATAATTTTTGAAAAGTGTGTATATTTTTGAAGAGATTTCTTGATTTTTTTTTACAATGGATCTAACCCTTGATTCTTATTTTAAATCCACCTCTTTCTCCTTTCTTAACTTTAGTGGCTTCTAACTTTTTTGTATGTTTTTTAGCCACATTAAAATAAAAAAAAGTTTTACTTTTTTCAATCAAGTTTTTTAGTGATTCAATACTAATTTTTTTAATGAGAAGTAACCTTTTTAAAATATATCTGGTTTGTTTACACACACACACACAGAGAGAGAGAGAGAGAGACACATATACAATATATATACATATACACACACACATACATATACATATACATATACATATACATACACACACACACACACACACACACACACACACACACACACACACACACACACACACACACACACACACATGCTCATCCAACTACATTAACTTTTTGGGATAATTTCACTTTCTATCCTTTATTAATATCTATGTTTTTTTAGAAACTAAAACAAAAAAAAAAATGAACTTGGTCAGTTTTTGTTGAGAGAGACTGGTCACCACCCCTCTTTGGCCTTTTTAGCAATAATTATTTTAGTTTTTTTTCTAGATCCCCATTTTTTCAGGTTTCCATTTTCTTCTTTGGCATCCTATGGATTATTCTTATTAGCTTAGACATCACTCTTGATAGGTATTATTTTCTTTGTATTGTTTTACTTTTGTATTTTCCTATGCACAGGGGTTATGCATTGTAGAAACATTACTCTTCTCAGCTGGGTGACTAATATTCTAATGTTCCACATTTTATAATCTAAATATTCCTTATCCACTCTACACCTTTGGTAAGTCTCTTGCCTCCTTCTCTCTCTCTCTCTATATATATATATATATATATATATATATATATATATTCAAGACCTTTTTCCATTCCAAATGAGACCAATGCAATTAAAATTTAAAAAGTTCAACAATTGAAACTTTACCAAAAGTGCAACTTAACAACATTTAATGGACAAAACTAAATTTTGAAACATATAGCTTATAAGAAAAAGGAAGGCAACATAAACAAAAATGAAAAAAAATTAGATGCCAATGCAAAGGTCTTATATATATATATATATATATATATATATATATATATATATATATATTCAAGACCTTTCCATTGGCATCTATTTTTTTTTCATTTTTGTTTATGTTGCCTTCCTTTTTCTTATAAGCTATATGTTTCAAAATTTAGTTTTGTTTCCAAATATTAATATTCCATTAAATGTTGTTAAGTTGCACTTTTGGTAAAGTTTCAATTGTTGAACTTTTTAAATTTTAATTGCAATGGTCTCATTTGGAATGGAAATTTGATGTTGGTTTTTTAATAAACTTATTTTTCCAACATAAATCATTTTTTTCAATCTTTGTTTCAATGAAAAAAACAAACATTTACACATAATTTTTGTGATCACCATATGGTTTGGTTGTTTTATATATTCCTTATCAATTTTTTTTAAAAAAAAAAAAAAAAAAAAAGAAAAAAAGAACACTAAGTGCTTTACATAAAAATTCAAAAACAACCAAAACTTATGATTTTTTTTTATATTTGTGTATCCTTTTATGGGCAGGGTCTATTTTTAAAAAAAGATTTCATAGTCACTTTTTTAAAATATTCAATTTTGTTTATAATCAAAAAAGGCAAAAAGTTATTTTTTACATTCTTGTCTTTTAAAAAAAAAATCATGCTTATCCACCTTTTTTATGTTTTTATGAATTTCCAATAAAACCATTTTTGTGGATATAATCTTATTTTTAAGATATTTCTTTTTAAAAAAAGCAAGCAAAAAATAAGGCTCTTAAATTCCTTTTTTGTAGCTGTTTAGAATTTTTAGCTTTTTTTCTCAATCCTTTTTTGGCTCTCATTTTTCTTGATATCTCACTTTCATCTCAGTTAAGTCTTTTATTTGGTTTCTTTCCCCTCCTACATTTTTTTTTATTTAAGTGATTTTTTGCCTATTCACTTTCTGGTTATTGGGTGAACTTTCACAGTATAGTGACTTAATTGTTGCCTAAATTTAAACTCACATCCACCGATTACCATTAATGAAAATCACATATGTAATTTATTTTTACTTTCAAACATTTAGTACATGTAGTAGATGGGATGGATCCTCCATTGGATACAAAGACTACCTCCACCAAAATTCAAGAGAAATAGCAAGCCAAAAATTATGAGGCCTTAGCATTAATTGACATGGCCATGACCCCCGCATTGCATATCCATATTGATGGTTTCTATCTTGCCTCCACTGCTTGATCTAAAATTAAATTTATTTATGATATTGTGAATGAATCTCATAAAATTCAAATTTAAGATCAATTGTCTGATTTAAAGTACAATGATTTTAAAACTATGGATGATTTCTTGATTAAAATTCATTCTTTGCATTCTTAAATAAATGATTTAGATATTAAATTTTTTTATTTGAATTTGATTCATATTATCATGAGAAAGTGTTTTCCTTGACCTTTTTAGTAGTTTATTACTAATATTCATTCGTAACTAGATTTTCTTACTCTATCTGTTATGTTAACATTTGAATTATTTTAAACTTTGTTGTGTCAAGAAAATTAAAAGTTAATTCAATTTGGTAGTCTTAAGACTAATGAACATGTTTTTATTTCTAAACACCAACATAAAAATGGCATATAACATCCTGAGTCCAATAATATACATGATAAGAAAGATAAAAAATCTAACTCTAAACCTAAGAAAAAGATAGAGTGTAATTATTGTGATAAAAACATTCATGATGAAGATCAATACTTAAAAAAAAAGTGACATCAAAAATGGAAAGCTTAAAGTCAAAGACAATGCTAGCACTAGTAATAATAATACTCAAGCAAACCAAAAGTCTAATACTAGAGCTATTTTTACTTGTGTTTTGTGTGCTTCTTCTATTGAATGGATTATTGCTTTTGGTACTACTCAATATATGACATATAATGCTCAATTATTTAGTTATTTAGAACCATATCTTTTTAACAATCATTTAAGTCTTTAAAATCATGCTTCTTGCAATGTTGAAGCCATAAGAAATGTTAAAATCCCTAATGGTGAATTGCATGATGTCTTGCTTGTTCTTGATTTTAAATTGAATTTATTTTATGTATCTCAATTATGAAAATATGACTTTAAGGTAGAATTTATTAATTATACTTGTTATGTTAAATCTACTAGTAAGATTTTTAAGTAGTTGATACTGCTTTTCTAGACAATGATAATTTGTTCAAATTTAATGTATTCTCTTCTCCCTCATCTTCTCATGATTTGCTTATTTTTAATGATGCTAACTTGTGGCATGAAAGATTATGGCATATCAATTACCAAAGTATTGCTCTCATGAATAAACTCAATATGGTGTGAGGTTTTTCTAACATTTTCCCACTACTTTTACGTGTAATGGTTGTATGGCTAGTAAAATTCATAGTTATTTGTTTCCTTAAAACCACTCTTGATATGCTACTAAAAAACTTCATTTATTTAATAGTGATCTTTTAGGCCTTATGCAAACTCCTATTAATGGTGCTAATTATTTTTATCTTTTATTGATGATTTCACTAGATGAGTTTGGATTTATTTCTTGAAAACCAAAGATCAAGTTTTAGACACTTTTATTGAGTTTCATGCCTTTGTTGAAAAACAATCTCATTATTCTTTATGCATATAACACACTGATAATGGTATTAAATATGTTATCAATGATTTTTTTTTATATTTTAAGCAACATGTAATTAAACATGATAAAATTATTTCTTACACACCTGAGAAAAATGATGTTGCTGAACGTAAACATAGGACTATCACTAAAATGGCTAGGTGTATGTTGCATGATAAAAATATACATTATAAATTTTGGGATGAAACCATGTATTGTGCTATGCATCTTATTAATAAGACTCCCACTAAATATATTTTAAATGTTACAACTAAATAAGCTTGAAATGGTAGAAAATCTAATTTAAAAGATCTATGTGTTTTTGGTTGTGATGCATTTGTTCATATTCCAATTGAAAAATGTAAAAAATTAGGTTCTAAAGTAGATGTTTTAATATTTGTTGGTTATGATGAATCAGATAAAATTTATAGGATTTATGATCCTCAAACTAACAAAATAAAGATATAAAATGATGTTAATATTATTAAAAATGGTGTGCTTGATTGTGATTTCAATTCCAATTCTTTTGATATTATTTCTGCTTCTTTTCTTTTTGAATCTAGTGATGATCATAATGATGTATTGCATAATGATGTTATTCCATTTCCTTCTCTTTTTTCTAATCTTGCTCCACCTAAAGCTATACCTAAATGGGCCAAGACTACTATAGAAGATTCAAGAATTAATGTTGATCTTAATGATACTCGTAGAACTAGCCAATAATTTTACAATTATGTTTTGATGTCTAAACTTATTAACAATAATGATCCTCAAACTTTAAAACAAGCTCAAGATCACCCTCATTGAGAAAATGCTATGCATGATGAATACAACTCTTTGATTTCTAATAGCACTTGAGACTTAGTTTCTCTACCTAAAGGGAATCATTTGGTAAGTTATAAATGGTTATTTAAAACTAAGTTCAATTTTGACAATCAAATTGAAAAATATAAATCTAGATTAATTGCTAATTTTTTTTCTCAAATTAAAAGAATTAACTATAATGAAATCTTTGCTCCTATTGCTAAAATTCCCACTATTAAAGTTATTTTAGCTTTAGCTGCTCACATACGTTGGAATATTTATCAAATGGAGTCAAGAGTGCTTTATTAAATGATGACTTACATGAAAAAATTTACATGTCTCAACCTCCTAGTTCTATTAATCAAGGCAATGAACATCTTATATGCAAGTTAAATATGGATATTTATGGTTTAAATAATCTCTTAGAGAATGGTACTCTAGAATTTATCAATTATTTATAGCTCAAAGATTTACTCGTAGTTCTAATGATCATAATATTTTTTTCAAAAATACTCCAAATGACATGATTATCATTGTTTGATGATTTAATCATAATTGGTAGTAATAGTTCAATGATTTCTTGCACTAAAAATGTTTTCAAGAATACCTTTGAAATGATTGATTTGGGTCTCTTACATTACTTTTTAAGCATTCAAGTTTGGAAATAAAAAGATAACATCTCTATTTCTTAATCTAAATATGTTTATGATTTATTATCTAGATTTAATATGTTAGATTGAAAACCTGTTGCTACTCCTTTGAACTTGGTGTTAAATTACTTAATGACATGAAAACAAAAAATGTTGATCCAAATTTATATAGATAATTAGTTGGTAGTTTGAATTATCTTATTCATACTCATCTTGATATTACTTTTTATGTTGGATTGGTTTCTCACTTTATGTCTAAACCTCAAGCTACTCATTTTAAAGCTACTAAAAGAATTCTTCATTATATTAAAGGTAATTTAACTTTTGTCATTGAGTATACCTCTAATAAAAAAATTTCTTTGACAAGTTATTTATATTTTTATTGGGCTAGTGATCTTAATGATCATAGATCCACTAGTGGTTATTTCTTCCCTTTGAGTTTTGGCACTATTTCATGGAATAGTAAAAAACAAACAACTATATCTCTATCATCCACAAAAGTTGAATAAAAAACTTGCAATCATGATGAAAAGGAATATATTTGGCTTAGAAGACTTCTTATAGATTTAGGCCATCCAAAACATTCAGATACTTTAATTTTTAGTGATAATTAAAGTGCAATTAATTTAGCAAAAAATCAAGTTTTTCATGCAAGGTCCAAGCACATTGAGATTCAACATCACTTTCAATGTGAAATTCTTGAAGACAATCAAATTATTCTCTCTTTATGTCCTACTGAAAAACAAATGGCTGATATTTTCACTAAGCCATTATATAAAGTCAAGTTTATCTTCTTTTGTAATAAGTTAGGATTGAAAGAAGTTATCATCAAGGGGGAGAGTTAATGATGTTTCCTCCCTTCTTGTTTGTTTTTTTTGTAAAACCTCTAAATAAATTTCAAGGGGGAGTGTTAGGATTACCCTTTATTTAAGATAATTTAGTTTATCCTAATTTTTTTTTATGTGTGAGGAATTTATATTTATGTAAATTATTAATTCACATAAATCTAGATTTCATGAGGTGTCACTCACCTCTTTGTTCTCTCTTAGGATTCGAGAGTTACTTGAATGGGTAATTATTTTACTCACATAGCACACACCTCCCTTCTCTTTTTAAGGGATTAGGACACAAGTGACACATACTTTGAGGGCTTGTAAGGTCATAATAGGGTTATATGTAACTCTTATTTTCCTCTTCTGGCTCTATAAAAGAGCTCTTCATCTCCTTTTTTTCACTAAAAATCATTTAGCTTTCTCTATTCTTCTCTTATACTTTTGATCAATTTTTAACTTTTGAAGATATTTTTTGTAAGCCTTCTTATAAGATCACGTGGATTTTTCTTTGATACCTTTAGTTTTCCACTTCAAATCTCTTGTCACTATGATTTTCTCTTGAGAGGTAACTTAGTTTTTTATGCATTATTTTTTCCCTCACTTTCATGCTTGTCAATAATGATATTTCTTGGGTTAAAATTCTTCATCTAAACATTAGTGTCCTAGAGAATAAATAAATACTAAAAGTCTATAATTGGTAATGAAGGATATATATTAGGGTTTAAGCATACGATGGGCTCTAGGTGATTTGGGTAATAAAAATGTTAAGGTCAAACCATAAGACAAACATTTAAGCATGAGATGAAGATCATGAGATTTTTGATAGTGGGAAGATCATGAACAGTGATATTTTTCAAGTGTGAAAGACTAGTAATGCATACGAATGAAATTACTAGGTTAAAGGAAAGAATTGTGTAGTGTGGTGTGTACAACACACCTTGATTTTAATTGAGCCCTTTTTGAAATTGTTGTATATGTATGACCTAAAACCAAGAACATTTTATAGGTGTAATTAGTGCATATAATTTGAAATTGAATAATTAAAATTAATTGAAATAAAAGAGAGTAAGGAAGGAGTAGACTTATGTGTCGATGTAATCATGATTCCCCTTGGTAGTTTACTTTGGTAATGATTATTACTAACTAAAATTTTGGAGAGAGGTTCACAACTGAACCTTAAAGATGTGAAGTGAAAATTGGAGGGTGATCATGCCCCTAATCTAGTGGAAGGGTGAGTTGTACCGAGTCCATAAAGATCACTAAATCTCAATAACACTATCTAAATGTAAACATAATCTAGCCAATCTTGCTCAAGTCAAATGGTGTAGCCATATCAACCCATTAACTAAAAGTAATGAAAATTACATTAAGGGCATAAAATCTTGATTGTACTACTTGAAGGAACCAACTATTACAATAGGTAAAATCTTAATTGATGATTCTTGGTAAGGTTGGTGCATGAATATTGGTATAATTTGAATAGTGTATCTATTATTTGGTGTATTTGTGTGATGTCCCTTACTTAGGGGCTCTTTTTTTCCATCAAAAGCTCTGATACCACTGTAATATCCCCGTTTCTCTTCAATTCTGAAACCTGATATTTTTTTGACTATTTCACTATATTTTACTTTTGCATGAAATAAGATACAATTTTGCAAGGTAAATTCAAATAATAAATAAACCACAGTAAATCACTTAACTGGAAAATCAGTGCTCTTATTATTCTTCAGAATGATTACAATAATGAATCTCTGGCACGCATATAAAAGAATCCAAATATCATCTCAAAACCTGATCTTTTGCAAATCTGAAACAACTCTAATACAGAAGATCTTTAGCTGTGCAATATCTGAATCAATACCCTGAATTAAAAACTTAATAAAATAAATCCATGTAATACCTATGATAACTTCTGTGTGAAGTTATCTCTCAAACCTATAAACCTCTATGATAACTTCTGTATGAAGCTATCTCTCAAATTGGCAATAGATCGGCTAATCTCTCACAACCTCTGAATCGCACACAATGAAGAGTTGACGTTCTTCAATGCAAATGGAATCTTGAAACCCTTGGCTCAGTATTCATAGAAGAATTCTTAGCAAAACTCAATATCAATAATCAATCATGAATTCCATACTCTCCCCCATGAGAAACCCTTATACCATCCAAATGTGTGCTTGCTAAAATTAGATTTCCTCAAATTAGAACTTGGGGTTCTTAAATTAGAATTCCTCAAATTAGAACTTGGGCTTCTTAAATTAGAATTAGGGTCTTAAAATTAGACCAATTAATTAATAATTAATAATTAATTAATATCTAATTTAAAATTAGACCAAATAATTAATTAATTAATAATTAATTAATATCTAATTTAAAATTAGACCAAATAATTAATATTTGATTAAATCAATCAAATATTAATATCTCCCTCAATACATGTCAGATCCTCAAACCGACTGAAGTTGGTGAATCAGGGAGTGATTCCGCACATGATCATACCAAAATAAAAGTGCTCTGCTGCATGTAAAATATCCCTAAATAATAGGAGCTCAGGCCAAATGTGTCTAAAATAACCTGAATGAAAGCCAATTATAGGAATTTTGCTAATCAAAGCCACGCCAAGCTCCATCAAGACCCTCTATCCATCCTCTTAGCCTATGAGGGTCACATAATATGCTGATCATCGAGTCTGACAATGTCCACTAAAAAAGGGGACATGACAATCCGCCCCTCCTGAAATTGCTTGTCCCCAAGCAATCTCGAAACAACAAACTGACCGATCCCCCTGGATCCCATATGTAGTTATGCTTTGCACTGCTATTAATCAATGCAAGTTCTTACAACTCTGCGTATTGGTCCAAAATTCATGCATGCACCTCCATAGCCATCTGCAATGCTTCTTTCAACTCTCCAGCACATCTTTGCTCACTTTCCAATTCTTTGTTTCTTTTCTCTGCTAAGCAACCTACAGAATCAAGCTCTGATCTTAAGTCATCAACCAAAGAGATCCATTCACTCTCCCTCTCTGTCCATTCCCGATTCTCCTTCTCCCATGTCTTATCAGAGAGTTCCTCTTTGATTCCACCAGGAGCTGCAATAGGCACCTCAGAGATGGTATAAAGAGCCTGAGATTGAACAGGTTTGATAAGTTTAGGTCTCTAAATTTTCATTACAGACATCCGTAATTTTTGGGGAAAAATAGTAGTATTCAATTCCAAGTAATACTGCAACTGTGTTTGTAGATTCCGTATCTCTTCAATTAATGTATCCCTTTCCCCTAACTCATAGAAGTTTTGGTACTTCTCAAGTTCCTCCAACAGTTGCTTTTCTTCAATTTTTGCTCGTGTTACCTCGGGGTGATTCTAATATTTAGCTTCCAATAACTTGTGTTCAAATGCCAATGATTCCAATTCATCTTTTTGGTATTCCTCAGTCGTGATGGCACCATCCATAAGGCCCTCAAGGTGAGCTATTTTATCCTCTCTGGCCTATTATATGATGGAATTGCATTCTCGTTCATGTTTGTATTGCTAAACCAATCGATTCAGGTGCTCAATTTCTGCGGCTTACTTGTTGCAGACTTCTTCTAGGGCCATTTCTCTTCTTATGGACCTAGCTAAAATGCCTTCCACTGCTTGATTAAGTTGATGTTTAGGTCTTTTAGGACTTCCTTTTTCTCCAACATGGATTAACTGCCATTGTGACTTATCTTGTACGTTGTCTACTCTATCCTCCAAAGGAGTTTACTCGACAATAACAAGCCTATGACAAGAATCATGTGGGACTGTAGAAGTTACTGGAGTGGATTCCTCTTTTGGAGAAGTCTGTATGGCTTTATCAACTTTGTCAATCACCTGAAGTGGCATCTTACTGAACTGTTGGAATGAAAATCTTATAGATGATTTTCTTAAAACTAAACTTTGTTGGTGGTGGTCCAATTTTTCAAGGCCACATGGAAGACTAACAGCCAATTGATCTGGCATACAATTGTGTCTTGTATCAGATTGAATATTTGAACTCTTTCTTATAGAACAAAGAGGAATCCATGATCAAATTGGCAAATGCAACTCAACCAAACTCCAAGATCACAAATAGCAAATACACATTCCACCATGCTATGCAAAAGGCACACTCCAACTCCGTAATAACTCCCAAATGGAACTACACCAAGTGTGGAGAATCCACACACTGTACCTCTACTGTAATCAACATATCGCTACAGATCACTAGTCATGGTCTCATCACCCAAACTCTTATGCATCGCTGATAATGAAGAGACATCACATACTGGATAGCAAGAACACAAGCCCAATCTAATCTCTAAAGTACTACCATCCATACTCTACAAATTAACTCCAAAGGTCATATCAACATACTGAGTATTAAAAACTGTAGCATCACTGTCCGACTCCTCCATATCGAAAGAAATTGCTGATGAAACTAAGTCCTCAAAACTATCCACTACATTCCCTTGGGTGACATCTGCAATAATCAGATCTTGGGACTCTTCTACAATCTTTGTCATATCTGAGAGATCATCAACACTTAGTGTAGTAACATCTGAGCACACCTCCACACTCTGAATGCAAGCATCAGACTCATCCTCATGTCTCTCAAAATCCTAGTGAGCCACCTTCATTGCCTCTACCTTAGGCTCTGAAGCCTCTGCCTCTAACTCCTTAGAACTATCATGCTATTTGAAATCTTCTGATTTCGAATCCTCATAATACTCCCATATCACACGATATGCCTTGCCCTTAGGCCTCAAATGACAATTGTGATTGGCATCATATGGATCTTTGCAGTATAAGCAAAGCTTTCTCTTGTGTAGACCGTTAAGAGCCTCTCGATCCAAAGGTGGTGGTGCTAGGTTGGCTTTTGAATCATTCTTAACAAACGTAGGCCATGTAGGCCTATCAACAATCTTGGAATGGGTCCACTGTGGTCTTCGATTAACAGTAGCACCCTTGTTATCTCCTTGCTCCCCATTCTGTCGAACAGGTGTGTTCATCCTCTCTACCATAGTAGTGAGTGCCTATAGTGCCTGTCTCATCTGCTGCTAGCCTATAACCATAACTCGATAAAACTCTTTGGTGTCCTGATCATCATTATGTCTGTCACTCATGGTGACTTTGTTGATTCAATCTACCCACTCTACCCAACAGGTTGGCAGGACATTAGCTCTGATACCACTGTGATGTCCCTTACTTAGGGGCTCTTTTTTTCCATCAAAAGCTTTGATACCACTGTAATATCCCCATTTCTCTTCAATTCTGAAACCTGATATTTTTTTGACTATTTCACTATATTTTACTTTTGCATGAAATAAGATACGATTTTGCAAGGTAAATTCAAATAATAAATAAACCACAGTAAATCACTTAACTGGAAAATTAGTGCTCTTATTATTCTTCAAAATGATTACAATAATGAATCTTTGGCACACATATAAAAGAATACAAATATCGTCTTAAAACCTGATCTTTTGCAAATCTGAAACGGCTCTAATACAGAAGATCTTTAGCTGTGCAATATCTGACTCAATACCCTGAATCAAAAACTTAATAAAATAAATCCCTGTAATACCTGTGATAACTTCTGTGTGAAGTTATCTCTCAAACCTGTAAATCTCTATGATAACTTCTGTATGAAGCTATCTCTCAAATTGGCAATAGATCGACTGATCTCTCATAACCTCTGAATCGCACACAATGAAGAGTTGACGTTCTTCAATGCAAATGGAATCCTGAAACCCTTGGCTCAGTCTTCATAGAAGAATTCTTAGCAAAACTCAATATCAATAATCAATCATGAATTCCATACTCTCCCCCATGAGAAACCCTTATACCATCCAAATGTGTGCTTGCTAAAATTAGATTTCCTCAAATTAGAACTTGGGGTTCTTAAATTAGAATTCCTCAAATTAGAACTTGGGCTTCTTAAATTAGAATTAGGGTCTTAAAATTAGACCAATTAATTAATAATTAATAATTAATTAATATCTAATTTAAAATTAGACCAAATAATTAATTAATATCTAATTTAAAATTAGACCAAATAATTAATATTTGATTAAATCAATCAAATATTAATATCTCCCTCAATACATGTCAGATCCTCGAACCGACTGAAGCTGGTGAATCAGGGAGTGATTCTGCACATGACCATACCAAAATAAAAGTGCTCTGTTGCATGTCAAATATCCCTAAATAATAGGAGCTCAGGCCAAATGTGTCTAAAATAACCTGAATGAAAGCCAATTATAGGAATTCTGCTAATCGAAGCCACGCCAAGCTCCATCAAGACCCTCTATCCATCCTCTTAGCCTATGAGGGTCACATAATACACTGATCATCGAGTCTGACGATGTCCACTAAAAAAGGGGACATGACAATTTGCATGGACTACACACCTCAAATATTGTCTCAAGCTAAATTATTTATCTAAATATAACCTTGGATTTATAAATGATGTATAATATGCATCACAAATCTGAAAAAGTATATGTTAAATTTATGAAAATCAATTCCAAATATATAAGATTATGACCTAAGTGTATATCTGAATCATATAGAGTATATCAAATTATGCCAACTGTATGTTTATGTGGACTCATGTTTCTATGACATACCCCCTCTTTTATGTAAGGGGAATAAAATGTGATAATCACCTTATCTCAAAAGGATAAGATAACCATGTTATATTTATATGAATAATGTAATAACAAAGCATACAATCATATCATGTCTAATTATATCTATCAATGAAACTCAAAATATTGAACATCACAAGCTATAAGATGCATGATATAGATCATGGAAATATCTATAAGTAAAAAGATCAACAAAAACTCAAGCACACAAATAAATTACTCAATGTCAAGAAAAATAAAGGTCTAAAGAGATAACAAACAAGGGGCATGTTCAAATACTACACACTCAAAGGGGAGAACAAGTTCAAATGTTCGCACACCATAAAAATAATCAACACTTAGGGCATTGAGGCTAACAAACAAATAACATGTTCAAATGTTACACAATCAAGAAAAAGAAGAAAATAAGAAGTACACTCAAGTAAGCCATGTGATAAGATGAAATAAGTGAAATAATAAGCAACTAGCATAAGCATGTCACACTAGTCCCTATTTACATGTGTTAACATAATTTTCTATAACATATCATAGCAAGTACACTGTGTAAGATATTAACATAATTATAGGCATGTGTACATGTTAGTATATAATATAAATATGATAATATACAATGATTATAAAATAGTAAGACTTTTATCAGTCATGATCAATAGAAGCAATATTCCCCCAACGTAGTGTGTCATGTGAGTAGAGGAAAGGTCCAACATCTACATGCTCATGTATCATGGATCTAGTGTATGCTTATATCACAATCAAGTAACTATGAAACATATGTGTGCATATAATTAATATAATATCTAATAACATAAATTAAACAACATATGTAAAAGATAGTAAACATGTGAAATGCTAAATTTGATTTTTTTTTATTTTCTTGATTATTTGATTTTTTAATTTTAATTTTTTACAATTAACATTGGCTGGATAAATCCTCTTCCTTTGGATCAAATCATTTATATTCTTATAGAAGCATAAAATGTTCTACTTCTCTATCTTCTGGCTAGTATGTATCCCCATCATGAAGATGTTAATTAAGCAACATTTATGAGTAAATTTAATGTTGTGTTGATTATGATATATTGTGGCCTCCATTAGGTATAATACAAAAATTTCCAATATAAAATCATGTTGATATACATGAGATATGATCCACATATATATAAGGACAAATTGGGGTCCACAAGTAATTGGTAGTATGATGTATCCCAAAGAGTCTTTCCAATGTCCCCTATGATATAAGTCTTTTATGGTATATCCCATTTGTAAAAATCTACTTAGATTGCAATAAATTTCCATTTGTGTAAAATCAACATGATTATGCTAAAAATACACTCCTCACATGGATAATATATTTGTAAAATCACTTTGGTGAGGGCATTATTTACTTGCTAAACTTATAGGTGATGCTTATTGAATTTTTTCAATAGCAATAATTTATTGATTTTGTATCATGCCAATGATACTCTCATGTTTGTACTTTTGGATTTATTCACGTAGTGTAGTAAAATTTAATGTATCATGTACTATAATTCATTGATAAACAAAAAATAATTTTCCTTCATTATTTATAAAATTTGTTATTACCCAATGTCTAGTATTGGGTAATTTAATAATGTGATTTTATAATATTGAATGTGTATCCTAGTGTGGCAAAATTTTGATTGATTGTGTACATAGCCATCTGATAGTGCCACCTTATTGGTTTCTTTATGGAAAGGTGCCACATGAATTGGAATGGAATTATTTTTTTACATTATCTTCTTTTTGAAATTTTCTTTTATTGTACATATATTTAATTAAACTTTTGGTTTTGAAAGAAAAGGAATTTAATCCTTTATTATTATTGACTAGATCAAATGCATAAGTGTACATGTCTATATATAGGTTATCTAAAGAAGTATAATAATTATGTAATGCTCTTTATTTAAGTAAAGAAATAATAATTTTACTAAATATGAATTTTAGTTCTAAATTTGAAGGTCAAAATGTTAAAGTGTATGATGCATTCTTAAATTAGATATCATAATGTTGAGGAGAGTCTTCATCATGTTGCTTTAAACTTTGAAAATGGTCTAATGTTAATTTGGGTACATTGTTTTTATTTAAATATAAGAGGAAAATGTCCTCTAATTACTTGAAAGTGGATAGGGAACCATTGGGAATACTATGTAACCAATCCCAAGATTCACATGTTACACTTATATGGATTTTTTTTAACAATAAGTGTTCATCCTTATCTCAATGACCAAAAGAATATACATATTAAATTTCATGGTTTTAAGGGTTTTGATGAACAAAGAATAAAGTTAACATATTATTGTAGATAAGTATATTCAAATATACTCTTTATAAGTGGTTGATCTCTAACAACATTATTATTAATATTAGCATTGTTTTTAGTGTAGGGTTTTATTCCATTTAATGGTTTTTACATACACATGTTATTTATCTTACTTAAGTGTTATTAGGTCATTAGGGAAGATAATCCCATATGAATGAGGATGTTGGGTCATGCCTATATTCCACCTATATATGCACCTTTCATAAATTTATTATAATCAATATGATCAAGGTAATTATTACACTTATTCTTACATAATTTTGAATGTAAGCAGGCGTATCATTGTATCAAAATTATTTTTTGTTCATTCTACCGGTTATCAACTATTGGTCGATTATATCATGGTATTAGAGCACCTATCTCATGGTAATGAACATTATTTTATCTATTAAAGATAATGCTGATTTATGATTTGTATCTTGATATAAATTATTAATAAGAAAGAAATTTACAAATTTGTGTGTTCATATATAGTATTATTCTCTCATTAGCCTGAGAATTTACATGCATTGATTTTATTTAGCCTATGTGAAATAGAACAATATTTGCATGATTTTTTGTAATGGTCATATAATGCTTTTTTATAGATCTGTGTATATTCAACACATAAGATGAGATATTTGGTGAACACATTAGTATTAATATATCATCAACCTATTATATCATCAAAATACTCTAGCTTACCCTCTGTGCCACCATTTGAAATATTGAACATGAAAAATAAGGGATCAAGGCATGGATGGTAGGATTCAAACCTACATAGACAAGGCCTTCCCTCATAAGGTGAAATTTGAGTTAGTGAATGACATACTTGGTAATGCCATTAACATTGGATTCAAAGTATTTTTTACTCATGTGAATGTATTTAAATATATGGATCCACTGGGTTACTAAAGAAGTGTAGGGTATTGTAGTGATTCTACAATTTTTTATTTTATTCAGCATCAACATATTTGCACTTGAGCCCATAGATGCAAACCACTATATAGAGATTTCCTTTGATGTCTTCCACAACACCATCCTCTATTTTTCATTGGTTTCAAGACATAATGATAAAAAAATTCATTTATCCTTGATCATATTTTATTCATAGATAGATAGTAAGGAGTTGAGCCTAATGATAAAACTATGAGCCTGTTTTAGGTATGTTTCAAAACTATCATCTTCCTTAGGCTAATCATCCCAAAACAACACATAATTCCATAACACTAGATCCAAAGCCATGACCTATGTATGAGTGCCAAAATTATTTGTCTCAACCTAATGGCCTCACTGAAATAGCCTTCATCTATGGTAAGTGGGCTACAACCACCCCCTGTGACCCCCTAATAATTAGTCATTTAGCCATACCCAATTCATACATATTGTGCATGAGTTATTCAAGTAGTAACACAAATTTGGTTCACATCTTCCCATAATTTTTATTGATATTGGGTTTTTATTTAAAAAAGATTTAAATTTGGTGTAAATTGAATTAAATAGGCATTAATAGTATACAATTAAAAACCTTGTAACTTTTGATAGGAAACTCAGGTTGAGGAACCTATTTTTTTCAAAAGTACTTATTTTTTCATGCTTATCTCCTTGGAGCTATCTATTTTATAATCACACTAAAATTATAAATTGTCAAAATATTTTGTGGGGGGGGGGGGTGATAATTATTAATTTTAAATGGGGTTGTTGTGTGTCTCTTTTCATTCTGTTCATGCCTTCTTTTCATTTTTAAAAACTTAATTTTGCATTATGGATGCTAATTTGATAAGTCATCTCATGATTTTTAACTATTATGAATGGAAATTTAAAATGAAAATCATTATGAGGAGTAAGGGTTTACATCACATAACTATGGGCATTGAGATTAAAAGAAATATTAATGTAGAAAAAATTTAAATGGTTTAACCATTGTGACAAAGGCTTTATATTATTTTGTTTTTGTATGTATTTTTATCTAATTTTTAATGTTGAATTTAAAAATAATAATAATGAAGTATGAACCACACTATAAAATCTCTTTGGGAAGTTGTATGTGATGAGAGGACATGAACTAGAGAAAAAACTCATTAGTTTGAGTTCTAGTAGTTTTGACACCCTAAAAGATTTATTCACTAAGTTTAAGTCTATGAGATTTCATTTAAAAGAATGTGGAATAGATAATAAATATGATCAACTGGTTATTTAGAAACTCTCCAAACTACATCCATACTATTATGTGTTTGTCTCTACTTTTTATGCCACAATAGTGATCTTAGATCTACATGGAAAATGTGGTCTTTAGATGATTTTATTATTAAATTGACTTGGGGGAAAGATAAGTTAATACAGATGGGTACGCTAAAGTCATCAAAACTACATGCTCTAATTGTAGGAAATGTGAAATTGAAGGCTTCAAATAACAAGAAGAAACATAATAAAAAGGATCAAGAAGAAAAAGATTAAAATCCTCTTGTCTCCAAATCAACCAACGAAACCTCCTCTTCCATGTTAATCTTAAGAAAGATATGATATAATGTGGGTATTGTTTGGGAAATCATGATGAAATAATTTTTTTGAAAAAGTAGATTAACCACCTAACTAGCCTTCTTGATAATAACAATATAGGTGTTTTTGAGTCTATGACACTAAATTCATCGACCCTAGAATCCTCCAAGGCAAATGGTAATGGCAAAGAAAAGGCAAAATAATATGGTAAGAGAAAGTAAAATCTAGGGCCCTAGTTGCAATTGTACCTCAAATTTATACATGAGTTATTGATTTTGGTGCATTACATCACATGGCTTCTTCAAAGGTAGAGTTCAGTTAGAACTATGTGACATGCCCATTATTTGATTGGGTGATGAAACTTCTACATATATTTTTGAGAGAGAATATATTGAAGTGAGTGGTTAAACGTTCAATAATGTTCTAACTATTCCCTCACTTTTAACTAACATCCTTTCAGTCTATCAGATTAGTCACCTTGTTCTAGGCATACAAGTTGAGTTCACTCTATATTTAGTGTATGTTAGATAGTTGAACAATTATAATAAAGTGGTGATGGGAATAGTTGATCATTAGTCTTCTTGATATACCTTCACACACTTTTCCCTTGAATGTCCTTTAGATTATACTTCATTGAACTCACCTAGACTTGATGATATTTCTGAGCTTGAGCACATTTCTAATGATGAAGACTCATCTTATAGCACAAATGAATACACTAGTTATGGGGACACACCTTTACCATCTCAATGTCACCTTATATATATATTTAGGAGTTATTTATTGATCCACCTACTTTTAGTCCACTTTAGACATTATGGGGAGTATTTACATTAATCAAAGACTCATCAGATATTATATGGTGTAGTACATAGTTACAAGGAATTTCACATTACTTCTTTGCCTCTCTTTTGATGTGCCATAATTACATGTATTAGTTAGCTCATTTATTATGCATGAGGAGTATAAATCCTTGTATATGAACCACACTTTGGCTAGATATAAATTAAGAACTTAATAGACACATTCACTATTCTAGGGTATTCCACTCTTTATTACATCTACTTTTATTCCACAATCACTTTAGATATCTCCTTTTGAGGATATAGGTTGGCTACAAGTAATTGCAACTTCTAGTGGGGTTGGGAGAGATTTTTTCCTATGGGTTTGATCCCTTTTTCCCTTTATGAGAGTTGCTATATACTTGGTACCTTATCAAGCCTCGTTATTAGGACCCAATTCCTCTACCCACCTAAGCTATGCCTAAGGGGGGTGTTATTGTAGGTTTTTATTTCATTTAATGATTTTTACTTACACATGTTATTTATCTTGATTAGGTGTTATTAGGTTATTGGGAAAGATAATCACACATACATGAGGAATTTGGGTCATGCCTATCTTCCACCTATATATGTACATTTACGAAAGCTATTTTAATAAATATGATCAACGTAATTATTGCATTTCTTCTTTCATAGTTATGAATATAAGTAGGGTTATCATTACAACTTAATTCTTGTGTGTTCTCTCTACCAATGATTAACTATTGGCTAATTCTATCAATTGCATGATAACATTTTTAAATTGAAAATTATAACTTGCCATTGGAGAATTCTCATATTTTTTATCATAGATATGACTAGTTGGAATTTTTAAGGTTTTAATTTATGTATACAGGATTTTTAATTTGTCCTATTTTTGAAGTTGAAGAATAACAAGTGTATCTTTATTTTTATCAGATTTACAAAATAAAGGAACTTTACTTAATTATAACTCTTTTTTGGAAGAAAAATTGACATCACTAGATTTTTTCAAGGAAGACATGAAATATTTTTGAACTTAGAGGGAAATTTTACAATTAAATAAAGATAGATAGGTGAAATAATAGCTAATTATGTTTCATTTAGTGGAGGTTATGATTTGATATTGCAGAAATGATAATTTGACATTTTAGATTGCCTTTTCTAAATATCAATGGCATGGAAAATATATGACTCATGCTTAGAGGTTATGATTTATTGAAATATTTTGTTCATGAAATGGGTTTGAATTTTAGCCTTGGTATGCACATAATGTTGAGCCATATTTTAATAAAATAAATATATTAGATGATAATCTAAAAAAGTGAGAATCTTAGAGAAAGATATGGTTGTGAAAATAAGACTGAGGTTGGGTTCAACAAATGTTTAATTTTTTTTAGAAATAAGGATTAAATAGGAAAGTATACTAATAAAACAAGGATTAAGCTACTCTAGAAAAAATACAATTAAATATTTCATATTCACAATATACTAATATAGTGATGAATTATGTAAATATATTAAATATAAAAAGTACAATGCCAAATAGTAATTTGCATGATTAAACACAAATAAAAGATAACACTTAGTTTGTTTACTAATGCGTAGAATTTTTGAATGATAAAAGTGTGAAATAATACATGATGATTCTCCATAAGGATATTTAAAATTTTGTAAATTATCTCTCTGTGAGCCTAGATACTATCATCAAAATAAGGATACTAGAGTCAATGCTTCTATCTTGAAATTGATGTTTATGTTTATAGTGAAGTACAAGTACTTTTTTATAATTTACACCTATATATTAAGGTCTTCTATAGTCTTATATATTTTCTATTGAGATCATGCACATAGGTTCAAGATATTAGTATTTTGGTCAAAACCCTAGATCCTCCAATTAGGGCATGTCACTCATAAGAATGGGGGATAATATGCTCAATTAATATTGAGATGAAAATAAAGAAACATATATTAATGAGTGACACCTAAAAAACCATATGTTTTTAAGAGGGCCTCAAATTGATGTAGTTCTCTCCTTTGTGTGGGCTTGTGTGTGAATAATGGTGTAATATGCTATATGTAAGTGCAAGTAGTGATATAGATTGAAAAAAGAAAAAAAATTACTAATAGGTTGTTATTTGAATGATTTAAACCTATAAGAATATTATTCCTATGATTGATATGGAAATAGGGAAGAATAGGGTAGCACAACTCAATTGTGCAAATGATTTAGTGAGATTGATAGGTGTTTGCTTGGTAATTTATAGATGAATAATGAGTAGTTTTTTTTGTATTTATACCATGAATTTTGAAAATAATATCATGAAGGGTTAAATAAAAAAAATATGCTGACCTTTACATATTAAAATATTTTTAAATTTGAGTGTTTTTAGGGTATGAACACTAGCATTGGATCCAGGACACTAGTGACATTAACATTGACACTAGTGTCTAGGTCTGACATATAGTGTCTTGGAAAATAGAGTAATGTTAAATATATGTAAATAAAACTAAGGTATATAGATCATGTTTTAATAATATTTTTGGATACAAGTCATTTGAGTAACAAAAATATCAGGGACAAACCATATGATAAGCATTTAAGCATAGTGAGATGAAGACTGTGATCCTTTAGACATTGGGAAAGTCAAGAACTAAAAGACAGATCCTTGAGTGGTATTTATCAAATGTGAAAGACTATTTTATCATGTAATTATTATTAATTTGTCTTGTTAAGGCCAAATGTCACCCCCTATAATCTGAAACTTCTCAGGGTACTGTTATAAACCTATTCAAGGTGGTCTAAACTATGTATTTTGGCCTAAAAGAATTAAGTATCAGTAATTTAATGATTAAATTGAAGTAAAAATTTCATTAAATTATCCAAAATAAATTTTAATGTATTAAAATACATGTAATTACCTTAGTTCTAAAGTTTCATTCAAAGCATAGGTGATTTTATGCAAATTTTAAGCCAAAAAGGTCCATTTTGAGTTCCCACATGCCAATTTTGGCCCCAAAGGCATGTAAAAAGTTTTATTTATTATTTTATAGTGAAAAAGACTTTTTTTATCATTATCATGCACTAAAATTTGTTGTGGAAGACTCAAGTGTGAATAAAAGGCAAAGAAAAGCCATTTTCATGTACATTTGAAGGGAGAAGTACGAAATTATATGACCACCCATACAAATGAGGCTAGGAAAAAGAAGAGTAGGGAATAAAAGGTATTAAAAAATAATTTAATGGATAAAATAAGTGATAAAATCCTAAAACCAGTTCACATTAGTTATCTTACTAGTTTGCACATAGAGAGAGACCTTCAGGTTTGTAGCTTGTATAGTTAAAAGAGAGAAAATTCAGGTCTACAATTTTTGATAGAGAAATTAGACTTAGAGAGATTATTTATGGATCAAATGGTTCTCAAATTTTTAATATCTCCTTCATGAATAATCTATTTAAATTCAAGGCATAATTCTACAGTCTAGCATCTACGAAGGCAGTTAGTTTTATGCAAATTCTCCTCATCAGGGTATCATATCAAGAAACTTCTAGTTTTAAAAGATTCTTAGGAACATGATTCATCATTTCATGGTATTATTAAGATAATTTTCAAAATTATGAGGGTAATATGGATCTCAAGAATAGGTCTACAATGCAAATCTATAGTCTACATGCTTTGAAAAGAGTTTGTACGGTTCAAGAGAGAAATAATTTCAAGTTTCCTTATTTTATTATTTTAGAAGGCCTCCATCATGTACACATGTCATTTAATTATGATTCTAAAAGTTTCATGAAGATTATATAGCCAGGAAACCATCAATGGCTCTCAAGCATCTCTAAGGAGTCTCATTTTAGTAATGTTTGAGGTTTGTTAGCATATTTTAAGGTACTTAACACAGTCCTAGGTTTCAAATTCAACTTTTTATCCTCCTCCAATGGCCTCTAAAATAATATATCAGGTATAGGATGGGATCATGCTTCTATTTGACCTTTAAAATAGTCATGACATACCAAAATCCATGTTAAAACACCTCTATATTGTCTACCTTCATCCTTAATACCTTATCATTGCCTTGAACTACTATAAGGCTCCATTTTCACTCCATCACCTTTCCATTCTCCATCATCTATCATCTTCACCTCCTTCCATATCATATTCATCTCATGAGGATCTATCAGGGGAGTCAAGGGCTGGTTTAAACATCATGGTCATGAAGATATGATATGCAAACCATGAAAGCCTACTAAAATGAGGTGAAATCTCCACCTATAGCCAATACACTTGTTTACAAGATACATTTCAAGAAAATGTTACCTTGAAGGAACTAAAATCATGACTATTATTATCATATGAATAATATTCAATCCATATCATTAAGTGGAAGTAGATTGAAAGATAAATACCATATCATGTTTTGAAGGACAAATCCACACATAGTACTTACATATACAATAAACTATAGTTGATAAAGGACAAAGTCCTTATGATGTTTTGACATGAAATAAAGACATGAGTGAAGTTGGGAAATCAATTAAGGATTATAAATCCTAATAATACTCCATTCATGTCATACACATTTGAGAGGTATCCATATGGTTGCATTGTCTTAAAGTGCACCTATGAGTCTACTCTTAAGGTCATAGCCTACATTTGATAATAGTTTTGACAAACAAGAGACTTATCAAGGTGATAAAGAAACTAAAACAATAAACATCACATAAATACTATGATAATTATTAACCTCAATATAGAGCTTAAAAGATAATATAGGTCTAATTCAAGAACCATCAGGAAATTAGCTCAAAGGAGAACTAAATTAATCTTTCATGGACACACAATCAATAAGATGAATAACACTTTAAGTATAATTCAAGGGCATAAAATTTTTTAAGGAGGTAATTTGAGTTTGTTTTAAAATTATTTGATATTTAAAGACATATTTAAAATGTTTTTAATCTTTTTCCAACTCTCTAAGGCCTAAATCATGACTGAGTCCATACAAGGACCTATAAATAAAGGTATAATCAAGTACATAGGAACAAAAGAGGTTTGTCATAATAAAAGAGATTAATTATGATATGGAAGTTTCATAGTAATTATGGACTTAATAATGAGCTCAAGAGGGTAGAGTTGGTGCTCTAAACACTTCTATAGTTAGGTTTATTCTTAAATTGCAACATATAGTCATGAAAGTACAACTTATCTCCAAGGTTGTATGAAAGATGAGGGCACAATGGTTTAAGGTGGAGTTTAATGAATAAAAGAGAGTGGTTCATGAGAATAATTTTTTTAAAATGGCTTATAAATAATGAGATGGGGTTTTAAACACTCGTGCTATAGTCAGTTTCACCTAAAATGTACACCTACAACCTTCTCTAAAGCAACACAGGCTTTCCTTCAGGTTAAAATGGAAAATAATGGCTCAGTAATCTATAAAGGAATGTTTCATGTTCATTTTCATGTTAAAAAGGATGATCAAGAGAAAAATGATGATTTAAGCTCATCAAGATGATAGAGATGATACTCAAGGACAAGGTATAGTTAGGTCAACTGTGAATGTAACTTATAGCCATACTAAAAATATTTTCACTCATATAGTCACATGTTCTCAAAATTCAAGTAAAGACCTTATCCAAGTTAGTGGGTTATATGATGTGACTTAATAAAGTCAAAGTGATAAGGACATATTCAAATCTTGTTAAGATAACTAAAACACTTCTAAGAGCATGAAATGATGATACACAACCAATTATATGGAATAAGACTGTATATAAGGGTTGAGAACATGATTTGAGGAGGGTAGGATAAAAAGGGAGATGGAAGGAGATTTTAAGTGACATGAGAATATATAATAACCAATTAATGATGATATGGATACTATACATATATAAACCTCATGAATAACACCTATAGTAGTGATGAAATCATAGTCACCATGAATTTTCTTGAGGAGCTATGGTCATACATGGGTTGCATAAGGGTGAAAGTTGAAAAATGAAAGATTAATACAATAAAAGGTAGGTATTAATGATAATTTAAAATCATATTCATCTTTTTCAAACCCAAGCAAAGGTGAAAAGAAAGAAAACTCAGTCTTAGGACTAAGCAAGTAGGTAGCCTATCACTAGTTATTGAAGAAATACACCTACAAGCCAAAATATGCATGATCTAGCATTTAAAATTGGTGGAGATACTTATCATGAGATATTATAACTATATATTATCTTATAGATGTCTTTTGATAAGTGGAAGTTCCCACTATTTTTACACAATAATCAACATGTCCATTAACAATCACCATTGGAGTAGGTAGTGTTATTGAGAGGTTTAAAGTGAGGTAGAGGGTTTCAAGCTCATGTAAGTCTTTTATCAGAATACTAGGGCGATTTTAAATATCAAAAGAGCCTTTTGAGAGGTGATTACACTCCAAAATCCATAAAAACACACAAGAAAGATAGAAAGCCCACAGGTAGTCTCAAAGGCATAAAGAGAAAAAAAGTATTTTTGAACATTTGAAGATGAGAATACAAGTTGAATTAGGTGCCATGAAGATTATTTCAAGTAAATAGAATCAATATAAAAGATAATTTTAGCCCATAAGGAGAAATTCAAATTTTTTAGTCAAGACACCCATTTAAGACACTTGATCAAGTGCTCATATCTCTCACCATGTGAAGAGTTTGGAAAAATACTCTTAGGATGATTTAAGGACCAATATTTAATTATAATTCAAAAATAATTGAGTTTGTTTGAGGGGATACCATTTATAAACAATTGCTAAAAGTGTAAACATGTCTAAAATACAAATAAAATCCTATAGAAAAACTTATTTACATAGGTATATTTTCATACATTTTGCATGGGAAACTAATATTCTTAGGGAAGATGAGGGGTTATATAAAATAAATATTCATGGAAATAAGTTTAGGTTTGGATTACTGTATTTTATGAACCATTATTAAGAAGGTTTGCTTCCAAATCTCTTCCAAGCCTTCATAGTGACCACTTTTGAGAAAAGTTAGTCTTATTATGATCAAAACTCATGAATAAACCTAAAAAAGCATGAATTAAAATCATAGAGAGTCCCAAAAATGGTGCTTTGTTATACAAAATTATACATATCATGGTAGAAAATAGGTTTTTTGGAGAAAAAAGTGCAAAAAATGGAGGTATACGATAGTCCAATGAAATCCAATCCATGGAGGGTATATAATAAGAATTTTTATTCATCCCAAAATTATTATATGATAATAAATATTCCTATAAGTTCCCTTACCAACTCATTCAAAACAACCACTTTGTAGGAAAATCAAGTAGATTGACATAGTCAACTAGTTTGACTGAGTTGCATGTATTTCATCATCAAGAGGAAATAATTCATGATATTAGGGATTGTTATAGGTTTTATACTCACCATGTTTTTAGGTTTTAAATGTTTTCATGTAGGTTCTAATGGTCATCAATGCAATAATTTAGGCTTCTAGGCCTATTTGGTCTAGTAGGCCTATTTAAACAATTAATTAAAGATGAAATTGGTGTTGGAAGCTATCAAATGGGTTCATGTTGAGTTTTCATGATTCATAAATAAAATTAAAGTGTATATTCCATGAAAATTTAGTCTTGAAGTTCTATTTCATGCAAGGAAAGGGCTTAAGTGGGATTTAGCTAGTCTTTAGTACCAATTACCCTAAGTTGACTAATCATGAGTTGACTAAGTAATACATGAATGATTCAAGGTCTTCATGAAATATAGGAAATTTAAATATCTTTATCTCACCTTAAGTGGAATTACAAGCCAATTTTTGGCATATAAAACATTTATGATAAGTTTGACAAGTCAAAGATGGCCCACCACTTCATTCTAATGACAAAAGGAGCTCATGCAAGGATTTTCAAGATAAAGAGATGTCTTAAGGAATTTTGATAATTATTGTAACTAAAATTTGAATTGAGATTATGTGTATTTTACTTCCTCTTATATATTATATGTCAATCTCTTGGCTAATTCTCTTCACACTTCTATATATTCATGCTTTCAATATAATTTTTAGGATCCCTCTCTTGGGCATGATTAAACTCTACCAAGATTGAGATTTGTAACTATTAGCATAAAATTATGCACCCTAGTATCATTATATCATATCATAAAACTTTATGCAACATGGAATCATCTCTCAAGCTTGTAGGATCTTTTAGGAGAGATGAATCTCTAGTATTATGAGGGCTAGCTCCCTAGATTTCTCTTGTACTTCTAAACTACTATGACAATATGATAATGAAAAGAGTTTAAGGAAAAGAAATAGGAAAAAAAAACTTAGAGGCGATACATAAATTTAAATTTTTCCTGAAACTTGATTGAAAATACTACTTGAAAATGAATAACATGCTTTTGCACAAGACTAACAACTTTAGAGCTCTCATTGCATCAATGTTTCTCAAACTAGATTCAACAAGGTAAATAAATATCATGAAGGAAATGAAAAAAACAAAAGGAATACATAAATGGATCAATTATGAGATTTTTACACATATTATTAATACTAGTAAGGACATACAACAACTATCTATCTGCAACTTGGTAGACCATCAAGAGTACAAAGCTAACAAAGACAACTTCACTAAACTAGACCACATGATTCAATTCATGACACAATATTGAAATGTAAGAATGGAATTAAATTTTTTATTATTTATTAAATAGTTATTCATGTAAAAAATTATCCATAGTTTCTCCATCAACCAACAGAGGTTCCTTGAACAAGCTAACACAATGTATATTTATAGCCCAAAAAGGGAGAACAAGCAAGAGGAAGTCCAAGGGTAACTTGCTCATGTGTCCATATGAAAAGGGGAGTTAATTTTGAATTTTAAACATGAGATAGGTGATCCATGCCAATTAATGAGGTACACTTTTCCAAAAAAATCAAAAATAAGTTGAAAAGTGGCACAAAACTGCCAATTTTACACAAAAAACTGCCTACTAGAATAGTCTTCCAAAAATCCTCTTTTCTATAAAAATACTAAAGTATGATGGATTTAAATTATAGGAGGGGTTAATAAAAACATCATCCGTGAATTTTTTTAATATCTTGTCACTCCCACTGCTATAGGCATGCACAATCATTTTAAGTAGTTTCAAAAGTGCTCATTCCATGCACCCTTACCACTTGTCACTCCAAATATTCCAAAACCTGCAAAAAATTAATTTAATAAATGGTATGACACCTATCAAGGCCTTAAAAAACATTATTTTTTAGAATAAGTCTTTACAAATCCTTCTTTACCACTTTTCATCACTTTGCCTCAAAGTTCATTACTTGTCTTACTAGAGTGGCCAAATGTGGAGACTTGTTTAGGACACTTATCATAATTTTTATGATTTTAAATGAAATTTTTAAGGTATCTAAATGTAGATATTCCTCTCAAATCTTATTTAATCTTTCAAATCTCTCTACAACTCACACAACATAAAATACAGTAGAAATAATCCCTTTTCTCCCCTTTTCTCTATGGATCCTACAAGAAAATTATATGTTTGTAATCTTTGGAATTTTATATAAAACTTTTGTTTTATAATCCTCATCCAATTTACTCATCTGGTTGCACTTCTAGACTTATTTTCACCATCAGGTCTGCCAAAGGGTTTTAAGAGGTTTTAAGAGGCTTTTTGGTCTTAGAATTTGTTCATAAAGAAAAAAAGTTGGAACACCTAAAAAATTCCACTAAATGATACCAAAGGACCTTACCTAAAATATAAAAATGGATTAGGGTCTCATGAAAATCATCAAGGAAGTTATGAGTATTCTAACTGGCCATTCGAGCTCTATTTCTTGCATTTTGTGAGGGTCTAAATGATTTAGAGCCAAGAAATGGCTTCCTGATGTAAGATTATGAAATTTAAGGGTTGAAACATCTATATTATACTCCTAATAATGTATCCTAACCTTTTATAAGTTCATCTCATGCTAAAAATGCAAATGACTCACCATTTGCTTTAGGCTTAGGTCTTGCTTGCACAAGCTTTCCTGCTACCACACACTCAAACTAACATTTGGGTGTCATCCTTACAAAAATAAAAATTACTAACATCCATTATACCTCTAATAACATGGATAAAATCATTTTAGTGCTTGGAAAGAGATATAAATTAAAGTGACCATTCATACTAAGCCATTTGCTTACCCTTCCTTGCTAAGGTGACTGAACCTTACATAGTCTAGGATGATTTGTTTGCTTTCATACTCTATAACAAGGTTTTTTAGGTCTAATTAGGTGTCATAAATCTATTCCAATCATTTTTTATATTTCTTGGCCTCTGGCTTTTCATTTCACCTATTTCCTCCTAAAACTGCTTGTTCATGCACACCTAGATAACCCTTGTTCTGAGATAAAATAGTGGGTATCAAGACATATATCTCATCAAATAAAAATATTGGAGGGTGTAAAATTGGTAAAAATTATGTTATAAAACAATTTTAATCTTTTGAATTCATGTCTTGACCTTCCAAAAGTAAGAAAACCAAGATAGACTTGTTGAGAAGATAATGCCTACAAGGTTACTTTGAGGGTTGACTGTACTTGCTAGTGTATGGGCCTAAAAATCATGTATTGATATTATTTTGGTATTAATGGTACTATTTATATGTTTATTATCCTATAAATAATTTTCATTCCTTGGTTCTACTTCCAAGCCTTCAAGCCACAACTTGTGCCTCAGTCCCAAATTGACTATGTTTGCTATGTCTTGATTGAGATAGTCATAGTTATAACTATGATTGAGGTATTTGGGACATGTTTGATTATTTTTTATCCTCCTCTCTTATGTATCTCAGATTATATCACCCTCCATACTCAATTTTATCTTAAAAGTCTTCAAACTAGCCAACAATCCCATGCTCATGCCTGTCAAGCTGACTGTCTTCTTAGACTGAGATAGTCACCTTTATTGGCTATGTTTTCACCTTTTGGGATTGTTTGATATTTTTTAGACCTAAACTTCATGTATTTAGGTCATAATACCATCACACCCTTGATTTCACCTTTGGATACTTCAAACTAGCTCATCAATGCCAAGTCTGCTAGCTAGGATGCCACTATTTTCTATCTCGACTAAGACAATCATTTCATTGGCTATAGATGCATTTGGGGGGTCTAAAGGGTTAGGAAAGGACTATGTTTAGGTCTTTACTAATCTCCTCTAGATATTTTCTTTAACATTACACCTTAAACCCACCTTAGAAACCTTTGAAGCGCACCAAACCCCAAACTTCTACCCTCCTATTAGAGACCTTGCTGTAGGTGGCTTTTCTCAACCTTGTACGGATAGGGGAATGCATTAGAGGTCTTAATACATCAACATCACCTTTGAATTTATAATTTTGTCTTATAATTATTACTTGAAATAGTTAGAATCATTTGAAATTAGTTTCATAGCCTTCACCCATCAACATGAAGTTCAAAACAAATTTTGCAATCGATCCCTGTAGACATTACTAAACTAAATTAGTGGTTTTTTGACAACTTTATAGGTGCCAAACTCTATCTTGTACTTGTCCTCATTGTCTAAAAGTTGGCATGGTTATTCCTAGGTGATAGGGATATAAGACCCAATAAAAAATAAGGCATAATAAATCTCTTGTCCTAAGATATGACATCCCAAAAAATCACTTGGACCTCTGTTTGAGTAGTTTTGGGATTGAGACCCCAAAAGTTGTAGTCAATTCTTCTTGCTTTTGCAATTTCATCTTTTCCAATGATTTTGATGGAGAAGTTAGGTTTGTCATGATGAAGACAAGCTAAATAATTTGATAAGGAAACTTTAAGACCATCTAACCCTCCTCAATGCCCCTCTATATCTTATTCATGGCCCCTTGCAGGCTGGACTGTGCTGAAGCAGGCAGTGAGGGGGAAAAAATTGAAAAGGTGCATCGTTTAGGTCTCCTAATGAAACCTATGCCACAACACACATGTTCATAACTAAAAAATATTTACACACATACAATTATCTCATTTTTATGTGGAAAAAATCCTAAGAATTCCTATAGATACACTCTTTTGGGAAAAAATAGTATACTACCGCAAAGTGGAAAACTAGTCTAGAGGAGGCTTCCTTACATTATTGAAGCCTTTTAAGCAAAATTAAAGATAAATAACCTAAAATAAAACCTTGGAAATCATGTGGACATGTATACAAAACATGAAATCATCAGTCCAAAGTAAGAAAATGGAAAAAGAATGCAAATAGTGACCCCCTCTTCAATGCAACTCCCCAAAAAGCTGACTAGACTCAAATAAATGATTCATGAATAATAATAAACCAAATAAAAATTTATTTTTATGGATGGTAATATAACTTAGATATCTATGATCCTATATAATCACTCCCTCAAATTCAACCTTTATGACCCAGGCCAAGTGCTTGAAGTTGACTATTATTTGTATGCCTAGACAAGAAGAAGGAAAAGAAGTTATAGATGATTTTTATTACTTTATACTTAAAAAAAGGCATGGGTGAGAGTGTGGGGAGGTGAAGAGTTACTCCACCATGTTTTTAGCTGCTTTGGCACTTGAAAAGTCTATATAAGTACCCCAAAATGCCTATTTTCAAAGAGAAACTCCCCTTTTATGACTATAACTACATATTGGACTACCACCAACATATATTTGACATTACATGATCTGTTACACGTTACAAACTACCCTAATGACAAATTTTATAGCTTGGGATTTCATGTAAGTCCTCCTCCTTAGCTCCAAAGTAGGCCCACAAGGTAATTTTTTCATATTAAACATGATAAATGTAATTTTATGGTTTAGAAAGATCCTAAATCACATTTAAAACCATATTAATGATATAAAAACACATTTTATGCCTTTTTACCTAGTTTAGCCTTGTTTGACTAAGGTTGACTAGGTTTGATTAGGCCAATACAAGGAGAATGAACTTAGGCAAAGAATAAGACTAGGCTAAGAAAGTGTATAGGACATTATGAGACCCATATAGGACCTATGCAAACTTATCAAAAGTTTGAAATAGTATGGGCTGACCCAAATTTGACTTGGGGTCAAATTTGGTCAACATTAACCTCTTGAGATAATAAAATGAATATTTTTAGATTCCATATTCTAGTATAGTATGTTATATTGGTTTGATTTACACATATGGTAGTACTTTCTCCCTTATCAGGTCCTAATCTTAGTTAGTTACTAGTATACCTTCTTATGTAGGTCATATATAGTGTTTGATGTTGATTGATTGAGCTAATAGTGGATATATTGATTGGATGGTGCCTTGAATCAGGCCTACCATCATTGCCCTCATGCTTAGATCACTTTATAAAAGCTCCATGTGAAATATTATTGCATAAGAGTCTTGGAGTTGTAGATTCAGTCATTCCATTTACTTATCAATGTTTTATGAGCTCAAATTGAGTGGATGAACCACCCATATAGGTGTATCAACATTATTAGAATAGATTTCCTTTTTAGTTATCCTTCTAACCCTTTTCATCCCAAAATACATAGTAGGTTTTATTAAATAGAGCATAAGTGATACATCAAAGGATATAGCCTCACAAATATAGAGGTTTGATCTAAGTTCAGGTGTTCCACACCACAAATCATTCTAATGTTAGTCTAGATGTGAAGGATGTCTTGAGCAATCAACCTTTATTAGGGTGCTATATGGGTTGTTAATAGTTCTAACACACCCAATGGGACATAAATCCAACCATTGGAGTACACATTTGCAGTATATTATTCTTTATAAGTAGTTTTAATTACTCATATGGTCCTTTTCTCTGACGTAAAAGGCATCTTTTATTCAAAACTTAGTTTTTTCATATGTTTTCAAGTCTAGGACAACCTATAGAGAAGAATTATATCATTCATCTCATTATCAATAGTTCCAATATGATTCATACACATCTTTCTATGACCCCTATCAACCCTACCATGATCCATATCAGCTTTATAATGATCCTTACCAATGATATTCAAAGCCTTAACAATATTTTGGTGACTCATATCAATCTTATGATGAGCCTCATGAACCTTGTTATCTTCCTAATCAGCCTAGTCAAGTCCCAAAATAATCCATCTCAAGCTTCAAACAAACTTTGATTGGCTATGAGAAATAAATGGTAAGCATAGACACTCAAAAGAGCTATGGATAGGAGATTTCCAAGAATTAGATTGAGAGTATGAGAGCTCATTTTCATCAATATAAAGAGGTATGCATATCTTTCATAAGGCAAGTCCATTCAAAGTTTAGTAAGTGATATCCTAGATTTAGGTGGTCTAATTGTACCCATTGAAGAGAGGTTGGTGGTTCTTGAGAAATACCAGGGTCACCAAAATCAATAACATGTTCTAATTGAGCTTCCCTTTTCTCTTTATGAACAACACACAAATGTATATCATAGCTCTTAAGATTCCATTCAAGCCTTTCTTATCTTTCCTACCTATAAGTCTATCTAAGAGAGGCCTAAGAAGGTTGAAGAAGAGTGTTTTGAGGAGCTTGAATCTCATGTTTTATAGTAGATCATATAGGAGCCTTCATCTTTGGTTTTGTAGGGAGACATATCTAATCAAGTGGTTCATGACTTTGAGGCTCACCTAGCCAAGCAAGTTGAGCTTGTAAATCAACATCTTCAACAATTTTTTGTAGCTACAAAGGCAACACAATAACAAATTCCTTCTTTTTTGCCCATGATTGTAATAAGTACAATTCAAGAGGCTCATAAACCCAAGTTCATGACCTAGAATCAAATACAACAGTCTAAGGTGAGTGAAGAGCATTAAATTTTAAGCAAATATAGTGTTTTAGAAAGTAATAAGGAGGTCATTTAGTCTCCACTCCTTTCTCCTAAAAAACCCAAGGCTTTTTCTTCATGGAAAGCTATTCAAGAAAGATTTTAGCAAAGAGAGGAGGTGAAGGTGATTAAGGTTGAGAAGCCTCATGAGTAGAATCAATCATCAATGGTAACATATTTGTACATTTCTCATCTTCTTAAGTATTTTTAGGGGTCTACCATTCCATTATTTGAGAAGGAGCCTCTCCCTTATGAGACAATTGAAGAAGTTACAACTGAGGTATATGAAGATGAAAGAGTATTGCTTGAACATGAAGAGAACATCAACATTGTCACACTCCTTATCAATGAAGAGCATGATCTAATATCTCAAAGTGTAAAATAAGATTAATTCAAAGAGTAAGATAAGATAGATGATGAGCTACAAGTACATGAATAATTACAATAAGAAGAGGTTATTGATATCCAAGAGAAAGATGTTCCAGTTGGATAAGTTGATGATGACTTCCAAGAGTTTTTTAACCACATAGTGTCTGCCATAAATCATGATGGTTCACAAGATCTTGCAGAAGTGATAAAAGTCAAGTACCAATAAATAAGATAAGAGGAAGAAAAAGCTCATTTTAAGATCACACCAAGTCATCAAGTGGATGTTAAATATAAAACAAGTTCAAGTGACCAATTTGAAATAGTGAAAGAAGAGTTGAAACTTCATGATCATGATGAATAAATTCAAATTGTACTTTAACTTTGTGAAAGATAATCATAGGATTTATATTATGTCTTCAATTTAGGTCATTATTTACTTGAATGTGGGTTATTTCAAGTTAAGAGAAGTACTTTGATCAAACAAGAAGCAACTAGCTCTTCAAGTAATCAAATTCAAGAGGTTATTTTCTCAAGAGTGACATGTTTGAGTCTCTTAATCAAGGCTATCAACTTATAACTCCATATTTATATGTTTTTCTACCTTTTTAATTTAAATATAAACTTAGGTGGACTCAAAAAGTCATGAAACTAAATCCATCTCTCTTAGAGGCCAGCCTTGCAATCATGACATAGGAGATACTTCAAGTTGTTTAACATGATCATAATTAGTAGCTCATGAATGAAGAAGAATTGAGATTGTTCTTGAAAATTACATGCATATAGGAGGAGTATGACTAGGTATTATACTCACATTTACAATTCATGCACCTAAAATTGGTAGTAGAAGAACTACTTTCTTTCCCAAGAGTTTATGAAGATGAAAATGCTCTTAGCTAAAAAAGAGAGCTATCGAGAGATGCCAATAATGTTTCAAGTTTCTATGGTGGAAAAAATAGATTTTCATTTGACCCTAGAGGAAGTTTTTGACTTTAGGTTAGTTTTTTTAGGTTTGTATTATTTCAATAGTCAATAACATAATAAGTAGTCTACCTTGTTATTATTGTGTTTTCCTATTTCCTTAGATTAGTTATCCTTGCTTCTGAGTTTAGTTATTATTTCTTTATGTCACATTATTATAGTCAAAAGAGGTATATAAAAGTTTAAGAGTCTATTTGGAGTTCAAGAGAATCATCACATCATATTTTCATGTCTTATATTTCCATTTTCATGTGAAATCTAGTAGGTTATTTTGACTAGTAGGCTAGTCGACCCCTGTTAGTCACCAAAAATGTTGGCAATTTAGCCTATTAAGGCCAAATGCCAGTTCTTACAATCCAAAAATTCTTAGGGTACCATTATAATCCTATTAAAGGTGGTATAAACTATTTATTTTGGCCTAAAAGACTCAATTCTTAGTCATTTAATGATTAAATTGAAGTCAAAAGGTTATTAAATTATCTAAAATGCCTATTTCATATAAAATTTAAGCCAAAAAGGCCCATTTTGAGTTCCCACATGCCAATTTTGGTACCAAAGGCATGAAAATAGTTTTATTTATTGTTTTAACATGCAAAAGACTCATAATATCCTTATCATGCATTAAAATTTGTAGTGGAAGATTCAAGTGTGAATAAAAGGCAAATAAAAGCCATTTTCATGCATATTTGAATGGAGAAGTACATAATTGTATGACCATACATATAGTTGAGGATAGGAATAAGAATAATAGGGAATAATGGGTCTTTAAAAATAATTTCATGGCTGAAGGAATAAAAATAGGCCCAAAATTGGTTCACATCAGTCATCCTGCTAGTTTACACATAGAGAGAGATCTTCAGGTTTGGAGTTGGTATGATCAGAAAAGAGAAGATTTAGGTTTAAAATTTTTGATAGAGAATTTAAACTTAGAGAGATTATTTCTATAGTAAGTGTGTCTAAAATTGGTCATCTCTCTTTCATAAATCATCCATTTGAAGTCAATGCATAATTTTGTAGTCTTGCATCTAGGAAGGTAGTCAGTTTTCTACAAATTCTCCTCATCAGGGCATCATATCAAGAAAATTCTATTTTATAGAGATTATTAGGAACATGATTCATCCTTACATGGAGTTAATCAATTCATTTTCACACTTATTAGGATCATATGGAGCTCAATAATTGGTCTACAAATCAAATCTGTAGTCTACATGCTTTGAAAGGAGTTTGTATGGTTCAAGAGAGAAGGAATTTCAAGTTTTCTTATTTTATTTTATTATAAGGTATCCATCATGTTCACATGTATTTATGATTATAAAATTTTCATGAAGTTTCCATAGCCAATAAACCATCAATTAATCTCAAGAATCTCAAAGGAGTCTTAGTTTAATAATGATTAAGGTTTCGAAGCATATTTTAAGGTACTTAACATAGTCCTAGGTTTCAAATTCATCTTGTTATCCTCCTCCAATAGGATCTAAACTAATATATCAGGTAGAAGATGGGATAATTGTTCCATTTTACCTTCAAAATAATCATTAAATACTAAAATCTATGCTAAAACACCTCCATATTGTCTACCTTCATCCTCGCTACCTTGTCACTACCTTGCACTACTATAAGGCTCAATTTTCACTCCATCACCTTCCCATTCTCCATCATACATCATCTTCACCTCCTTTTATATCACCTTCATCTCATGAGGAGCTATTAGGGGAGTCAAAGGATGGTCTAAGCATCATGGCCATGAATATATGATATATAAACCATGGAAGCTTGATAAAATGAGGTGAAATCTCCACCTACAACCATTACACCTATAGTCAAGATATGCTTCAAAAAAATGTGACCTTGAAGGTACTAAATGCATGAATATTTCTATCATATGAATAAGATTCAATACATATAATCAAGTGGTAGTAGATTGAAGGGAAAAGACCATATCATGTTTTGTGACCTCCTTTAAGGACAAATCCAGACATAGTCCATACACATATAGTCAACTATATTTGATAAAGGACACAGTCCTTATGATTTTTTGACATGGAATCAAGACATGAGTGAAATTGTGTAATCAATAAAGGATTTTCAATCCTAATATGACTCCATTCATGTTATAAACCTTTAAGAGGTAATCATAGTCTTGCATTAAGTGTCTTCAAGTGCACATATAGGTCTTCTCTTAAGTTTATAGCCTACAGTTGATAAGGGTTTTGAAAAATAAGAGACTTATCAAGGTGATAAAGAGGCTAAAACACTGTACACCACATAAACACTATGATGATTATTAACCTCAATATATATCTTAAAGGACAATATATTTCTAATTCAAGAACCATCAAGAAATGAGCTCAAAGGAGAACTAAAATAATATTTCATGGACACAAAGTCAAGAAGATGAATAACACTTTAAGTATAGTTAAAGGGAATAAATTTTTTTGAGGAGTTAATTTTATTTTGTTTTAAAATCATTTGATAGTTAAAGACATGTTTACACCTTTTGTCATGTTTTTCCAACTCTATAAGATCTAAATCATGACTCAGTCCATATAAGGACCTATAAAAAAAGTTATAGTCAAGTACATAAGAACAAGAGAGGTTTATCCTCATAAAGGAGTTTTATGATGGTATGGAAGTTTTATAGTAATTATGGAATTAATAATGAGATAAAGAGGGTAGAGTTTTTGATATAAACACTTATACACACATATTCAACTTTAAATTACAACCTACAGTCATAAAAGTACAACTTATCTCCAAGGTTGTATGAAGGATGATGGCACAATGGTTTAAGGTGGAGTTTCATGATTCAAAATGAGTGGTTCATGAGAATATATATTTATAAATGGATTACAAATAATTATATGGGACTTTAAACACTCATCCTATAGTTAGTTTTACCTATAATGTACACCTACAACTTTCTCTAAAATAACACATGCATTCTTTTAGGTTAGAGTGGAAAATTATGGCACAATGATCTATAAAGGAATTTTTCATATTCATTTTTATATTAAAAATGATAATCAAGATAACAATTATGTTTTAGGCTCATCAAGATGATAGAGATGATACTCAAAGACAAGCTATAATTAGGTCAATTGTGAATGTAACCTTCAACCATACTAAAAGTATTTTCACTCATATAGTCACACGTTATCAAAATGCAAGTCAAGACCTTATACAAGTTAGTGAGGTATATTATATGACTTAATGAAGTAAAAGTGATAAGGATATATTCAAATATTTTTAAGAGAATTAAATCACTTCTAAGAGCATGAAATGAAGATACATAACCAATTATACAGAATAAGATTGTATATAAGGTTTGAGAACATGATTTGAGGAGAGTAGGATTAAGAAGGTTATGGAAGGATATTTAAAGTGAAATGATGAGTATATAATCAATAATTAATGATGATATTGATACTATACATCTCTAAACCTCATGAAAAACACCTACATCAGTGATAAAAGCATAGTCACCATAAATTTTCTTAAGGAGCTATGGTCATACATGGGTTGCATAAGGGTGAAAGTTGACAAACAAAGGATGAAACCACTAAAAGGTAGGTATTAATGATAATTTAAAATCTTATTAATCTTTTTCAATCTCAACCCAAGGTTAAAATAAGGAAAACTTAGTCTTAGGACTAAATAAGTAACCTATCACTAGATGTTGAAGAAATACACCTACAAGCCAAAATATGCATGATCTAACCTTTAAAATTGGTGTATATACTCATCATGAGTTATTATAACTATTTATGGAATGAGATATATATTTTTATAAGTGAAAGAGCAAACTATTCTTACACAGTTAACAACATGTCCATTTAGAGTCACCATTGGAGTAGGCCATGATCTTGAGAGGTTTAAGGTAAGGAAAAGGGTTTAAAGCTTATGTATGTGTTTTTTTATCATAAGAGGGTGATGTTAAATATGAAAATAACCTTTTAAGAGGATAGTACACTCCAAAATCCATACAACCACACATGTAAGCTAGAAAGCCCATAGGCAGTCTCAAAGGCATAAAGAACAAAGTTGGATTTTTAATCATTTGAAGATGAGAAAACAAGTTGAATCATGTTCCATGAATATTATTTCAATAAAATATAAAGAGGATAAAAGATCATTTTGGCCCATAAGGAGAAATTTGAATTCTATAGTCAAGACACCCATTTGAGCCACCTGATCAAGTGCTCATATCTTTCATCATGTGAAGAGTTTGGAAAAATGATATTAGAATGTTTTGAGGGACATTATGTACTTATAATTAATGAAAAATTGTGGTTTGTTGAGGGGATTTACTTTATGAATAATCACTAAAAGAGTAAGCATGTCTATAATACAAGAAAAAACCTATAGATAAACTTCTTTACATAGGTATATTTTCATACCTTTTACATGGGAACCCAATATTATTAGGGAAGTTGAGGGGGTATATACACTAAATATTCATTTAAATAAGTTTGTGTTTAGAGGACTGTACTTTATGAACCATCTTAAGAAGGTTTACTTCCAAAAACCTACCAAACCTTCATAATGATCAATTTTGAGAAAATTCAATTTTATTGCAATCAAAACCTTATGAATCAGCCTAAAACCTATTTAAGAATCAATTAAAATTATATAGGGTGCCATCAATGGTATTTTCATGTACATAATTATATGTATCATTGTAGAAAATAGGGGTTTTTCTAGAGAAAAAATGCAAAAAGAGGACGTACAGGGCATTCCATGGAAATCCAAGCCATGGAGGGTGAATCCTAATAATTTTTATTCATTCTAACATAATTATATGATCATAAATATTCTTGGAAGTGTCCTTACCAACTCATTCAAAATAACCACTTTATACAAAATTCAAGTAGATTAACCTAGTCAACAAGTTTGACTGAGTTGCAAGTGTTTATTCATAAAGAGGACATAATTCATGATATGAGGGGTTGTTATAGGTATGATAATCACCATATTTTTAGGTTTTAAATGTTTTCATGCAGGTTCTAAAGGTCATCAATTCAATAAATTAGGCTACTAGGCCTATTTGGCATAGTAGGCCTATTTGGACAATTAATTAAAGATGAAATTGGTGTTGGAAGCTATCAAATGAGTTCATGTTGATTTGTCATGATTAATAACTAGAATTCAAGTGGAGATTACATGCACATTCAGTCTTGAAGTTCCATTTCATGCAAGGAAAGGGCTTAAGTGGGAGTTAGCTAATCTTTAGTACCAATCACCCTGAGTTGACTAATCATGAGTTGACTAAGCAATACTTGCATGATTAATGGTCTTCATGAAATATAGGATGTTCACATATATTTATATCACCTTAATTAGAGTTACAATCCAAGTTTTGGTCTAGAAAATATGCAAGATAAGTTTGACAAGTCAAAGATGGCCCACCACTTCATTCCAATGCCAAAAGGAGCTCATGCAAGGATTTTGAAGATAGAGATGTCTTAAGGACTTTTGATAACTATTTTAACTCAAATTTTTTTTGAGATGATGTGTATTTAACTTTCTCTTCTCTCTTATATTCTAATCTCTTAGCTAATTCTCTTCACACTTGTATATATTCAAGCTAATTTTTAGTATCCCTCTCTTGGGTATGATTAAAATCTACCAAGATTGAGATTTGTAACCTCTTGAGATAATAAAATGAATATTTTTAGATTCCATATTCTAGTATAGTATGTTATATTGGTTTGATTTACACATGTGGTAGTACTTTCTCCCTTGGTAAGTCCTGATCTCACCTAGTTACTAATATGCCTTCTTATGCAGGTCATATATAGTGTTTGATGTTGATTAATTGAGATAATAGTGGATATATTGACTAGATAGTGCCTTAAATTAGGCCTACCTTCATTTAGCTCATGCTTAGATAACTTGATAAAACCTATATGTGAAATACTATTGCATAAGAGTTTTGGAGTTATAAATTCTATCATTTTATTTGCTTATTAGTGTTTTATGAGCTTAAATTGAATGGATGAACCAAAAATATAGGTATATCACCATTATTAGAATATATTTCACTTTTAGTTATCCTTCTAACCATTTTCATCCCAAAATACATAATAAGTTTTAGTAAGTAGAGCATAAGTGATACATCAAAGGAGTTAGCCTCACAAATCTAGAGTTCTGGTATGAGTTCAAGTGTCCCACACCTAAAATCATTATAATGTTAGTCCAGATGTGAAGGAGATCCTAATAAATCATCCTTTAATAAGATGATATCTAGGTTGCCAATAATAATATCTATATTTGAGTATCTATAACTTTTTTTCTTTGACCATATGTCATAACTCATCAGAAGATTTAAATTTATCAAACACGATAGAATCATGAAGTGGTGCTAATAAACTTTGAGTAAATATATATTTTAGCTCATTGTCACCATATAATTTTTCATTTTAGCTTTCATAGTTTTGTATTGAACAATGTATTCATAGATTATCTCATTAGACCTTTCCTTGAGTTTGGAAAGTTTTGCATAATATAAATTTTCACCAATGTTTATAGAGAAGTGTGCTAGAAACTCATATGGGAAAGGGTTGATTGTTTTGATTTATTGAATTTGAATATAATAAAACCTTCATAGATCATAGTTTTTAAGGTTTATTGGAAAGAACTTGGTTAATAATTTGTGATTGTATGTATAATACAAGCATGTTTCATGGAATGATCAGATTTTCTATTCTGTATCACCTTTACCTTTATAGAGTGGTAGCTTATTAACTACAAAAATCTTATTGGTAGTGGGTAAGAGGTTGTTTCAGGTGGCAAAGGATTTTGAAGCAAAGTATGGGAGTCAATTTAATGAATACCTATAAATACACCTTGTTATAATTACAAAACCTTATCATGTTGGGATATAATAGTTTGATTAAAAGAGTATGCAGTAGGCAAGGTTGGTGGTGGACCAGGTGTAGCAATCAATGGAGGTGTGTATGATGCTTGTGCATAAATAGGCATATTAATTTGTTTTAAACCATGTGATGCCCCCATACATAGGGATGATGACACATATGTAACTAAAGGTGTTGATATAGAAGTAAAAGTAATAGTAGTAACTTAAACACATGTAGTAGAAGTATTTACTCTGAAATGATCCATTTATTCTCTCAAGATAGAAGCTTGGGCCAATTTATTTTGTTAATCTCTTGAAGTGTATAATAGTGAATCCATTTTGTGTGGATTGGATTGAATATATGTAATGAATTATTTGTCATTAATTTCATTTGATTTCTCTTTATTAGCTTTATCAGTCCCAAAAGTCATGATAAGTACATAAATAGGGTGAATAATATGTATTATAACAATATGAATGTGTAAATTTTATTAATCCCAAGTCAAAATTGATTTAAAATATTTATCTTAATAATGTTTGTATCCTAAAAGCATTGTTACAACTATGTGATTTGAGTAAGGCTTAATATTTTACATTATTCATTTTATCATTTTTGTTATATTTGATTTTGATGCATGCCAATATAAAATAAATCCAAATAACACCTTGGAAAGCAACATATAATGTGATGATGAAAATTATGAACTAAATAAAGAGGTAAAATAAAAAATTATTCATTGTTACCATGATTTTAATTTGAAATTGAAACTTTGAACTTGCAAAGGGGATTAGAGTTATAACTAGATAAGGTGTGTTAATTGTGTAGTCTCTTAGATATATTGATCCCAATCATAAATAGTGAATAAGGCCCAAAGGGCATTAATACATAAGATACCACTATCCCACAACTAAACTATCCTTTCTCTAGTGTATGTTGAGAGTAACTTCCTAGGGATAACTTCTTACTAGTGCGCTAGAAGAATAAATAGTCAGAGGATTCTTATGGTTGAAAAAAAACCTAAGTATTTTTGATATACAATGAGGTACTTGGAAACTAAAATATGTATATATTTATGTATAATGGATTGAGTATTGTGGTAGTAACCATATAATATGGATCAAGTAAAAATGAAGATTGATTTTCCCAAAATTACAAATTCTATGAGTTTTAAAATTACCAAAACATAATTTATAGAAAACACATAAAGAAATAAAAAGAATTTGAATTTGAAAACCAAATTAGAAGAAAATAATTTTGTGTATAGAAAGAAAAAAATATTCTGAAACCCTAAGATAAAAATTATAAAAATAAATCTAAAAATTTATGGGTTCACCTATATGTTTTAATCTATTTTTGACAAAACAAATGAATGTGTTGTATAATAAGTATGAAACTTGAAAGAGAATTATAATGATAAATATATATAGTTTTAGATTATGGTAAAATCAAGTTTTGAAGGGACCCCAAAACCCTTTAATAGAATCCAGAAAGATAAAGCATTAACAACCACCAGGAAAAGTAGCCTTGAAACCTACTGCAGAGCAACATCAAAATCAGGTTTTATAGGGACCTGAAACCACAAACATAGACCAATAAAAGTACCCAAGTTTTACAAGGACTTGAAACCTCAAAGAACTTACAGCATAGGGTGAATAATGAAAAAAAAATATATCTTTAGCATTCTACCCTGGCCAACAATGCAGGTTGCCATTGCAATAATAACACACAAGCATTTACTGAGACATTAAAATTCCACAAAATAGCTTTAGTTACTCTATTCCTTTGATTTGGTAGAGACACCATCAAATCTAGTAATAATGATAGCCATAGCCATGTTGATAAAAAGTCCATACTCCACCACACTCTCAAACCCTAAAATCGCACTACTCGTAGCCCTAACATCCTTACACCAACAGATGCCCCTTGTCAAACACCAAAACCACATTGTTCAGCTAGTTCCATGCCCTGCTTTCAAGATCCATGTTCTACGCCTTGATTATGTTCCGTAGCTTTGACAACCACCTCAAGAATATCCCACCGTATTTGTATAGAATTGAGGCGTAGGATGTTTGACAGGGTCTGAGTGAAGGAGATTTCCCCCAGGTCCATTTTCACATCCATTGTCTCCTGCAGCCACGCCTCTACAGGGGTGGCCTTCAACAAGAACCCTAAATCGGGTGCCAATAAATATATACAGTTATTAACAATTTTGATTGTAATTTGTTAAATATGAAAATATATTATTTTTATAAAATATTAAGGAATGTAATTATCCTAGATTTAGTTCTTGGTTGACTATTTTAAATAGTTGACAATGGAAATCAGCAAAAGACAGGGTTGTGAATGCTCATAATCAAGGCATAAATTGAATTTGCTTCTTAATAGGTTCACATTCCCTAGACAATAACATAGGGTAATCATGTATGTTGACTATGAACTTGTTTCTAGTTGGCTATAATTGATATATGATAATTAAAAATAGAGAAAAATAGAACTATGAGAGGGAAGGATCATGAACATAATTTGATAATATTATTGGATAGGACCATGATTCCTAGATAATAATGTAAGCTAGCAAACTTATATGTGTTGACTATGATGAAACTACAACTGCTTCACATTCTTCACCTATGTCTACTGAGAGGGATGGGATATTATGATTCTGATATTATTTCATAGAAGTAGTTATTTTACTTCTCTTTAATTTTTTAATCTTAAGGTCATTATGAAAACTATAAACTTTCAAAAAAGAGAGGGAGTGTAATGGGTTGAGTCGACCTTAAAAACCCCTTGATGATTGACCATTGCCTACGTATCCAAATACTATGAAGAATTAATCAAGCCTCATGCAATTCTTACACCTAGGGTGATTATGTAATTATGTTCCTTGACTAAATGCATGTAGATATAAATTTAACTTTGATACTGATAATGTTAGCTTTTGACTTGATTTGAGATGCTTTAGACTTGATTTTAGATTACTCCTAGTATTTGATAATGAAATGGGAAGAATAAGGAAGCTTTTCTAAATGTGAAATAGTGTAAAATATAGATGCAAAATTAGGAGTCAAGTCACTTTTAAATGAGGTTTTGATTTGATTATATAGTGAAACCTTCTGACAATTTACTTTAGCTAACTTTGAAAAATGTGCAAGAAGACCCAAAAAATATTTTGAAATTTAGAAAGTAGCCAATATTTAGTGCAATATGAGGCCACTCTAGGTTGACATGTTTGTAATAGAAGAGATGTATGCCTATCATGAACCTATCTCATAGAATTAAGGACAACTGTCATAAGATGGGAATATCCAACATTTTAGAGGGATGCTAGAATCAATGTTTATAAATATAGGCATGACCAAGCTTGTTTTACACTTTATTGAAAATACTTCCTAAACATCATTAAATAGGTCCCTAATATGTGTGAAAATAAATATGCCCCCTATTCCATATTATATATATCTTGTAATCCATCTACATCTATTATCTTGTAACTTGATAGCCTAATAATACCTTTCTTAACATATCTTTTAGTGAATAACTTTTCGTTTGTGTTGATTTTGGAAGGTATGTCTTTATCTTATCCTTGATGATTGATTATTTTATGTATTTTAGCCATTGAGTTAGTGTAATGCTATTTTTTTTTATTTTTTACTTTGTTGCATATCTCTTTCCAAAAGCACGTATGGTTTCTTCTTACCCATCCATATCTTGTCCTATCTCCTCATTCTTATCTATTCTTCCTTTTTTATCTCACCACTTACACATAGGCCTTTTTATTTTAATTTTCATTAGTCAAACCCTTTACTATTATCTTTTTTACCTTACATTATCTATCATACCATGGGTTTTCAGAACATTTATTTTACTCGCCTTCCTAGGTTTAGAGTGGGTTTATATCTCTTATGTATATTTAACATTTCTTAAATTATGATCATTAATTTTCTATTAGCAAGGAAAATACTAATTGTCATATAAACCAGTGATCTCCAAGTATAAATAACTTCTCAGAATGTTTGGGACCTAGTGATTGATAGGTATTAGTGACTTATCATACTCTATGGGAACCTAGTGACTGCTAGATATCAATGACTTGATATATTATATGGGAACCTAGTGATTGCTATGTATCCACCAATCAATGTAAACTTAGGAACCTAACAACTTCTAGGAATATTTGAATTAACATATTCTTGGGAACCTAATAACCTTTAGGTATTAACTACTTGTCATATTATTTGAAACCTAGGGACTATTAGGTATCAATAAATTATCGTATTTTTGGAAACTTAGTGACTGCTAGGTATCAATGACTTCCATATTGTTAGGAACCTAGTTAGGGATAGGTATCAATGATTTATCATATTTTTGGGAACCTAGTGACTTCTAGGTATTAATGACTTGCCATATTCTTAGGAACATATAAACCACTAAATATCTATAACTTATTATATAATTATGAACATAGTGACCATTAGGTATCTACTTGTGGGCTTATATGATCTTACTAGGTCAAACTCTATGAATATTTGCAAAATTTGTCTTATGGGAATGTTATTTATGCACATCTCAAGTTCCCTCTTAAAGTATTTTTTTTGAGTCAACGAGAATTTTTATTTTTTGATCTAAAGTGGGTTTTGACATTGAGAATATCTATTATTTATTTCTCTACACATTATATTTTTGAATATATAATGTTTATAATATGGTATCAGGACCAAAGGTTTGATTCTTGGTTAAATACACTAATACTAGTGGGAGCTATATAGAATTTAGGAGTGGAGATTATAAATCAAATTTTCCTATGATATTATATCTATGGTGAAGGAGAATCATTTTGAAATTTTCATACTAGGTAGTGTAAAGAAGGGTTCCAATTAAAATTGGGAATAAATGCCATCCAGAGCTAAATTTATTTCTCACACAAAGTAAAAATGGTACAGATGTAAAAAATAATCAATATTTATAACTCCAATAAAATTTTCCCTAAAACATTAAAGGATGGATAAGGTTATGAGTGTACAGTCATTCACAAGGTAAATTATAGAGCATGTAAATAAAAAAAAAGCTTGTATTGATGAGAAACACTTTGGTGAGTAATGGATGGAAAAAAATTGCACAAAAAGATAAAGTAAAAATTGACGAATACTTAAATTGACTTGACAAAGCCAAATTAATGATAATAAAGAATGTCAAAATCAAGATAAGATTCCATGTGTTAGAAAAAACTCCTCATGATGTATGGGAGAATTTATGAAAGATTTTAAATATTTAAGATGAAAGTTAGATACATAAACATGATAAATAATTAATTAAACTTGATCCAACAAAATTTGAAAAAATTAAGAACTATCTTGTAAAGATCAAAGATATTTAATACCGATTTGGAGAATACAAAAAGAAGTTTTAAAATAATGATCAAAATATTGTGAATATTGAGATAGAAAATGTAAAACTTCATTATGAATCTTTCCTATCCTCTTTTATCTCCAAAAAGTTCATGTTTAAAGAAAAATCTCAACTTCAATTTTAATAATTGTGTCAAATGTTGACCATGGAGTAAGATATGCTTATAAGGCTAGGGAAAATTGAGAATAATCAACATACTTGTATAATTTAAAATTAAAAAGGAGATCCTAGGAGATATGAAATGAGGGAGAGCACTTAGGGGAGAGGACATAAAACTAGATAATATGTAAAATATAATATCAAATAAATGGATCCTCCTTTAAGAGAAGAGGATGAGGTTGTGGAGGATACTTTTATTGTGAAAGAATTGGACACAAAGATTTCCAATGCATCAAAAAAAATATGAAGATGAAGCAAAGGAAGTGGAATTAAAATAATTATGGAAGTTCAAGGAAAGTATGTGAATGTTTTAACTTATTTTGGATTTAATGATTTAAATAAGATAAAATCAAAGGAGATTCATATTGTATAAGATATACCATAAAATACACATATTTGAGTATAAAATTAGATGATATTGAGATTACTATTTATATAAATGACAAAAGAATAGGTTAATGATTTTACTAATTTTTTATGATTTTTATATATGCACAGTCATTATAAATAGTTTGGAATGGATCTGTGGTCACTCAGCTTAAGATAATTATTTTCATAATTTGGTTGGATAATATTTGTAAGGATCAAACACTCATAGTGATTGAATGTGTTTAATAACTACCAAAGCTATTTATATACACATAATTTTTCATTTTATCATTTATTGACACTTTCTCTTACAACAACTTGTTGACACATTGATATCCATAAGTGCACACCTTAAATGGTTCATCAAGAATGGTGTGGGAAAGGCTCATGGTGATTTATGAAAAATGTTTCTATTATATCATGATTACACCATTGATAATATTAGTTTGACCTCTTTTAAGTGTCTATCTATCTACTTTTAATGTATGCATTTTATCCATATTTTACAGTTTCCCTATATCCTATTGTATCTACTTGGTCAATACCATCTATTTATTTCCTTTTACACTTCCCATACTATGTTGACCAACTTGATATACTTTTGAGCTTGTATTTTGACATATTTATTATATTAGCTTGGTAGATGCCATTCTATGTCAGCCGACTTATTTTAACTATATTGATTAGGATGGTATTGTTGGTTTAATGTTTAAGGTTAGTTTTGGGTATTATATTAATATATAAAAGGGTCATATTTGATTGATATCATATCATATACACATTATTTTCTTTCTTTACTTTCAATTGCATTTATTATGTAAGTCTTATTTTATGGTGTAATTAAATATCAATAGGAGTCATTAGGAGTTCCTAGTGGAGGATATCTTAGGTATTCATCTAGCCATTTTAGGTCTTGAACGTAAAAAATTATCTTGTAAATCTCCACTTGAGCCAAGGAGGATATTGAATCATCAACGAGTCTACCCAAAGGAAAGTATAATTTATCTTTATAATATTTCATTTATTACTTATTATATTAGATGTTTCTTATTACGTTGTGAATATATATGTATGTATGTATGTATCCATGTTTAGACGTTATCCACACCAAATGAGATTGTGTAGATATAATATTACTTATAATTTCCATAAACCACCTAAGGTTTCTTAGACCTCCATTTGGTTGACCATGGCACCTTACCTCTTAAAATCATGCTAACCCATCCTTAGTTTAGCTTAGTATATTATTTGTTGTAAAATCATAGTATACATTTGTTGAGGTCTAGTGAGAGATACATCCTTTCATTATAGACTTACGATTTGGAACCCTTTCCTATTATCATTCACATTTTAGATAAATCTATACTATATATATGGAATTCATTTGGTCTTCCCCCAATGTTCCAAGTATCAACCATTCTATTTGATTGAACTTATTCTTATCCTATTCTATTGAAGAGAAAGAGAATAGTTATAGGTCATCATAGCATATGCATATATTATATTAAACCCAATGTGAATAATATTTCACACTTGGTTGGATTGTCTTGACATTTCTATTTTCATTATTTATATTTGCTTTGGGTTCACCATCATAATATTCTCTAGTGAACCTGACGTGAATCCTATCCCACACCTAGTTGGATTGTCTTCACATTCCCATTTTCATTAGTTATATTCACTTTGGATTCACCATCATAATACATTATATTGAAATAAAAGTATAAATTATTTCATCTTTATTTGGATTGGATTCATTCTTTTTTCCTTTAGTCACTAAGAAAAAGATTTTGAATCATCGTATTTCTCTCAATCAAACTGTTTCAATCAACCAAATACCATTTGTTAGATGTAGTAACTATTTAGCCAACTCAATAATTTTTTTTTACAAATGGTATCAATTATCATGATACCATACCATGTGTTTCCAACTATATCAACCAAAATCATATAGTCATTTTTATGTAGTCATCAGTAACACCATATTTTATTACTATACTATATTGGCCAACTTGATACCATATATTTTTCCATTTGATTGTATCAACTTGGTTGATATAGTCTATTTTTTTAGCTTAGTAACTAATGGTATTATCCAACCAAATAATTTAATTTTACTTTGATAAACCATGACCATAATTGATTTAAATTCCTCATGGTGAAACTGTACTACACCTTTTCTCATGGCTAAGGATCATAATGATACTCTTCCCACTTATGGTAATACTTTAGTGAGACTAAATATTATTAATATGGCCTTTCCCTTAATTATTATCCCTATAAATATCCTAATTACATCACTTTTGACACTTTTGACATTGGAAAAGATCCCCATGATGATCTGCCCCCTTATTATCCTGATGATACTTACACTTTAGTTACACTAAAAACTATCCTCATTAAAATATTAATTATCCCACCTTTACCACTTCTCACATGGTTGAAAATAAATATTATAATTCTCCTAGCTATGATGATTATTTTAGTGGAGGTGAAGACCTTAGCATGGTATCGAATCTCACCATTGATGGTCCCTAAGATGAGTTTCCTATATTTAGCAATCCTAGTTTCAAATCAAGTAATGATGATTATGGTTTGTTTTATGTTTATCCACCCTATACCCTACCCTTGGAAGGATTTATAAGGATGAGTAATCAAACTACCACTCATATTCAACCAATTTTTGTCAACTCATAAGGTTATGAAAAAAACCTAATCTAAATACCTACCAACTTGTGAATTATAGGTGATTCTAATCTTAGAGAATGCATAAATATTCAAAACTATCCTACTTCAACCTCTCCCAAATAACCACAAAAATAAATTAATTATAATGGTATTAGCCAACTTGATACCATTTAGTTACAACCACTTATATTCAACTACATTAGCCATAACCTAGAATGTGCTGATATAGTTATTTAATCTACAATAAATTATATTGTCCATGACCTAAATTTTGTTGATAAATTTCAATTTATTACATTATACTGTATCAACCTAGTTGATACAGTCTATTTCTATCCTATTTCATCAAATTATATCAACCTATTTGATAGTATTAATTTTAGTCATGTTTTATTAGACTGTATCGATTTGGTTAATACAGTCTATTTAATTCCTATTATACTAGTAGACTATATTAACCAGGGTGATATAGTTCATTTGACTATTATTTCATTAGATTATATCAAATTGGGTGATACAATTCATTTAAGTCCTATTTCATCAGGCTATATTGACTTGGGAAATACAATCCATTTTAGCCTTATTTATTTAGACTACATCAACATGGTTTATATAGTCTATTTTTTACCTATTTCTTCAGACTCTATCAACTTGGATGATATTGTACATCAAAATTTTCTATCACCTCCCAAATATCCTAATATTACACTATATGCCACATTTCTTATTGTAACACCAATTTACATATATTTTGACATCATTATTAGGTATGCCAATCTTGAGATTAGCTCTAATCCATATATATCTCATAGGTTAAAACATATTACAATTCTTATCCTCTTATTATCATACATGTTGAGGCATCTTGTGATTCTCATCATCTTCTTATTACACATATTTGGGCACCTTGCACTACCCATATTTTAGCCTTTGAGGCATCTTTAGATACCCATACTTGATATTATACATGTTTTGGGTGTACATTATAATTCCCATCATCATTATATTGGATTAATCATCTCTCATACTTACCATGAGGTAGTAATCAATAACCTTTCACATCTTACAAATAAACAAATTTTTCTTCAAGAAAATTTCTAAGAGAATTATGCTCACATTTCACATGCTCTTCTTTGATTCAATTATTAGAATATATTTTGTTCATTATTTTGTCTCATGTTACTTACCTTTACTGCATTTTATTTATTGATAATCATTTTTATTGCACCATTTCTTTTTTTTGTTCTTTGGTATTTATAAAGTTAGTGTTAGATTCACCTGAGAATCTTACCTATCACCTTTGGGTTTTATATCATTTTTCAATCAATATTAATTTATATTTTAGATCTTAATATTTTCATTTAGGATTTGTTATTATCATTATTTAATTAGACTTAGATTTCCTTGATGATCTTAGGTATCACCTTCAAGTTTTTTAAAATCATTTTTCACTTAAATTTTGTTCCCTTTGGGATATTAGGTTTTGCCTTTAGGGTTTAATTTTCTTATTTGTACAATCAACCTTTGATTCCCCTAATAATCTTAGGTATAAAATTTGGGTTTTTATATCACATTTTTACCATTTTTTAGTTTGCCTTAGTCTCCTTGTGATTTTTTTCTCCTTGTAGTAGTTTCCCCTCTTTTGGGATGAATTTTATATTAGTGCTTATGCTAAATCTCATCTAGGTGAGCATATCCTCATTAGTGGCATGACCACAACCTTTCATTACATATCCTCATAATTTATATATCACCATTTTTCATCCTTGTTGTCATTTAAAAGCTTATTCATAATTTTATCACCTTATTTTTACATGGACATATCTCTCATGATCCCCATTTATCTATATTTTTCCTTTCACTTGAGGCACACATAGGCAAGTTTTGATATTACACACTTTCCCATGGGAAAGAAAATGAGTCTTTTCAAAAACATAGTATTTAGGTTCTCCTCTCTAGTATCTGAGTGTAATATATCTTGTGTTACTCATGTATATCACCCATGTTTGGTTTTTCAAAATATGCATGGAGGAAGAAAAATTAAAAAAATTCAAAAGAATTAAAATCCATATTATAAGAAAAGGAAAAATATAAAAAGAAAAATTATATCTTATGTTAGATTATTTTCCAATATTGATATAAAATAGCATTGAATACATTAAAAAGGAATATGCAAAGCAACAATGTTACCAAAAAAACAAGTAACCACAAATTTGAGAGAAGATTTTTCAAGTGGGGAAACCATCAAACAGAGAAGAACCCCACATCTATTAAAATGATTAAATAATAATAATCTCAAAGTAAAATATTTTATGTAAGACAAATAAAAGATAAATAAGAATGGCTTCAATTCATAAAAAAACATCTCAAGATAGACTAGATCATGTGAGAAGAGTGAGAGAGGAGAGCTCAATAAATAGATATAGAAAGAAAGAGGAGATACATAAAATTCTTGTGTGTGCAAAATGTACATAATCCCCATAAGGGTGAGGGGAATGTGTGTGAAAAGTGTAGAGGGAGTTACATGTGAATGTAACTACAATATTCCCTACAAGAGGATAAAAGAGGTGTGACACCTCATAAATTTGGGATAAAGTAAATTTATTATAATAAGAAATACAAAACTAAAATTGACTGAGGATATGCCTAAATTATCCTAAATGACTTAGGACAAGTGAGACAAAATAATATTAATCTCCAAAACTCCTAATTAAGCTTAATTTTTGGTTACAAAAGTGGAGAAAATATTTACAAATAAAAAAGAGAGTTGACATTACATAATGCTTCTCCTTAATGGAAACTTCCTTCAAGAGGAATTATAATAGTTTTGAGATAAGAAATAAGAAGAAAAAATGTTGCAAAAATTCACAAGGATGAAGATGTGATCATTAAAAATATTCAATAATACTCTTTGGATAATAAGGTCAATCCATAATGGAACAAAGACCTAAAAAGGAGATGACAAAAATAATCAACAAAACTTGAAAAACATAAGCTTAAAAATATGCATGTTAAGTAAACAATATTCCATTAAAATATGATATACATATAAATAATGTAATAAAAGAATATATAATAAATATAGATGGAGCAAAAGACAACTTCCATCATAAAGTATGAAATCCTACACACATAAAAGGTTAGTCAAAACATAATGAGCTCTAATAAAAAAATATATCCTTTAAAACTTACAAGAAATAAGATTAAAAAAAAAGAATGTATAAAAAATTAGTTTTAAATTTTATCAAAATGGATACAAAAATGATGTGTCACTTTCAAAATATATTCTACTCGAAGCAATTAAGGAATTATCAAAAGAATGCACAACAAAGTCTGAAGAAGATACATTATCTTTAGGAATCCAAATTATTTTAAGCTTTGAATGAGGTGTTTTAGTGGTTTTTAAACAAAATAAAATTTCATGAGTGAATTTACCACAAGATGTGCAAGGATTAAATTTCTAACATTTAGAAATATGATGTCCAATTTTAACACAATGCTGACAAATTTTATGATTTTTAACTAGATGAACATAAGAACCATTATAATCAAAGGAAGTAGTATGATATTTAGGATAACTATTGTGAAAATTCATTAGGCGAGGGGGAAAATATGATTTAAAGCTACACATGAGAAGCATTATAATTGAGCCCTGCATAATTGATTTTAGGTTTAAGAAAAATATGCTCAACAATGCCATTTTCATTTTTTCCAAGACCAAGACCACGACCATTAAAACCCATCAAGTAAATTATTTTAAATCTAGGGTTATAAACATTATGTTTCAAATTAATATTAAATTTAGGGATAGGAATAAAGTATAATATAAAATAACATTATGAGAGGAATGAGTGGTTTCAAAATATGTAAGTTTAATGTTCAAAGCATCTATAGAAGTTTGCATAGTCTCCATTTTCTCATGAAAATAGTTTTCAAGTACATTAAGGGTCATAGTTTGACATTCAATTTGACACTGAAGAGCATTAAATTCCTTATTTTTAAAATCAAGTTTTTGTGTAGAGTGTTTAAAAGCTAAAAACAAGGTGAGTTTAAAAGCCATTTGAACAAAAGATATAGATAATGCAAATAATAAAATTGGAAAGGAATTTTAATTTCACCAAAGATGAATTATTAAAATGATAAATTTACCAATTATAAAAAAATATATTTTAGATTCAATACACTAAAAATTATGTTACAAGCAAAAGCATTAACAAATTTTAAGTACAATAACAAAAATGACTTGTTAATGTTGAACTGAATGTCATAAAAAAAAACATTAAATTCTTAAGGAAATTATATGAAATCTCATCCATGTGAGATTATTTTTGATTTGTATTGAAAAAAAAATATTCCCCTTTTTTGTTTTATATGGATTTGATAAAAGCTAATGCCTATTTTATCTTTTATGAATATACACATATTTTAATTAATGTTATCACAATAAAATGCTACTTGGATGAATTTTAAACATGTTTTGTCTTAATGTTTAAAGTTACTTTATTAAAAATAAGTCATAATGTTGGGCCCTCAATTCTGAATCTATTTTGGCTAAGTATTTTTTGAAGACAATGCCATGGAAGGAAGCATGTGCATGGAAGGAACATGACATGGAAGACCATGGCACAAAAGACCACGGTGAGGAAGAGGCAAGTCACGTGGAAAAAATAAACATGAAACACATATGAACCAAAAAAGTAGAACTTGGAGAATAGAAAAAAACTTGGGAAAAGGCATGAAAAGTGAAGACGATTAGGGAATGGTTCACATGAACATCAGAGAAGAATAGTCAAGTGAGAATCTATCACTGGTCCATGAGAAGATAAGTACATGGACATGAATATACATCATATAGAGAGCATTTAGGGGTAGTTAGGCTTGTGTATTTAAGGATTCAAAGTATTAGCTTGCCATGACTCAATGCTATTAATGGTTATTGGTGATTCATCTTTTTATAATTATTTATGTAACTAAATGGTCAGGGTAGACCCATGTATAAATACCCCTTAATTTTAATTAGTTTTGGTTGATATTTGTAATCTAATTCTATTGTAATTCTACATATGACATATGAATGTAATGAAGGAAGCTTTTTTGTTGATGTAAATAGTTTATGAATATAATGGAGTTATAACTATTTTGTTTTTAGTTTGCATCCAACTTATTTTTTTAATTAGTTAAGTAGGAAATTAAGAGTTAAGAGTTATACATAGAACTAAGTATGAATTTATAACTAAGTGCCTATTCGATTGCCCTATCTTAAGAAACTAGATAATACATCATCACATGATGAAACCAATGGGGACCAATCTTAAGCTACGTTCTTCAGGTGGGCACGTGAGAACATTTTATCATGTGATGTGATGACATGATATATCATTGGAAATCTCATTATCTTAGGTATATAAATAGGGAAAGAATTTCCAGACTAAAGGAAAAGAGCCCAAAATTTTGGTTTCATTGTTGATAATCATTGCACTTATTCACACAATGGTGAAAAAATGCTTGAATGGTTATCTTTGGAAAATGTCAAACATTGGGTTACTATTATAGAAGATAATCTTTCACTTCAATATCTTTAACTAGGAATTTATATGTGTACATAGGTAGAATATCATATTTATGACTCACTTTATGAATCTTTCTTTATATAAATACCCATTCACTTACATGCTTATCTTTTGATATACACAAAAGATCATTTAAGGAATAATAGACATAATATCTCCTATTCATTAAAGCATTAGTAAGCCTTAGAAGGATTAGGAGCACCCTAGATGTGCACAATGGATATTTGGTGATGAGGAACACTTAATAGCTATATTTTGGAATACATGATCTCTACATACTCTTGTCTATAAGAAGCCCAATTCAACTTCCTCTAGGAGCCATGTAAAAGGTACCTCAATATATTTTTGATAGAAATTAAGAAGCTTATAGTTGAATCAGGACTTGAAATGTTCCAAATGGATGTCTAAACTCTCTCTCACATGAGCAATGTAGTCAGTCAATAAATGAAGGGGCACACATTGATATAATATTGTTGGTTCAGCATGGAAGTTAGTTAATGAGATTTATGTAAGCAAAAGTATGATGAGTTTTGATGAATGGATATGATTAGAAACAATCTAGGGAGGGGTTAGGAGGACTTCTTAAGTGCTGTAAAGATCCACAAGGAGGTAAAAAGGCATTATGAGAACTCCCCAACCACATGACCATACCCTATGTTGACATAGGTATGCATGGGAGAAACAAGTCAAGCATTAGTGAATGTAGAACCAAATCTAGTTAGGCCTAATTACCCACCCATATCACATGCTCATGCTTTTGAGATAGTTAATGTTATTGTAAGAAATTTAGATACAAATAGTGTAGAGTTATACCCTAAACCTATTGAAGAATCTTTTAAAGTACATAATCAAGATAATAGTTTGTTGTTAATTTATTTTCCATTACAAGTCAACCTTATGGATCACTTTGGAATATTTGGTGGACCAAATATAACTAGTGGGTAGAGTACTATCCATTCCATAGTTAATCAACCTACTTCTACACCCAACATATCAGGGGATTCTATTACCGCAAGAGGCATGGGAGGTGGTACTGGTAGTGGTTTGACTATAGGATCTAGAGGTGGTATAGGAGGCATTGGTGGACCTCTCCCACAAGTTCTAGGAGGGACTAGAGGTGCATCATAAAAGGCTCAATTGCCAACACCTAGTATACCTATAGTCTCCTACAATATGATGCTTCATCTATTTAAATATCATGGTGTTAAAAATGTAACAAAATATGTTCATAAGTGTGAACTAATTTGGTAGGTACAAGGCATTAATTATACTGAAAGGGAGGTGACTTAATTTGTCACTACCCTTTTAGACTATGTGCATAACTGGTACCCAAAGTTTGATCCTTAATAATCTATGGAAAACTATGAACAATTGAAGGTAACTTTTCTCCAAGAATTTGACATCCCATAATTTGAATAATAGAGTATTGCTGCCTAAAGGATATTAAACAAGAAGTCATTGAGAGTGTGCATGAGTATGATTAACATTTTAAAATTCTTCTTTCCATGTTATTATTTGATATAAATTCTACACAGTATGCTCAGTGGTTTGTGGGCGGCTTATTACTTCTTTTCTAGTGTACATTATCCCAGAAGACTTTCACTGACTTGCACAAGGCATTGAAATCCACCCTTCACAATGAACTCATTGGAAGTATAAATAAAAGGATTATTCCCTTTATAGAATCCTAGATTTTTGATATGGAATCTCAATTAGATAAGCTCATTGTGAATAGTAATCAAGATAATTATAGTGATTTATGGTGTGTTAACTATGAAGCATAAGGTTTTAATAGGTATAATTATCCCATGAAGATTACTCATGTTGTGGTAAACTAGTCCTATGAGATTTGTCAAGAAGACCATGATGTGAGAGATTTATCCTTATTCCAACAAGTTACTAAATCTAAGGTATCATCATATTGTAAAATATGTTATGCATATACACATGATATAAATGATTTTTGACTTATTAATGAGATTCATGAGGCACACATGCATGGTAATCACCATACCTATGTAGATAATATCTAAGATAATGGTGGAGGTCAGTCTTATAGAGGTCATGGTTGTGGATGTAGAGGTGGTCATTTTTTGCCTAGAGCTTGCAACAAGTGTAGATCTCCAAAGCATTACCAATGTGACTACCTAGTTTATCTAACCTTTTTTATTTTTTAAGAATGAGAATCATCTAGAGGAATTCCTAGAGCTATATGCTACCATCACCAAGGATAAGAATGAGATGGGTGTTGGAATGATATAGATTGAAAAACTCTAACTATTTAATGGAGACTACTCCTTACTGCTCTGATTAGTCGTAAGGTAAATATTACTACACAAAATGGTGATCCTTCCGAATGCATATAAAATATACCCACAAAATTTGGGTTGGCCATGGTGTTATGCAAACAACACTGACTTAAGATTCAAAATGTGATACATATGTTTTGAAAATGATGATTGACACATCGTGATTCCCCTAAATAATGTTTAGAGGCATCCTTTTATTGAACTAGTTAATGTTGATGAGGATCTCAATCATATCTACAGTATCATAACTCAGGGAATTGAGTGTCTTGATCCTAGTCTAGATGGTATATTACATTAGGTAGATGCACAGTCTATTTTTGACACTACTAGAAATACTTGTGACCATTAGGCTCACAAAGAATATGATCTTACTAGATGAATTTGTGGCACAGTTGGTAACTAAGATGATGTTTTTTGAAATCTAATTAAGCACCATAAGTTTTTTCACCTTATTGGTGGACATTTAATGGTTAGACCACCCTTGAATTTAGATCAAGAACCTAGGTTTTATTGGGTGAATATTTTGTCAACCAGCTAACTGATGGAAAAAATAGGTCTCTTCAACCACAACATAGGGAAAATTGGTCATCTAGATGTGCAGGTTTACTACACCAAAATGGGACAAATCTCTCCTCTCATCAAGGGGAGGTTCCCTGTAAATATGTAGGATCTATATATATATATATATATATATATATATATATAAGCATAAAATAACACTCAAGGGTAGGATAAACCATCCATCTCTCTTTTTTTAGAGATGATGTTCAAAAATCAAATTAGAAATCCTGATGAAATGACAGAAGACACTCCTCTTCTTTTAGAAGTGTTGTTTAGCAGACAAAAGGGAACTTTATGGTAGTGACAAGTAACTGTAACAAGGTGCAGTAACATAGTAGGATGAAATGTAGCACAAAGTCTCCACCTCAACTACCAAAGAGTGAAATACGAGGGAAAATGAGGGCACAAAGTCATCCTAAGGTCCTTTACATAGAAATAGAATACGAAGGATAATGAGGGCACAAAGTTGTCCCAAGATCCTTTACATAAAAATAGAAAGAAAACACACTAAAGGCAATTATGGGAGCATAAAGTCTCTCCACAGCTAACTTCAAGACACCTTCCTGATTACTTTCACTAATTCTACTTATTTAATTAAATGGACAAAAAATGTATTAGGGAAACAGACATAAGAACAATTTCCCCAACAACCAAGCTATTCCAGCACAAAGTCTAAAAAGTCACTTGTTTTCTTATTCAAATAACTAAATATGATCAACAATTTGAGCTCAAAGTCTTAGTAATGCCTTTCAATTTGGGTAGAGTTTTGTTTCTGATAATTGAGAGAGATATACTAAAACAATAAGAGAGAGTCTAATATATAGTGCTCCAAAAAAGATTCGAGTGATTTGTTTCACAAAAATGTGTTATGATGCATTCAATGCCTTTAATGCATTTTAAATTCTATTCATGGGCTATGCTAAAATTGAGCATCAATTTTTAATATGTGATGCTTGATGTGTTTCTTGATGTGTGCATAGCTGTTTGCTTTACTTGATGTAAAAAATGGGCCATGCCATTAAATGTTCACACTCTTCTGATGTCCACTTGGTGGGTTGCTCTACCTTCTAGATATTTCTATAGATATTTTTGATCTTTCTCCATCATTCCCCCTTTCCATGCTATATTTCATCCTTATCTGTGCAATTTGAGCTCTCAGGCTATCTCTTTAACTGGTCACTGAATTTGTTCACAGGATCTGTGTCATATTTGAAAATCAATGGATATTTCATTATCTTAAATTTGACATCTATAGGGACGTCAATGGTTCAATCACTTCCCTAGTTCAATCACTTTCTTGGTCTTTGATTGAACCATCCCTTTGTCTGACATTTTCTTTAATCCTTGAACTAATGTTTTCTATCCTCTGCAAGGGTACCTATCCTTAGTTCACCACCCTCCACAAGGGCACTTGTTCTTTTAGCTTTGGGACACTCCTTTAAACCATCCACATTAAACCTTTGAAACTTTGAACCATTTTGGTTCAAGGTTCAATGGTTCAATCACTTTATTGCTCTTTGTTTGGAGCTTCCTTTGAACTATTAAACCCGTGAACCTTTAAACCTTTGAATCATTGAACCATTTGGTTCAAGGTTCAACAGTTCAATAGTTCATATTTCAAGCTTTAAGAAAGGTCTATTTTTCTCATCACCTGCCCTCCGTAAGGGTACTTTAGCCTATGGGCTTTGGGGCACTCCTTTGAACCATCCACTTGAACCTACGATTGAACCTTTGAATCTTCCTTTGAAACCATCTGTTGCTGCCTTTTTCTTTGCTTGAGGCTACCTTCCACTGATCTCAGCAAGTGACACTTGGCACCGTTTGTTACACTTTACAAAGGACACATGGCAACTTCCACTACTTTTTAGATACCTTTTGAGAGTCCTGTAGAAGATGACACATGGCAAATTTCACTGAGCTCCTAGAAACACTATGGAAACATTTGAGACTCTTTTGGATTTATGTAGATGATGACATGTGGCATGTTTCACTTGAGTTTAGCCACTCATCGGGACCCACCATATTCCTTACTCAATAAAAGGAAGAAGCTATGGATGTTGACACGTGTTGAATTCCATTGAGTTTTGTAGATGACACATGGCACGTTCCACTACTTTGAAAGTTAATAGAAACTGAGTCTCAACAAATGACACGTGGAAACTTCCACTACAACTTTATGAGGGACATGTGGCACATTCCTAGGCTTTTGTTTCCTTGATGGGTTTTCTATTTCAGTGGACTTTTCCTTTATTATGCCTTTGCTTTTTATCAAGTTTTTTGTCAAGATTTCTTCCCAAATGAATTCCTTTAGACAAAAAGTCTGAAGGATTCTTGCCTTGACCATTTTTCCACATTCTTTTCTCAAAAGGGAACTATGTCCTCTACAAGGACTTGTTCAAGCATGGAACTATCCTTTGAGTTTTTACAATGGTCCATCTATGCCTCACCTACCCTCCACAAGGGCTATTTGTCCTTTGGCTTTGCCTTAGTTGATTTTCTACTGATCTCAATAGGTGACATGTGGTGGCATCCACTATGAAATAGGTGAGGACACATGGCAACATTGGCTTAAGTTATAGAGGATTTAGATGCCTTTTGAGAGTCCTATGGAAGATGACACATGGAGGCTTTTGTTAAGCTTTAAAAACACTGTAGAAAAACTTGGGACTCACTTGGATTCATGTGGATGTTGACACTTAGCGTGCTCCATTTATCTTACAAGGGACACATGGCAAGTTCCACTATTTTGAGAAGTTAATCATAATGTGTCTCGGTAGATGACACTTGACAGCTTCTACAGTTTCTTCATGATAAAAAAAATGACTAAGTGTTGAACCTATTTCTCTCCTATAGAGTTCATAGAAACTATCTTGTGAAGTCTATAGAAATGAGCTTGTAGAACTGGCAGAGTCTGTAGAAATGAATCGGTAGAAATGAGTCCATAGATTCAAGCCTGTAGAGTCCATAGATTCAAGCCTACAGAGTCTATAGATTCAACCCTAAAAAGTCTTGAATAATGAAGAATTTGAATGCTAAGAACAATTTTTGAGGAGAGGAGAGAGGATTTTGGTCAGTTGGACTAAAATAGTTCAAATGTTGTCCCAAAAATGAGTGATATTTTTGGGGGACAACAACTGGCTTCAGTTGGGGAACTTCCTTCAGTTGGAATAACTAAGGGGAGCAGAAACTAGAATCTCCAGTGCCTTAAAGTATGCCATTGGGCTATGGAGTCATGTTACCCAAAAAGAAAGGTGACAAAAATAAAAATGAAAGCACAAAAATAGAACTAAAAACTATACAAATATACATATGTACAAGTTAATCTTATCTGATACTTCACAAATTGAAGTGTTTCAGCTGTTGCCCATTATAAGGCAGTGAGAAGAGCATGCCATCTTGATATTTTAACAAGAATATATTCTCACCATTGAGCTGATGGATAATAAATGGGCCTCTCCAAAGAGAATCAAACTTCCCATGTATCCCCTTTGGTTCTCTTCTCTTGTCCCACAATAGGACTTGATCTCCAACTTGGAAATCATAGTTTTTTGCCTTTTAGTCGAAGAGCTTCTTCACCAAAATTTGATTGGCAATAATTTGTTGCACCACTATAGTTCTCTACTCATCTAGCTTAGTCAGGTACATGATCCTCTTATCAATGGAATTTTCATATGTCTGATCTTCAATTGCCTTAGCCAATTTTAATGCTGGTAATTCAAAGGTGATTGGTATCTCAGCATTGATACCATAAAGAATTTGGAAAGGAGACACACCTATTGCCCTTTTTGGTGTAATTCTTTCTACCCATAAAGCATCAAACAATGCTTTATGCCATGTCCTTTGGTTGTCATCCACTAGCTTCTTGATGATAGTCATCATGTTCTTGTTACTTGATTTAGCTTGTCCATTCCCTTGTGGAAGGTAATCAAAAGAGTGAGAGAGGGTGATCCCATAATAAAAATAGAATTGAGTAATCTCCTAGGAATTGAAATAAGCCACATTGTCTATGACAATCTTGGTTGGGACCCTAAACCTAGAAATGATATTCTCCTCAAGGAAATTACACACTACTTCTGAAGTAGCATTCTTGGTTAGGATAGATTCCACCCACTTGGTGAAGTTGTCAGTTGTTGTAAGGACATAATCATGTCCAGCACTTGAAGATGGGTTTACACCTCTAATAAAATCAATTCCCCATTGTTGGAATGGTTTTTCTATGATCACTAGTTTGAGAGGTAGGGCAACTAACTTGGGTCTTCCAACAAAATGCTAACATAGTTCACATTTCCTTACCCTCTTGTATGCATCTTGAAAAAGAGTAGGCCAATAATACCTAGTTCATATAATCTTGTGGGCAGTTATAGTAGGAAAAAAATGTCCTCCATAGGCTAGATTGTGGAAGGATTTCAAAAGTTGGCTTTGATGCTCCTTGTCCACATAGCGAAGGAACACTCCATCAAGGCTCCTCTTGTACAAGCTATTGTCCCAAAGGACAAAATTGGTAGCATTCAACTTGATAGTTCTCCATTCTTTATAAGATAGGTGAGTAGGACACTCACCATAATTAAAGAAATGAGTAATATCTAAATACCACTCATTTGTGGTGGAGACAAAGAGGACTGTCAGTGTGTCTTTCACCTCTACTTCTTCATGTTTCTTCTGGTTGGTTATCAATAATTAATTGACATAGGCCTTTTTCCCATACCAACTTTGTTGGCTTGATGACTAGATCAAACTCCTAGATCTTTGCAACCCAATTTCCTCTTTTCATACCAAACTCTTGCTGAGTTAGTATGGATTTGACCATAGTATCAGGATCCAAGGTAGTAGTGTGAGAATTCAAGATGTAGAAGTGGAAATGCTTGACTACCTTCACCACTGCATAAGCATGCTTATCCATGTTTAAGCACTTTAGCTCATGAGCTTTGAGAGGGAAGCTTATGAAAGAAATGGGAGATTCCATACCTTCTTTATTTTATTGAACTAAAATTGCTAAAAGCATGTGTTCAGAAGTATAACTATATATGATGAACTCTTTGTTGTAGTCTTGACAAACCAGAATTGGGGCATGGGCAATGCCAGTCTTGATATCCTCAAATGCTAACTTGCCTTCTTTAGTCTAGCTAAAGGTGTCCTTTCCCTTCATCATGTTCACAATGTGTTGAGTCTTCTAAAAAAAATTAGGGATGAACCTTCATAAGAAATTCACCTTTTTGAAGAAAGAGTGAACAACAGTCTTACTTGTAGGCAAGGTAAGCTCTTGGATAGACTTGACTCTGTCTGAGTCAATATTTATGCCTCTTTTAGACACAATGTGTCTGAGAAGTTTTACCTCTATTACTCCAAAAATAGACTTCTTGGGGTTTAAGGAAATACCATTCTGGTGGCAGCGCTCTAACACTTGTTGCAAGTGGCGTACATGATTTGGGCAATGCTTAGAAAAGATGGTCAAGTCATCAAGATAAAATATAATGAACTTACCCATCTCATCCTTGAAAGCAAGGTCCATTGCTCTCTAAAAGGTGGCACCAATATTTATCAAGCCAAAAGGCATCCTTTTATATGCAAATGTGCCCCAAGGTGTGGTGAAGGTAGTCTTGTGTTGGTCTGCTTCACTAACTTCAACTTGATTATATCTTGAGAAGCTGTCTAGCATTGATAACATCTCTGAGTCAGTCACTATCTGGAGCACTTGATCCATGATGGGTAAAATGTATTTATCCTTCAAAGATGACTGATTCAAATTATTGAAATCCACACAGATGAAAATTTCACCATTCTTCTTCCTTATAGGGACTATGTTGGCAATCCATGTGGAATGATGGATTAGAAAAATGATTCTAGCATTCAATATTTTATGTATCTCAGATAGAATAGTAACTGATATCTTTGGATTATACTACTAGGATTTCTTCTTGTAAGGCACTAAGTCATCCTTGAGAGGAATGTCATGGCAAATTTCATTAGGCCTGAGAGACTTCAAGTCATCATAGGAGTATTTTAAGACGTCCATGTATTGGCTCAACAAAGTAGTAAACTTGAACTTCTCTTTGAGAGTGAAACATTTACCAATGTTAACCATCTTGGGACCTTCCTTGGTACCTAAATTTATCTAATCAAACCCCTGGGAGGAGCTTGAATCCATTTTTTGCTATTTGATGAATCTATCATGTTTTTCAAACAACTTTTTGAGGGAAACTAGACCTTTGGGAATTTTATTCCCTTTGAGTTGCAAGAATTCTTCATCTAATTTGAGTTCATTTTAGGAGCTGATTCAAGCTTCTGAGGATTACTACCTTCAAAGTGCAGCTATTTGAAGCTATCTCTTTATTCTAAAAAAGTGATGATTTGGTTGTCATTGTTAAACACCTACCAATGACTGGCATTATCAGGTATACTTGGTCAGAAGACCAACTCGATGGTGTATTTGCCTCCTATGAAGTTTGGGTGAGGGACTAAGAGAGTTGCTAAAATAGCTAGTGTATCAGCTTGGTCATTGAATTCCATAGGTATGGCAAAGATGTTGAAAGCATTAAAGCTTTCAATTTGATCCCAGACTAGGTTGTGGTAGTGGCACAATCTCTCATTTTTGGTTTGGTACATGTTTCTCACCTAACAAACCACCAACTCGGCATCTCCTTTGGCATGAAAGAGTTTGACACCCTTGTCTTTAGTAGCTTTCAATCCAAGTAGAAGGGATTCATATTCAACAATATTGTTAGTATTGCTAAACTATAACTTGTATGAAGAGGGAAAAATATCTCCTTGAGGAGATATCAACACAATCCTAGCCCCTAAACTGGTAGAGGAACAACTGCCATCAAATTCTAGCATCCATACCTTATTTAAAACTGATCCTTTCTCAGATTTCTCTTTGCTTGGGAGGGGAAATTATTCTATGTTTGCATTGCATTCTATCATGTCTTCTGCTGTTCTACCTGAACTAATTTTTAGAATATCATTTTTAGGGGTTTCATTAGTTGAAACATGAGTATCTTTTGTGGTCAAAAAATAATTACCAATACCTAAAGACTCAAACAAAATTTAAGCTTCAGGGGCTGATGTCTGAGTGACAACATATTTTGTTTCCTTTTTAAGAAACAACCTCTACATGATGTCTTTGATAGGGATCCTCACTTCAGATAGGTCCATGCTCAATTCTCCACCAACATCTTTGCATAAATTTTGCCCTAGAAGAATGCCATATGAGGCTGGAACATCAGCCACCAAGACTGTCATCTTGATCCTTTTGTCTGGGAATGCTGTAAATACAAATTGGGCATCCTTGATTTGTCCCAATAGAGATACTTATTTGTTCTCCATGGAGAAACACCTCCAAAATGCTTTGGTCAATGTGAGTCCAAGAGATTCTACCACCTTAGCAGGCATGACATTGTCTGAAGCTCCATAATCAATGATGCAATTACTTAGTTTGTGACCATTTATCAACAAGAAAACATAGAAAGGTTCTATTTTCCCTGGGGAAGCTGGAGGAGTAATGACAAGATTGTTTGGGATGGACATGTTCCTTGGGGAATCATGAGTTACCTTCCTAATCTCTTGTCTTGTAGGGACAAATTTATTCTTCACATACTGAACTAACCTATTAAACTGTTCAGGATTGGCTTGTAGGAATTCAAATTTAGACATTTGAATTTTGGTCTTCTTGAGATGGTCAATTATGTCAAATGACTTAAATGGATTAGGAATAGAGGAAGGTAGTTCATCTTTCTAGTTTTTAGGAGGGGGAGGACTAGTCTATGGAATTGAAGTTGGAGATGGAGGAATGCTTGATGTACTTACCTTTTTATTACTCATGGGGTCTTTTGGTTGGAAAGGCAAAGAAGTTCCTCATTTGGTAATTGAGATTGCAAGTTGAGAAATTTCCCCTATTTTTTCCTTATTAGCTTACTAACCTAACTGGTTCTGGGATTGGGTGAATACATCATATGATCCATCAACTACTTCACTTTTACCTCTGGGTTCATCCTGGTAATTCAAGAAACCAATGTTGGAGTCACCAGCTAATTCTTCCTGGTCTTTTGCAAGGAGATCAGTGTCATTTTCTTGATTCAATTCAGGCTAAAAAGAGAAATCATATTCTATTTCAAGATATCTAACTGCTAAATTGGTTGGGGGTGCTTCAATGGCAAGTTTCCCCTGTGGGGGAGGAAGACAATTTGGCTGCCCTTGATTTCTAGTAATATTGCCTTGGTATGACTGATTGGGGAATTTCTTTCTTGGCATATCTCTATATAAAGGCACTAAAGATATCCCTTGTGCCATTTACTTCCTGAGAGCTAGCAACTCATTTGCTAGCTTCTACACCATTGGATCAGTGGTACCTATAGATGGATATTTAGAAGATGAGGAAGATTTACCTTTGTTAGGATCTCTCCTTATCTTTATTACCAAGATAAGGTCATCTTCTACCTCAGTAGCCAAGTCTTGAGCTACAACAAGGTCTATTTGGCCAGCACGTCTCAGCAAAAAACTCACTTCAGGCAGTTGAGAGTTGATGATAAAAAATTTGAGATTCTTAGGTGTAGGCTGAGAAATTATAGGAATCTTGTTCTTTAATTTGTAAAACTTGGATATGAAATCCCTCATGGGTTCGTGAGGCTCTTTCTTCATTTGTGTGACTTGATCCAATAGGGCATGCACATCTTCTTTAGGCTTGAATCTGACTTCAAACTTGGCTTTGAGGGTGTTCCAGTCAGTCTTAGTCTGGGCCTGCATATGATAGAACCAGTTTGCAATAGCACCTTGTAAAGTTTCCATGAAAATCCTGACTACTACATCCTCATATTACACACTTATAACGCCACAGGCTATGCTGAAGGCTATAATATGTTCATCAGGATGAACTTTCCCATCACCATAAATCTTGGGGAAATTTTTCCTTGAACTACATGGTAGCTTTTGTAGAGGTGGAGTTAAATTGAGTGGGCCAAAAGAGTTACCCCAAGGACCTCAAAATACCATTGTATGACTATGGAAAGGTGGCATAACAAATCTTAGAGGGGTAAGTATTGACAAAGCTTTATTAATATCAAAAATGGAGGCTTTGCCTGGTAATGGAGACTTGACTTTAGTAGGAGGAAAGATATTAGTTCATTGGAGATGAGATGGTGAGGGAAATGGATCAAAATTACTTTGCTATACCAACTTGAATACAGGGTCAAAAATACCTTTAGCCCTTTAGCTTCACATATATAGTGGATCTGCTAGATTGTAAAACAAAAATGGGAAAGAACTGGCCCTACTTCATCTTGAAGCTTGAGGCTTCAAACTGTGTGATCTATCTCAATTGATGTGGAGGTAGAGGGAGATGGTAAGGATATAATGATAATGGGTACTACACAAAATAGAGTCACTAGAGTCTATAATGGATAAGGGTAGGGACTGCTTCAATCTAAAACTTGAGGCTACAAATTGCATGTAAATCCATAATTGAGTCACCAAAAAATTGTTGGGTGAATATTTTGTCAATCAGCTAACTGATGGGAAAAATAGGTCTCTTCAACCACAACATAAATAAATTGGTCATCTATATGTGTAGGTTTACTACATCAAAAGGAGACAAATCTCTTCTCTCATCAAGGGGAGGTTCCCTGTAAATATGCAGGAGCTATATAGTATATATATAAGCCAAAAATAACACTCAAGGGTACGATAAACCATCCATCTCTCTTTTTTTAGAGATGATGTTCATAAATCAAATTATAAATACTGATGAAATGATTGAAGGCACTCCTCTTCTTTCAAAAGTGCTATTTAACAGATAAAAGGAAACTTTCTGGTAGTGACAAGTAACTGTAACAGGGTGCAGTAACACAACAAGATGAAATGTAGCATAAAGTCTCCACCTCAACTACCAAAGAGTGAAATATGAGGGACAATGAGGGCACAAAGTCATCCCAAGGTCCTTCACATAGAAACAGAATACATAGGATAATGAGGGCACAAAGTCATCCCAAGATCCTTTACATAGAAATTGAAAGAAAACACACTAAAGGCAATTGTGGGAGCACAAAGTCTCTTTATAGCTAACTTCAAGACACCTTCCTAATTACTTTCACTAATTCTACTTATTTAATAAAATGGACAAAAAATGTATTAAGGAAATAGAAATAAGAACAATTTCCCCAACAACCAAGCTATTCTAGCACAAAGTATAAAAAGTCACTTGTTTTCTTATTCAAATAACTAAATATGATCAATAATCTGAGCTCAAAGTCTCAGTAATAACTTTCAATTTGGGTAGAGTTTTTTTTTTTGATAACTAAGAGAGATATGCTAAAATAGTAAGAGAGAGTTCAATATATAATGCTCTAAGAAAGACTCGAGCGCTTTGTTTCACAAAAATGTGTTACGATGCATTCAATTCCTTTAATGCATTTTAAATTCTATTCATGGGCTATGCTAGAATCAAGCATCAATTTTTAATATGGGCTACTTGATGTGTTTCCTAATGTGCGTGTAGTTGTTTACTTTACTCGATGAAAAAAAATGGGTCATGCCATTGAATGTTTGTGCTCTTCTAATGTCCACTTAGTGGGCTACTTTACCTTCTAAAAACATATCCTATCCATGGATATTTTTGATCTTTCTCCATCATTCCCCCTTTCCTTGCTGTATTTCATCCTTATCTATGCAATCTAAGCTCTCAAGCTATCTCTTTAGCTGATCATTAAATTTTTTCATAGGATCTGTGTCATATTTGAAAATCAACAGATATTTCATTATCTTAAATTAGACATCTGCATAGACGTCAATGGTTCAATCACTTCCCTAGTTCAGTCACTTTCTTGGTTCAATCACTTTCTTGGTTCCATAAGGGCACTTGTTCTTTTGGGTTTGGGACACTCCTTTGAACCATCCACATTGAACCTTTGAACCATTTTGGTTCAAGATTCAATGGTTCAATCACTTTATTGCTCTTTATCTGGAGCTTTCTTTGAACTATTGAACCCGTGAACCTTTGAACCGTTGAACCATTTTGGTTCAAGGTTCAATGGTTCATCTTTTGGGCTTCAAGAAAGGTCTATTTTTCTCATCACCTACCCTCCATAAGGGTACTTCGGCCTGTGGTCTTTGGGGCACTTCTTTGAACTATCCACTTGAACCTACTGATTGAACCTTTGAATCTTCCTTTGAAACCATTTGTCGCTACCTTTTTCTTTGCTTAAGGCTACTTTCCATTGATCTCAGCAAGTGACACTTAGTGGCATCCATTAAGCTTTACAAAGGACATGTGGTGACTTTTGCTACTTTTTATATACCTTTTGAGAGTCCTACAGAAGATGACATGTGGCAGCTTTTGCCAACCTCCTAGAGACACTATGGAAACATTCATGACTCTTTTGGATTTATGTAGACAATGACATATGGCACATTTCATTCAAGTTTAGCCACTCACCCAGGAACCACCACATTCCTTACTCAATAAAAGGAAGAAGCTGTAGATGTTGACACGTGGTGACTTTCATTGAGTTTTGTAGATGACATGTGGCACATTCCATTGCTTTGAAAGTTACTAGAAACTGTGTCTCAGCAGATGACATGTGGTGGCTATTACTGCAACTTTATGAGGGACACGTGGCACATTCCAAAGCTTTTGTTTCCTCAATAGGTTTTCTATTTTGATGGAATTTTCCTTCTCTTTGCCTCTGCTTTCTATCAGGCTTTCTTCCTAGGTGAATTCCTTTAAACAAAAAGTTCGAAGGATTCTTGCCTTAACCATTTTACCATGTTCTTTTTCTAAAAGGGAAATGTGTCCTCCACAAGGACTTGTTCAAGCATGGAACTATCCTTCAAGTTTTTGCAATGGTCCATTTTCTCCTTGTCTACCCTCTACAAGGGCTATTTGTCCTTTGGCTTTACCTTAGTCAATTTTCCACCGATCTCAACAAGTGACACATGGCAGCATCTGCTATGAAACAGGCGAGGACACGTGGTAGCATCCACTTAACTTATAGAGGATTTGGATGACTTTTAAGAGTCCCATAGAAGATCACATGTGGTGTCTTCCACTAATCTTTAGAAACACTTGGGACTCACTTGGATTCATGTAGATGTTGACACTTGGCATGCTCCATTTATCTTACAAGGGACATGTGGCAAGTTCTGCTATTTTGAGAAGCGAATCATAATGTGTCTCAATAGATGACACTTGAAAGCTTCTACAATTTCTTAATGATAGAAAAAATGACTAAGTGTTGAACTTATTTCTCTCCTATAGAGTCTGTAGAAACTATCCTATGAAGTCTGTAGAAATGATTTTGTAGAACTGGCAGAGACTGTAGAAATGAATCAGTATAAATGAGTCCATAGATTCAATCCTACAGAGTCCATAGATTCAATCCTAAAAAGTCTTGAATAATGAATAATTTGAATGCTTAGAACAATTTTTGAGGAGTGGAGAGAGTATTTTGGTTTGTTGGACTAAAATAGTTCAAATGTTGTCCCAAAAATGAGTGATATTTTTGGGGCACAATAGGTTTCATAGTCAAATGAAAGTTTGGAGTATGTACAGTATTTGGAAACTTTTTATGTGTTTTAATATGAATAGATGCACTCACTTATGTATGTTATTAAATGTATAATTGCTCAATGTTGGGAAAATCATTATCAAAATTTGCTCACCTAGGACTGTGTGCACCTTACCATGCACTATCATTTCCATCATGATAATCATGTTCATGCCACTCTAAGTTATGATGGTGTTAATTATCCAAAATATCATCTTGAGGCCTACGAAACCTTTGTAATTTGGATGAGACATATTCACTTGAGTATTTATGGGTTCATGCATTTTATGGTACTCTAAACACCTAGGCTAGAGCATGGTATATTCATCAAGAACTATGCCTCAACATGGGTTCCTGGTAACATTAAAAATAATATGGTTTTAACACTATATTACTCATCCTCTCACATGGATTTAAACTTGTTTGTCCAAGCCATTTTAAAATCTATTACAAGTGATCTAATGCTGGTTGAAGATGACATATGACATATGCATGGTGTATGTGAGGATAACTTATCCATATTTTAATAATTTGATACTCTTGCCTCCTCTTATTTATAGATTAACTCTTAACTAGACCATGCATTGAGGGAATACATGTGGAAGGGAAAATATAAGGTTATGTACCAAGTTGAAGAAATTACCAATTCTTACCCATAAGATCCATCCATTGGTCACTTGGATATACATATTGAATATGAAGTGCATAATGTCCAAGAAACCATATTTAGAGCCACTCTAGATATTTCAACATAGTATTGGAATGAAGTATACACACAAGATGGACATTGTGGGGAATTATTGGTCTGATACTAAGATCACCAAGGTTTTTGAACTCTTATAGGAATATCAATATGTTTTTCCATGAAATTAAATAAAGATGAAAGGAGTGCATCTGTCATTGGGAAAGATGCACATCAAGTTAGTTGAGGGTGATATACTAGTAATAAAGAGACATTATCAAATGAATCCTAATCTACACACTTAATTTAGAGAGGATATTAATAGTATGTTGCATGTTGGAGTTGCACACTAGAAATTTTTAAAATTAAGGGATATTTATACATGGGTCTACCTTGACCATTTAGTTACATAAGTAATTAAAAAAAAATAACTCACCAATAACCATTAATAGAAATGAGTCATGTCAATCCATTACATTGAATCCCTAAAGACCTAGGCCTAACTACCCCTATACACTCTCTCTATACTGGATCTTCATCACCATGCATCTATCTTCTTGTAGACTAGTGTTAGATTCATGATTGAATATTATTATTAGATGTTCATGAAAACCATTCCCTATTTTTATCCACTTTTCATGTCTTTGACCAAGTCTTTCATTATTGTCTAAGTTATTCATTCTTAGTTCCTTCATGTTTCAAGTTTATAACACTGAATTGAGTTTCAAAAGTGCTAAATCAATTTTGAAAATGATGATCAAGTCATTATGATTCCCCTAGACAATGCTTAGGGACCTCCTTTTGTTGAAATAATTAACATAAATGAGGATCTCAGTAATATATATAATTTCATGGATCAGGGAACTGAGCAACTTGATCCTAGTCTAGATGGTATATTACATTGGACAAGCACAAAGTCTATTTATGACACTACCAAAAATTCTTGAGATCATTAGAATAATAGAGAATATGATCTTACTAGATGAATTTGTGGTGCAATTAGTAGTTAGGAGGATGTTTCACACAAACTACTTAAGTTTCATAAGTTTATTTGCCTTATTGGTTGACATTTGATGGCTGGACTACCCTTGTAGTTAATTCAATAACCTAGATTTCATGGTGAAATATAAGTATGGGAGTATGTACAATAATTGGAAACCTTTTATATGTTTGAAGATGAATGGATGGACTCACTTAGATATGTTCTTCAAGGGACAACTGCTTGATGGTAGGCAACTCACCTTCACAATTTATTCACCTAGGACTATGTGCTTGCTATTATGCACTATCATTTCCATCACAATAATCACATTCATTGCACTCAAAGCTATGACGGTGTTAATGATCAAAAATATCATCTCAAGGCCTTTGAAACCCTTTGTAATATGGATGATACATTTTTTCCTAAATATTTGTGGGTTCATGTATTTCATGGCAATCTACACACCTAGGCTAGAGCATGGTACATTCATCAAGAATGGCATCTAGACATGGATTCTTGGAATAACATTAGAAGTTATATGATTTTAGAACCATCATACTCATCCCCTCACATGTATTTATGCCCATCCCTACAAGCCATTCATCAAGCTATTAAAGGTGATCCAATGCATATTGAAGACCACATAAGACATATAAATTATACACATGAGGATAGCTTGTCCATATTTAAGGAATATAATACTCTTGCATCTTCTTATTTATATATTAACTCTTAACTATATCATGCATTGAGGGAATAGATATAGAAGGGAAAACAAAATGTTGTGTACCAAATTGAGGAAGGTACCAGTTATGACTTGCAAGATCCATCCATTAACCACTTGGATTTACATACTAAATATGGAGTGTGTAATTTCTAAGACACCATCCAGATTGACCAAAAACCATATTTAGATTCACTCTAAATAGTTAAACATAATTTTGGAATGAAGGACACAACTAAAATGGCCATTATGGGGAATTATTGGTTTGATACTAAGATCACCAAAGTTTTTGAACTCTTATAGGAATATCAAGACATTTTTTCATTCAATTACATAGAGATGAAATGAGTCCATCCCTCATTGGGTAATATGGACATCAAGTTAGTTGAGGGTGCTCGACCAATTAGAAAGAGAACTTATCAAATAAATCTTAATTTTTATGCTCAAGTTAAAAATGAGATTGATAGTATATTGTACCTTAGATTTATTATTCCTATTGATGAATATGAATGGTTGAGCCCCATGGTGATCAATATCAAGAAAGATGGTTGCATTCATATTTGTGTAGTATATCAAGTATTCAATGTTGCTTGCATAACTAACCCTTTTATAATGCCTTTCATTGAGGAAATTTTAGGAGTTGTTGGGTGGGGGACTTATACCTTCATCAATGGTTTTTTTGGTTATCATTAGGTCCATATTGTACAAGAAGATAAACCCAAGACCACATTTTCAACTAAATGGGGTTTATTTGCTTATAATGTGATTCCTTTTAGTTTGAAAAATGCCCTATCTATGTTCTCATGTATTACAATAAAGGATTTTAAGGATTTTTTTCACAAGTTTCTTCAAGTATACTTGGATGATTGGACTATCTATGGTTTAGTGTGTGATCATTATGCTAATATTCACCTCATGCTTTAGTGCTATTAACAACTTCAAATTTATGTGAATCTGAAGAAGTGTGTCTTTGCTAATCTATTTGAATTTTTTTGGGGTTACATTATTTGTCATGATGGATTGCCAGTAGATCTAGCTAAGATTACAATCATTGTTCACCTTTTATCATCAAACACCCAAAATGAGGTCCATACCTTCCTAAGACACATAGGGTACTATCATAAATTCATTTGGGGATATGCTTAGATCATAGTGCCACTAGAGGAGGTGATTAAATATAATGGTCAATTCTTATGGATAAATGCTCACTAGTAGTCATTCATATCACTGAAGGACAAGCTAATCAATACCCTCATTCTCTAGTTTCCAAACTTGACAAATAAATTTCATGTACATGTTGACACTTCAAGTATGGCAATGGGAGCTATCCTTGAACAATTTTGTGAGTGTAATCGTGATCATCCTATCTACTTTGCCAATCAGAAGCTCACTCCAACTAAATGAAATTATTCAACTATAGAATGTGAAGCCTTGTCCATGGTATATGTGCTCTGGAATTTTCATCAGTATTTGTTGTCAACCCCATTCAATTTATTTATAAATCATGAAACACTTAAATTCCTAATGAATAAGTTAGTGTTATATGGACACATTTATTGATGGATTGTTCTCTTTCAATAATTTGAATTTTATATGATACTAAAACTAGGTAAGGATCATATGGACTAGATCAATTATCATATGTTAAATTTGGTGAACTAATGTATGCCATCAAGGATGACTTACCTGGTGTGTAATGTTTCCAAGTCACACAAGTACTTGAGGAATTGGAAAATATTGCAGTATTCCTTAACACATGTTTAGCACTAACCCACCTCATCACATTAAAGAAAAAGTAATTGGCCATCTATATTTATTATTTTTATCTAATCAAAGGTGACCTTTATAAGCTTGGATAGTATGACATGTTACAATGATGCATGATACATCACAATTGCACTAAATTCTTCAATAGGTTCATGGAGGTGTCACTAGAGGACATTATACTAGTGATACTACAATGTAAAAGGTTTTTGTAGTAGGGTTGTGGTGGCCCATTTTATTTAAGGATGCCTAAGCTTACATTCACTAATGTCATATCTCTTAGCATGTTGGTAAACTAGATTAGAGGGATATTATGCCCCTTCATCTGATACTTGCTCATGAACCCTTTGAGAAATGGGTTGTTGATTTTATTGGTCCCATTACTGCATTAGGGAGGTGTACTGATGCACACTATATCATTAATACCACTAACTACCTCACTCATTGGGCTGAAGTAGTGCCAACCTAGGATTTTACAACTATAACTACCACCAGGTTTCTTTGGGAGAATATAATTAAAAATTATGTATGTTCTTTAAGTTTGACTAGTGACCATAAAACTCATTTATTTAATGAGACAATTAACATCATTTTGGATGAGTTCATGATTGTGTACCATAAGACTACACCATATAATCCTTAAGCTAATGGTATAGCCAAAGCTTTCAATAAAATATTAAGTCATACATTGATGAAGATTTACAATATTGGTCACACTAACTAGGATGATCCCATTTTTACAAAATTATTGGCATATTAGACCATGTATAAATAGTTAAACAAGAGTACTCATTTTAATCTTATATTTAGTGCTAAAGCCATTCTCCTAGTTGAGTTACATGTACCTTCTTTATGTATTGTGCACATTGGTTAGTTGGATAATGAGGAATCTCTAAAAGTGTGACTAGATGCTTTACTATAGTTAGATAAAAATCATTTTATCATGCATTAGAGTTAAGGAGTGGAGAAATAGAAATAAAAGCCCTGGCATGATAGACATCTAAAGAATAAGACTTTTTATCCTCGTATACATGTGTTTGTTTATGACTCCAAGTTTATGTGCCACTATGGAAAATTTCACATCCATTGGGATGGTTCATTCATTATTCATATCATTCATCCTATAAGTGCATGTAAGTTAAAGAGGTTAGATGTTTAGTTCCTTCTATGCCATTTAAATGGTAGTCGGCCTTGACTATATCTTTTTTGATTTATGCTTCCCTTTTGTTAATAATGCATATGCCACTAGATTAGTTTAGGATTTTGGTTTATTTTTCAATAAAGCATGGCATTAGTTGCATGCCTTTTTTCTTAGGTTTAGATCAACACTTGGTTCTCTCTTATTTTATTTATCATGTCATGGAGGACCATAAACATATTTTAGTATGGGATAAGTGTGAATGAGGTAAAGATAGAAAGCACAAAGGAAATAGTGGAAGTAAATGTGCACTAAAAAGGGGTACACAAGTGAAAGCCTAAAAGGATAAGAGGATACACATGATGCAACATGTAATCGATATGTAGGGATCAAGATGAAAAATAAAGTAGGTTTCTACCTTGTAAATGGAAATTTTAAAATTCTTTATAGCTATTATGCACTTCAAGAAAAGCACAGGATGGGACATATACATTAAATGTGATAAAAGTAATGTGTAATGGAAAGTGTGCCAAATTGACATCATGGAAATATTGTTAGAGGCATTAATGAGTGAAATTATGGATGACATTATGGAAAAATAAATTTGGATTACCTCTAGATGATATAAAAGGTTAACTAGTCTTCAATTTAACACTTTACTATTGCTAATTCACAAATTTATAGAGCCAAACAAAGTGTTTTTAAGCTATTAGAAAGTGTGTTTATTGAATTTTAGTGATCAATTTCAATTGTGAAGTAAGGTGATCATAAATAGAGAGATTATTGGAGTTGTAATTATAAGGATGTAGTTGAAGGAATTGTAGGTTGTAGGTATCAATGTTTGATTTTAGAGGATGTTGAATTAGGAGAGTCAAGGGAATTATAAATATGAACAACATATTCTTTTGGGAGGACCAGCAGATTATACCTCAACCTTTGGGCTTCTCGAGGGGTGATGAATATAAATAAAAATTCCTAGAGAAATGAGCCCCTACCTGTGATTTATGAGGAATAAGAGTTTGAGGGCATAAAATCATAGCTAATTTTGATAACGAAAGAAGTAACTAGTGAATCTACTGCATAAGAGGGAAGCTTGGCATACTAAACACAGGGAATAAAAATTAATGAATCCAAGATGCCACATGAGGCAAATAATAAAATAACAACACCACCCCCACCTCCTGTATTGATCAAAGAAATACAATATCTTGAGTTGGTATTATGCATAGAAAAATGGGAGTCTAATGTGTTGACCTACCAAATATTTGATTACAATCACAACCAACTAGGGAATGAAGTAGAGTTACAACATGACTATGAGGTTGAGTGTTAGAACATTAGAAATGATCTCATATATGATATTACTATTTTAAATCATCTCATTGATGTTAAAGTTTTTTAGTTATTTAATTTACCATACTTTAGGAATGACATGGAGGTCATAAGTTTCTTTTTTCATGCATTCATAAATATTACTTTTATTTTACAAGGTGTAGAATGAGGATCACTTCTTAGAGAATTAGAAGAGTCACAGATCTACAATGCTCATGCACTAACCTCAATAGAGATTTTAAGGATGAAGAAGAAATTAAAAAAATGGTGGATTCTTTAGTATGAGAATCAAGGCCATGCAATGTACATAGCTAGTCTTAAATATCCCACCCTTTGGGTAGCTACACAATTGGATATAATCAAGATTAGATGGGTGGATAGATGGAAATAAGTTGATATGGCACACTTGTATGTACCCAGCCAAATGGCCCAAGGTCTCAAGTATAATTATTCCTAGTATTTTTTTGAGTGAATTGCTGCAAATACTTACAAGGCCCATCACCTATCTAAACAAAATTTTGCTTAGGGAATAATCCTTTTGTTATTACTATTTGATTAGATTGGTGTGTTATATTAAATCAAAGGTGAGTTGAAGTGGGATTACCCACCTAAAAACAAGTCTCCAGTCAAGTGAGTTAAATCATTCATATGCCCTAGTGCTATTACCCCTACCTACAAGTCAAAGATGAAGGGCTAGTATGATGGATGAAAGAATCTTTTGGGAATGAGTGGTGAATTATTAAGGACTTTCTTATATATATGTGGGACCAAGCCTAGTTTGTAGTGAATCAACACTTTTATTTATCACTCATCTAGATGAGCCCTGCTAATGACTTGTCTTGGTGGCTTAAGCTACCATATGATTTTACTACTAGGTATTTTATGAACTCTATAAATAAAATATATTATGGATTCCCCATGAATATTGATTATAATAAAATTGATGTTAAGACTCACACTCTTCACCAATTATATGCATACATAGGGAAGAAGGATTATAGAGAAAAATTAGAATCAGATAATACTGACATCAAATCCCAATAAATATTAGTCAGATACGTGATTCATTTACTATTTTATATGATAATGCTGAGGAAGAAGATATTAGGGAGTACTGAGGATAGGAAATAATCCATTCCACCCCCACCATATATTGGAAGGCATCATAAGTAGAATAGGTTGAGGCAAGATTCTAGCATGAGAACAAAATAAAGATAACCAAAGTAGCAAAGGACTACCCCTTCACCATTAAGATATAAAGTGCTTGTAGGATAACCACAAGGAATAGATTCTATCACATAGACATATATTCCTACAAAAAAAGATATTTTAGTGCCCTAAATATGGGGAATTTGAGATGAGAGTGGTGAATTTAGAAGCACCACTAGAAAGGGGAAATTATCCCAAGGAAGAAATGGAAAAGGAGGTCACACCAAAGCTAGAAAAGGATCCCTCATTATTAAATCACAAAGAAGCCACCCTTGATGAAATAAAAGTGGATGTTAGGATTCTAACTAGTGAATATAGAGATGGTATATACACAAATTTTGGCATTGGTGACCTTGATGCTAGTACAAGTCACCAAGAGGAGGAGCTAGATGTTGAAATACTTGAGTGTAACCCTGCTAGAAGGAAGGGACTTATTGATGAATCTACATAATAGAGCATGCTAACTACCATTGAAAATCATTTCATTTACACCTAGTATCAACCATATATCCTCGAGAAGGACTTGTATATGTGTGAGTATTTTCCCAAGGAATATTGAACTGAGTAGATTCGATAAGAACCTTTTTTTACAATGATATATATAACAAAAAACACCATTGTGAACGACTTGTGAATAGTATTATTTTTGAACTAGGAGAGGTGGAAATACCTAATAAATTTTAGGTAAATCCTTGGTAGTGTATAATGTCTCAAGTAAGTGCAATATTTTTGAAGTTTACTCATGAAGTGCAAGGAAAAATGCCTCACAAGATTTTGATATAAAACAACTGAAGAAGAAGCATTAAGAGGTCATTGCTCTATATGAAAATGAGTACATGGAAAGCTTAAAACTTAAAGATGAGTTAGAATAGCTTAATCACTAACTAAAAACAACAATGATAGCTAGAGTGAAGACTCTAACACTCTACAATTATATTTTTCAATAAAAATTGGCCCTTATGGATGGAGTTCCTCTTGACAATGAGGCTATTGATAAATTGGGAACCCTAGTGGAGATATTATTGAAAAAATGTAAATACTAGGTAAGTACTCAACATGAATAAACTTGGGTAATAGATAATTTCAATGAGGCCATTAAATTTTCTAAGAGGTTTTTTGACTAGAGTTGGTGATATGGTTCTCATCGTTGATGGGTTTTTTGTTAAACTAGTGCATCCTACCTAAATTTTGGAAGTAAGGCTTTAAGAAGAAGAACTTAAATGCCTAAAATTGGTTAAGAGCATGATATACATAAATGATAGAGATAAGCATGCCAAATCAATTAAAGAGGTGGAGGCCCTTGAAAATAAAATAAGCATTCATCGTCAAGAATTGAACACTAGTTTTGTAGTGCTTGAATGATAGGTTTTGATGGAGGATACTTCACTTAAGGAAATTCACAAGGATGATTTTTCATCACTTAAGCATTTGAATATTCAAGTGGGGTGACTCTATAAAACAACTTAATGAGACTAATTATCTTAAATGAGAAGTCAATAAATTAATTCCAAGCTCTAAAATGTGTAAATGATTAGGAGGAAGTGAAACATCAAGTTGAACAGATGGGGCCTAAGTTTTTTAAACTAGAGGGACATAAGAATAATGCATAGTCTAAGATGGACTATTGTCTTAGTGTGGGGTGATGTTGGGCCCTCAATTTTGAATCTATTTTGGTTAAGTACCTTTTTAAGACAATGTGATGAATTGAAGCATAGGCATGGGAGGAAGACATGAAAGATTGTGGCATAGAAGACCACGGTGTAGAAGAGGCAAGTCATTTGGAATAAAGAAAAATGAAATACAGAGTAATCAATAATTAATAACTTGGATAATAGTGAAAGACTTGGGAAATGATGAAAAAACTAGAGATGATTAGGGTACAATTCACATGAACATCAAAGAAGAATAGTCAAGTATGAATCTAGCACTAATACATGAGAAGATAGGTGCATAATGACAAAGATACAACATAGAGAGAATATAAGGGAAATTAGGCTTAGGTTTTTATTGATTCAATGTAATGGATTTCCATGAATCATTACTATTAATAGTCATTGGCAAGTCATTTTTTTGTAATTACTTCTATAACTGAATGGTCAGGGTAGACCCATGTATAAATACCCTTTAATTTTTCTTAGTTTTGGTTGATAATTTTAATTTAATGTCATCATAATTCTAGATATGACATATGAATGAATGAGAGGATTTTTTTTTATTTATGTAAACTATTTATGAATATAATGGAGTTAATACTATTTTATTCTCAATTTGCACCCAACTTTTTTTCTTTGATTAGTTAAGTATGAAAAGAATAGTTAAGAGTTATACATGGAATTAAGCATGAATTTATAATTAAGTGTCTATTAAAGTTACCTAGTTTAAGAAATTATATGAATACACTGTCTCATGATGAAATTAATGAGAACCGATCTTAAGTTGTGTGCTTTGGGTGAGAGTACTAGAAATTTTTATCGTGTGATGTACTAGTACACTAGGTCATTGGAAATCTTATTCTCTTAGGTGGAAAAATATTGAAATACATGCTATACTAAAGGAAAATATCCCAAAATTTAATAATTAAGCATATGCTAAAATTGATTAAGGAATATATAGATAAAATAAAAGAATTTTCCACTTATCTCATAAAGGCCAATTTGTTAACTTGGATTTGAGTGTTTTGTTATTTTTTATATATGTATATATAAAGTTTATGGAACCAACTAGCATGAAAGGACAAAAATATGTCTAGCTATGAATTAGAAGAATGGGCCAAAAATAAAAAATGTATCCCACTTGGTAGAAGGATGACACAATGCCTCTTTTTAAAACTCCAAATCTCAAAATGCCATATACCAAAAAAAAGGTAATATGGAATTGCAATCCAACAAAAATAAATTATAGTTAAAAAAGGAATAAAATAATTATAAGTCAATAAAGGTGTTTATAGGTGGAATCAAATAATGTGCCTTTAAAAAAAAAGCGTAAGCCTTAGTTTTGAGTTTATAGACTTATTATCAGAAAAAATCATCACACCATTTTAGAAAAAGTGAAATGCCATAGTTACATGTAGAGAAGCTAATTGATATAAGATGGGGGTATTCCAATCATTAAAAAAGAGAAATTTTATCACTTCTACATGGCTTAAACAACTTTAAAAAATGGTAGTTTGGAATATCAATGTAATGGCAAAATAAATAAAAATTTTGAAGCACCAATTTGATCAAGGAGCAAACAATTAAACAAAAAATCAATGAAAATAAATATAGAAGATCCAAAGATGCCAAAGGTGAAAGATAAGATCAATAATGAATATATGTGAGTTGTAAAATGTCAAGAATAAGTTACAATCATAATACTAATCTTAATAAAGTGTTATGCTAGAAAACAATATGGATCAATACATTAAAAAAATGTTAAAACTACCAATAGAATGCATGGTCTGATAAGTAAAACACATTATCAAACTAATTATACATATAAAATAACTTATCAATGAAATAATATGGAAAAAATGGATAGGCAATACATGTTATGTAGGTTAAAGTGCCTTCTCATTTGCCAAAAAAATTGCAAACATCCAACAAAATTAATGCTTCTAGCTCAAAGGACAAAGATGAAGTTAAAATACTAAGTACAAGAAAACCTAGATCTAGTGACAAATTTAGCGAAATAGGCAAAACCCAAATTTTTAAGGGTGAAATACCTTGTAAAAAAATTCAAAAAGCTTCTTCTCTGCCCAAGAACATGAAAAACTCCCAAAGAGTCAAATGTTATAAAATAACCTACTTTAGTACCATATTAGATTATTTGCCAAGATTGATAAAAAATAATGTGTAAATCAACAATGTTACCTCACAAGTAAGCAACCATAAATGTGAGAAAAGGTTTTTTAAATGGGGAAATGATCCAATGGATAAAAACCCACATATATAATAAGGATTACAAAGTAAGAATCTCCAAGTACAATATTTTATGTAAAAAAAGAGAAAGAGGAAGAAGAATGGCCTCAATCCATAAACACACATATCAAAATATGTTAGAGCAATTGAGAAGAATGAGAGAGGAGAGATCAACAAATAGAGATAGAAGGAAATATGAGTTACTTACACAACCTTCTTGTGTGTGCCAAATGTACCTAATACCTATAAGGGTGAGGGTGATGTTTGTGACAAGTGTGGATGGAGTTACATGTGAATGTAACTCCAAGACTCCCTACAAATGGAAAAAATAGGTGTGATGCCTCATAAATATAAGATAAAGTGAATTTATTATAATAAGAAATGCACAACTAAAATACACTTAGTATAAGCTGAAACTAACCTAAATGAGATAGGATAAGTTAACCTAAATAATATTAATCTCTAATATATTAAAATTTAGATCAAAACAAAAGACATGATCTTTGTTTGGCACATTTCTTATTCTAGTCAAAGCTCAAACTCCACAGTTGGTCTCATGATAGAGATAAGGTCCATTGGGGGTGCATTACGATAGTCGACTAGGGTAGGAGTTATTACATCAATATATCATTATATCTTCTTACATATTTAGTGCCATCTATCTTCTCACACAAGTACCCAATATTCAAATTTTTTTGACCACTTTTTAATGGGTCCTAAGGATTGGGGAACATGCTATGGGAAAGTAGGATCCATTTTAATTTTTTTACATATAGATTTAGTGGGATGATCTATGTAATACATTTGTTAATACAGTTTTTGTGATTCTTAGGTGGAGTTTATAGGTCATTGATGTTGAAAGATTTTATCCTTAACCACTTGTATAGAGTGTCTCATCTTCGCTAAGGATTTCTAAATCACTCATGTGGAACCTTGCATCATTTATTAAATCATTTTTTTTACAATATCCCCTTGATGGATATCACTTATAGTTGATCATTTCTTCTCTCGTATTATCTAAGAGTTGATTTAGTTTCACCATTTATTACACCACTTGGATTTTTAGTTTGTGAGTTGCATTATAAGACCTAAAAAATCTAACCAAGCCTTCCTTAAAAATTCCCATCATATTTATTAACACCATCTTAGTCATCATATTCATATCATTAGTTGGTTGTATTTTCATTACATCAAGTTTTATAACAAACATTAATTATGTGTTTTCACTCACTGGAGTATTATTATTATTCTTCTTCTTCTTCTTCTTCTTCTTCTTCTTCTTCTTATTATTATTATTATTATTATTATTATTATTATTATTATTATTATTATTATTATTATTATTATTATTATTATTATTATTATTATTATTATTATTATTATTATTAACATTCACCATGATGTTCTTGTTTGATTTTGTGGACTTCACTTTTCTTACATAGGAAATTTTGATTACAATATTTTTTTTCTTATTTATGTTTGATATAAGTTGAATTGATGTATCTTACATTTTAAACATATCCCTACAATAATTTTTTTCTTCATGTTTGATTTTAGTTGACTTTACTTGACTTACATGGGATGTCATATTTTTTAGGCATATCCTTATTTGATTATCTTACATTAGATATTTTACTTTTATTTAGAATGATTTATATGATTTATAACATGATTTAGTGGATTTACATTCATTTACATCATCTTATTTTTTGTTCTTTTTGACTATGTCTCACATTTTCTAGAAAAGAATAAGACATACATCACATTACATCACATTTCAAAATTTTAAATTTCAAAGCTTTCAATTATTTACCATGACATCTTGTCTTTCACCCATATATTTATTTTCATAAGTCCTCCAAAAACTAAAAGAATACTTATAATCTTGATGAAATATATATATTTTTAGGTGCTAATATATTTTTTTATAAACAAATGAAATTTTACCTTATTTTTTAGATCTGTCTCTTGATCTTTGTTATTGGGTACCTTCCATCAATTGTGACATACATAAAATTATTTAAAATCAATAATATAAGTGAAGGTACATATTTTAATTATATTTAATTTAATTTACTTTTAGTTCTTTCAACATTTATTTTTAGTTACACTATTTAGTGTGTTGTTATGTTTCTTTCCCCAAGCACCATCCCATATTACACTATTATGACATGTGATGAGCTTCTTGTGGGGCTTATGTATATACATAATATTTTTCACTTTATCATTTACTACCACTTTCTCTTGTAATGACATGTTGACAAATTGATCTCCTTGATTTTACACCTTATAGGGTGCATCGAGAATGTGGTGGGAAAGGTTCATGGTGATTTATGAGAGATGTTACAATTATATCCTAATTACACCATTTATACTATTATTTTTAGCTCCTTCAAAAGTCTATCCATTTATCTCTCATGTATTCCTATTATTCATATTTTATATCTTCTATATATCCTAAGATATACACCTAGATTATACCATTTATTTAGTACCTTTATCCTTCTTGGACTATATCGACCAATCTGATACAGTTCTAAGCCCATCTTCTAACATGTGTAATATTTCAACATAAATAATGTGTCATCTAAATTATTTCAAATATATCAACCCAATTGATATTTTTAGCTTAGTATTTAGGTTTGGTTTTTGGTATTGGATCAATACACAGACACACACACACACACACACACACACACACACACACACACACACACACACACACACACACACACACACGGGTCATATTTCATTTTTATCATATCATATACACATTATTTGATCTAATTTAACTCACACTTTTTCCTTAAGTATATTTGGGAGACTCAGTAGTGTACAATCTTATCTCGAGGAATCTTGTCCTATGGTGTCATTAAAGTTCAATAAGAGGAGTCATTAGGAGTTCCTAGCTAAGGATATCTTAGGTCTTTATCCAACAATTTGAGGTCTTAAACCTACAAAATTATATTTTAAAGCTCCACTTGAGCCAAGGGGGAGATTGAAGCATCAATGGGTCTAGCCAAAGGAAAATATATTATATCCTTATACTCTTTAATTTATTAATTTATAGATTAGATGCTATTTAGGCCTTCTCCACATCAAATAAGATAGTGTAGATATAATTTTTCTTAGAATTTCCATAAATAAACTTAGGTTTTATAGACCCCCATTTGGTTGAAATTGGAACCTCACACTTTATAATCATTCTATCCCATCCTTAGTATATCTTAGTCCAATCATTTTTTATACAATCATATCATATTTTTGTTGATGTCTAGTGAGAGCTACATCCTTATGTCATAGGATTAATATTTAGAACCCTTTCCTATTGTCATTCATTTTGTAGGTAACACCATACTATATCCATGTAATTAATTTGATCCTTAACTGATTGTCCAAGTATCATGGGTCTATTTGATTGACCTTATTAGAGCCCTAGTCTATCTAATATAAAGAGGATATTTTTAGGTCATCCTAGCCTTGAATACACTATATTTTATTTTTTTCTAGTTTTTTTCACCACATATTATTGCCCCTAATTTTCAAGATGATGCATGTGTGATTTTCTATGGTCGGTCTTGTGCATAGAATAATATTTTGTCTTCATTCACATTAAAACCTTAGTTCTACTTTAAATACTTGTTTGTCTTTTAAAAATGGGTTAGAAATAATGTGTTAGACAAACTCAACCACAAAATACTAGTGGATAAGTATTTCATATATTCCAATACACTGATGATGGATCAAAATGTAATTAGTTCTCCCATTTAGGTGAATGTGTGCTCAATAGTGATTCACTAGATGCAATGTAACATGCTGGGCTTCTAATACTTGAAAACACATAGATTTTAACTTGATGTAGGTTTTCATACTTGGCTTTGGGAGTGTTATTTTTAGGAGCTTTTAGATTTGGATGATTAATGATAGTTACTCAAGCATGTGCAAGTAGATATTTTAATATGAAAATAGAATTATGATAATGAATAAGTGTGAGCTAGATAACTATATCCTTATGCTTGATGTGTATATATACAATACTATTTGGATAAATTCCTTCCATAAATGACATGTGAAATGTGTGGGTTGACCCAAGGGATATATTTGAATTTGAAAATTATCCAAATAGAGAAGTTGGGACACTATTGGCAAAGATAGACACTGCTAATAACTAGTAGCATTCAACTATTATTGGCACTATCCAAGAAGGAAGAAGAAAATATATTTAAGATGGTGATAGTTTTTTCTTAAGATAATAGAGAAATAATTCATATAATAGGGAGATATTATTCATGAATGATAAAAAATAAATAAGGTTAGGTCTATAGGTAAATGAATGTTTAAGATAAAATGAAAGTAAGATTAATTATGCACATAGATGTCATGCATTTCAAAACTAATATTATCAAGTGTTCAATACCAAATTTGAGTGTCTGTTTTTGAAAATGCTAGATTAAAAGGAATACAACAAAAAATTTATTACCTGAGTATAGCCAAATTTGATGTTACTGGGGATGCTTGAGTATCAATATTGATCCATAAATTTTTTTTGATGAAACAGAACAAAATAAATATCCACTCTAAATATAAAACCTTAAATAATTTATATCATTGAAACATTTAAAATTAAAAGAAAAAAGAACTAACCTATAGGCATGAAAATAAATTTTCTATCTAAAATCATTTGAGAATGGGGTCATTAAGATCCAAGATATGCCACTATAAAAACCATGGGATGGGAAGAATATGCCCCAACCCTCATTAGATATTGAGAAGTGTTAGATGGTGGGTATCACAGAACCTCAACTGTACTCCTAAAAAACATCATCATAATTATTTTGGTGGAACCCCATTGTAGACACTAAATTAAGGTACTATATGTTTGCAAATATATTAACCTTACATGAATTGTGATTACACACATTTCTATTATTTAACCTTATTTCACATATGCATGCTCTACATGGGTTCAACCTTCATGATTTGGTATCAAACACCTGCATGAATTCTCTAGTTTATCTCTAGCCTATTCAAAATTATATCCAAACTATATTTATATCATTTTTTTAATATTGAAATATTGAGAAGTCTATGCATTGTTAATGGAAAATAAATAGAAAACAATAAAAAAATATAGAACTAAGAGGCAACCCCCTAATAGTTAATGTTTAATTTGTCAATATTCAAATATTAAAAAATAGACCCAAATAGGGGGCCCAGTAGAATGGGAAAAAAACCCAGAACACACCCAACCTATCATCTAGAAAAGGGGTGGCATCAAAAACCCATAGTTAAATTATCACATCATCATATGCCCTCCTAGAAATGGTGCAATCTATATCAATATCCTCATCCAAATTAGAATCCACATGAATAGGTCCCATTATATTTTAAAGCTTCATACTAGGTCCCACATGTTCCAAACCAAAGATCATTGGTAGAGTGAAGCAACCAAACTTATTAATCAAAGCCTTCATGTTATTAAATTTGACATAATCCAACACATCATCTACTTCTGTAGCACTACCCATTTCAACAAGTTTTTCCATTATACCAATAAAGATAGTCACATTTTCTTCTACCATTTCTAAATCTCTCTTTGCTCATCAGTGAGCTACACCAAGGAGGGAGATAAGGGGAGGAATAGGTTGATTATCATAATTTTAATTAGATAATAAATCAACATCAAGGTCCAAAGGAATAATTATATCCTCAACTTCCTTATTCAAGTTTTCACTAATGTCCAAATCAACATTTTGCCTAACCCAAATTATATCATTGTTAGCATCAAGCCAACTATACATGCCATTCTTATTGGACTCAAAAAAATAAACTTGTCATGGATAGGATCATTCACCTGATCAAAATATGCATCTTTGATATAATCCCATTTATGTTCATAAATATTTACCTTGATATCCAAACCATGACAGATTCCCCAATCTAGATGAGGACTCAATCTAGGATATCCACTAGACTCAATCAAGAAATTAGAGGTGATTTTTAGCATTCTAGTCCTTAAGAACTACTCCAATTATACTTGCAAAACCTTTAATTATAGAAAAATATGCAAGGAAATAATGCTAAAAATGTCTTCAATAGTGAAGTTAGTAATCACCCTAGTCTTTGATTGGAAAACATCTAAGTTCCTCTGCCTCCATAAAAACCATAAAATTTTAGTTGAAAAAACAAGCCAAAACTTATCAAAAAAGGGTGGACTTTATTTTTAGGACACACATATCCAAAATAAATATTCATCCATCCAATCTCATAATCAAATATAATAGCCTAAACTTTAAGGCAATAGTTCCAAATTTTAGAAGCATATGGACAATAGAAAACAAGATGCTTAATATATTCAAAATCACTACAAAAGGAGAAATAAGGCTAACCTAAGCCACTCTTAACTAGAATAGCATCAAAAACAATTTTATTGTAAATCAATAACCATCTAAAATAGGACTTATTAGGTTCAATACATGATTATTGAGCATGGTCATTCACATTAGGTTATCATTGATGTCAAAGAGAGCATGAGATACTAATGCATGAATGACAAAAAAGTTGTGTTTGATAAATTAGAGAGTATATGGCATATGTGAAAATTAGTAAGGACACAAAAGAGGTTGTGAGGCATCCATATATGTTTTGGTAAAGTTATGGTGTGTTATTTGATATTTTGGAAAGAAAAACATGCATCTTCTAGCTTAAGAGAAGCCAAACCATTACTGTATGTTATGCAGATGTAAATAAACTAGTAAGTTTGTTAATTTATTATAGGTACTAAAAAAGTCAAAAATGGTCAAATTTTTTCATGGATTTGTTGTCTTTAGTGGCAAGAAGGTACCCTATATATTTGGACTCTTGAAGTGTTTTCTAGCTCAAGTTATAGACCTTCAAAGTTTCTCTAGAAAAATGTGATGGACCAGAGACCATCAAGTTTAACTACATTGAGGTATGGGGTCTAATAGTCAAGATACACACACACACACACACACACACACACACACACACACACACACACACACACACACACACATGTATATATATACATATATATATATATATGTATATATATATGTATATATATATATATACATATATATATATATATGTATATATATATACATATATATATATATATATGTGTGTATATATATATACATATATATATATATATGTATATATATATATACACATACATACATAAACATATATATATATATATGTATACGTATACGTATACGTATACATATACATATACACAGACACACACACACACACACACACACACACACACACACACACACACACACACACACACACACACACACATATGGATTTGTTGTCTTTAGTGCCAAGAAGGTACCCTAAATATTTGGACTCTTGAAGTGTTTTCTAGCTCAAGTTATAGACCTTCAAAGTTTCTCTAGCAGAATGTGATGGACCAGAGACCATCAAGTTTAACTACATTGAGGTATGGGGTATAATAGTAAATATATATATATATATATATATATGATGATGATGATGATGATGATGATGATGATGATGATGATGATGAGCATTCAAAAGATATAATGGTGCACATGAAGTCAAAATGTTAATGGTTCTTGAGATTGCATGTGCTAGTGACAAGTGTCTTAATCATGGATTTTGAGTAGAAGATCAATAACATGTGAGTATTCATATAAATGGATATCAAAAATGCATATTGAGTCAAATAGTTAATGTGCACAGAAGGAATGTTGTACAGAAGGAACGTAGAGTTGCTAAGTAACATGATCATAGAAGCTATGATGTAAGATCAATGGTGATAAATTATAGGTTAAAGTTAGGATAATTTTAATGAGATTGATGGTGTGTATTTTTTTAAAGTTTTTAGGGAGCATGGGATGATGAAAATGTGTCTAATGTTTAGTATTTACACAATGACCATTGGCATTTGAATTAATAAAGGAAAAACTAGTCTACAATATTTTTCTAATATCTTTTGATCTAGGATGAATTTCTTGTTGGTGTAAAAGGAAAAATTGTAAAGGAATCCAAAGTGAATCCATGGAATTTGGTTAAAAGTTTTGAATGTTTGTAAAATCAAATATATTGAGCTCCAAAGTTGACTGTGTGTTTGACTATGTTTTGCAAGTGATTTGAGAAGGATAATTGAATTGTTCTTGATAGTATTTTGATGTTTCAAGATGAAATAACTATTGGAGAGTGATTTATAATCCATGAAGACTATATATATATATAAAATTTAAGGAGAAAACCTTTTAAAGAGATTGTATAGGTCAATTATGACCATCAAAGTGTGAAAAAGATTAGACATGTTTATCTGATCAAGTTGATGCAAGAGGACACAGAGGTCATTGGACCTAATGAGCCTAGAAGAGGTAGTTTGAGAAAGTTATCCCTAGAATTATATTGAGAGATATTGGAGGTGAAGAGTGAAGACAAAGGTGATCATCAATAATTAAATAATAGCAACATGTGTTCAAGGCCATCTATTCAGATAGTTGAGTGGGTGCTTTGTTGCCTAGGGGTTAGTTCCTCCTTATAAGGTAAAGATTGCTAAAGGTCTAGTTGTTGTGGGTGATTAAATAGACAAGGGAAATATATCCTTTTGGGATTGGTGTATCATTAAACTAAGGGATTGGTGTTCCTTTATCAATTGGTGCTAGTCTGAATGTTGGATCTTGTTTTATAGGACTATAGTCCATCTTACAAGGTTTAGTAGGTTTTATCCCCCAAGAGGGTTTCCCACATATATGATGTGTTCATGTGATGTATTATCTTATGTATTATTTGGATGTATGTGATTTCATGTTTATGTTTCTTGATCAAGTTGATGTATGTTGAATAGTTAATAGTTGGGAATTGAATTGGATTATCTTGCATCACTAATTCACCCCTAGTGATTGTACCTATAAAAATTGGTATCAGAGCCAAACCTTCTTTGTAAATTCAACCACTTAAAGGTGATCCAAGGTAAAAATATGACTAATTAGTTGAGGAAAGAAAATATTGAGTTGAAATTAATGGTCAAAAGTCTTGAATAATAGATTGGTCATATTGAGATTGGGAAGAGTAATTCTAATTACAAGGATGATGAACATGAGATGAGGCTTAAGGAGCTTAATGAACATATCATGAAACATAGTGAAATGATAAGTCATCTTCAAACCAAGTTTGAGAGATTAAGTGAAATAGTCAAGTAAGACAAGATGAGCATGTAGGATCTTGAGGATCAATTAAGGGTTACAAAGATGAATCTATGTTTAAAAGAGGAAGAATGCATACATATCATGACTCAGTTAGAAGAGACAAATACCAAGTTGATTTCAAATCAAGGTGACAATGATGAGTTGAAATCCAATCTTGATTCTATAAATATTATTAAAGAGAAAGCATGTATATTGAAGGATGACATGGCTAAAGAAGCTAATATGGATAAGGAGACTATCCAAGTTCTCATAGTTCATTTAGAGTCTGCAAGTTCAAGTATGAGAGATAAAAAGCATGAGAGAATTAAATTGAAAACCAAACTAGATTCATTAATTGATGAGCAAGATAAATTTGTTTTCAAGGTAAATAAGGTTGATAAAGAGAAAGAGAAGTTAGTTCAAGACAAGAATGAAGTAAGCACCAAGTACAACATGAGAAGACCTATCAGACAACCAAACGCTATAAGGTATGAAAGTTCATTTCATGGTCACTACTTTGCATGTAAGATTTTTGGTCATAAGGAAAGAAACTATAAAAGGAAGAGCAAGTAGTCATATAGAGTTATGAATAATGTAGTTTTATTTAATTATCATGACATGGCACATATTTCTAGATTGTGCCCTAGAATGCATGGGAAAAGACTAACCCAGGTATGGAGACCTAAGATAGTTAAGATTGATCATAATGAACCTAATATACAAGATGGTAGGTTTGCTGAGATTCATAATATACATCAAAAGAAATGTATGAATGATGCTATTTGTTTCGGTTGTCATCAAGTTGGTCATATTTCAAGATATTGTAAAATCAAGCTCTCAAGTCATAAGAAGGTGCATGGATAGTCTAGAGTGCTCAATAAAGATAAATCCTTGGTATGGAAACCCAAGACCTAGAAAACTAATCTAGTTGAGATAAAAAATCAAGGTGGACTACCTGCTAAAGCAAAAGAGGAATCGGATATGAAGAAGGTTCAAGAATGCCAAGAGAATGTGTCATCTATCCAAATAGAAAAGGAGAATAAAAATTTACTTCAAGTTAAGCTCAAAGAAAAGACCAAAGTGCTAATTGAGGCTAGTTATGAGGTATGTATGAATCTAAGAGAATATCCTACTATTGTTGAGAAAGTTTCATGCAAAGAACATCAATTGTCAATGCCCATTGATGAGGTTCTTTCTTCAATTGAAAAGGTATGTCATGAATATTTGTTATCTCCATATGTTGTCAATCTAATCTTAGAAGAAAAGGAGAATATTATAGTGGATGAGCATGTTGATTTTATTAAGCCTAAGAAGAAGAATAAGAACTATCATTATTAGATGACCAAAGAGGAGAAGAAATATAAGGAGTTGTGGGAAACTCCTACTTTTACATTATTCTAGGATATTGTGGGTCATGGTTTATCTATCTAAGCTTAAAGAAGACACTTGAAATGAAAGAGGAAGTATTGTGGATGCTAGTTGATATTTGGTTGATGTTGCAAGACAAGAATATAATTTGAAGATATGTTTGGCTAAGGGAGAGCTAACTTAGTTAGCTTGAGTGGCTTGAAGAAGATGTGCATGATGTGAGAGGGAACATATGTGAGTATGCTTTAGTCATGATAGAAGTGTGAAGATGTTTGATAAAGTTATGAATTCAAGAAGATTTATGTGATGACTTGATCAAACCAAGTCATGTGTTTTGACAAGGTATTGAATCTTCATGCATGACCAAAGAGAACTTGTAATTTATATAGATAGATAGGTCTAAGGATTAGAGAATCCCAATTTTATATTGGTTTATGTCAAAAAATATATGACATGAGATGGATCTTGATGTTAGGGGGGATTTATAAGCTCTATGAGTAGTATGTCAGATCCAAGGATAAAAAAAGTCCAAGTTCAGATTGGTGCATATCAAAGGGGGATAAATTGATTCATATGCTTGAAAGTATGTAAGTATAATGAGCATTTTAAATAGTATTTGAATGCACACATGATGTTGAGGAATTATTTTTAGCATTTTTAGGAATAGACCCTTTGTCATTAATGTCAAAGGGGGAGAAATATCAAAATGAAGAAAGTTTAAATGAGTAAGAAGTCATTATGAGGGTGTTTTTATATGAATGACAAAGGGGGGGATTATTGAGCATGGTCATTGATGTTAGGTTATCATTGATGTCAAAGAGAGTATGAAATACTAGTTCATGAATGACAAAGAAGTTATGTTTGATAATTTGGAGAGTATATGTAATATGTGCAAATTGGTAAGGATAAAGAAGAGGTTGTGAGGCATCCATATATGTCTTGGTAAAGTTCCAGTATGTCATTTGATATTTTGGAAAGAGAAACATGCATCTTATACCATGTAGATATGAATGAACCAAAAAATTTGTGTATTTATTGTAGGTACTCAAAAAGTCAAAAGTGGTCAAAGGTTTTCATGGAGTTATTGTTTATAGTGCCAAGAAGGTTCCCTAAAGATTTGGACTCTTGAAGTGTTTTCTAGATCAAGTTATAAACCTTCAAAGACTATGATAGACCAAAGACCATCAAGTTTAACTAAATTGAAGTTTGGGGTCAAATAATCAAGACATATCTATGGTGAGTGTTCAAAAGATCCAATAGCATGTGTGAAGTTAAAATGTCAATGGTTCTTGAGATTGCACATGCTAGTGATAAGTGTCTCAATCATAGAGTTTGATAAAAATATAAATGACACATGAGTATTCATACAGATGGATATCGACAAAGCACATTGATTCAAATAGTTAATGTGTGCATAAAGCATGTAGAGCTACCAAGTTGCATGATCATACAAGTGAGGATATAAGATCAATGGTGAGGAATTGTAGGTTAAAGTTAGAATACTTCTAGGGAGATTGATGATGTGTATTTGTTTAAAGTTACTAGGGATCATGAGATGATGACAAAGTGTCTGATGTTTAGTATTTACATAGTGATCATTGGCATTTGAATTAACAAAGGAAAACTTAGTCTACAATATTTTGCTAATATATTTTAATATAGGATGAATTTATTATTGGTGTAAAAGGAAAAATTATAAAGGACTCAAAGGAACATCTAGAGACATTTGTTAGAAGTTTTGAATATTTTTACAATAAAAAATATTGAGCTCAAAAGTTGACTGTGTGTTTGACCATGTTCTACAAGTGATCCAAGAAGGATAATTGAGTTGTTCTTGATAGTATTTTGATGTTTTAAGATGAAATAACTATTGGAGAGTGTTGTATACTTCATGAAGACTATCGATGTGGATTTAAGTGAATGATAAAACCTATGAAAGAGAAGGTATAGGTCAGTTAGGACCATTAGAGTGTGAAAATGATTAGACATGTTTATCTGATCAAGTTGATGTAAGAGGACACATAGGTCATTAAACCTAATGAGCCTAGAAGAGGTAGTTTGTGCAAGTTATCCCTAGAGGTAGCTTGAAAGAGATTGGAGGTGAAGAGTGAAGACAAAGGTGATCATTATTAGTTGAATAATAGCAACAGGTGTTCAAGGTGATCTATGCAGATAGCTGAGAGGGTGCTTGGTTTTTGAGGGGGTTGGTTCCTCCTTGCAAGGTAAAGATTGCTAAAGGTCTAGTTGTTATGGGTGCTCAGCTAGACATGGGAAATAGATCTTTGTGGGATTGGTATTTTACTAAACTAAAAGATGGGTGTTCCTTGATTAGTTGGTGCTAGTCTAAATATTGGATCTTATTTTATAAGACTATAATCCATCTTGTAGGGTTTAATGGGTTTTATATCCCAAGAGGGTTTCCAACATATATGATGTATTCATGTGATATATTCTCTTATGTATGCTGTAGATGTATGTGATTTCATGTTTATGTTACTTGATCAAGTTGATGTATACTAAATATTTAAGAGTTGGGAATTGAATTGGATTATCTTGTATCATTGATTCACCCCCCTCTTAATTATTATACCTCTAAAAAGGATTCCCATATAACATCAAATTTAAAATACCAAGAACATAGGGGATCACAAACACTATAGATATAATTGAGGGTAAGAAAAGGGACTTTGGAAAAAGAGATTTTATTATTTAGCATATTTGTGGAGAAATCAAAGAGGGATGGGCCCTTCAACCATTTAACATTTTCTAAGAATTCATCCTCCTAATCCATAAAAGATATATTTTTATTTTCATGTAGTGATTTTAGTGGGAGAGTATATGTTCTACATTGAGAAAAGGGAATTTGAAATCTAGTTCTAACTTCTATTCATGATGCCTAACCATTCTATGAGAATAGATATTTAAAATTCTTTAACCCTTTAGTGAATCACTCAAGGGATAATAACCCCTAGTGAGCACAAGAGGCCTCCTATTTATATAGAGATTCCACCAAAGAAATATATACCCCTATCAACATGTCCCAAAACAATTGAATATATGTTTAATAATGATAAAAGTTTTGACAAAATCCCAGGTAGAGTAGATAAAAGCAAAGATTGGAGAACTAGCCACTTTAATAAAAAAAGGACCTATAAGAAGGTCCATAATATTGAATCCTTTCCAATTTGGTTTACCTTTGGGAAAACCTCTCAATATATTATTTTTGACTAGGACTTTCTAGGGATCTTCACCTTTGAATTATCTAATAATCCATTTGATAATAAGGATAATGCCTTGAATCCTTAAATATTTCAAGCCAAGGCCCCCAATATTTTTAGGCTTGCAATAAAATTGCCAAGAAATAACATCTGTTTTACCTCCTTTTCCATTTGATCACAAGAAATTTATAATAATTATATGAATTAGATTGATATGATATTTACTAAATAGCTATTAAGAATCATAATACATGTCATAAGAATCTAAAACTTTTTGATAGACCTAGATCCTACCTAGTAAGGAAAGGAGGTGGCCTTGTCATTTATCAATCTTCTTGTTGATCTTTACAAATATCCATTCCCACATGAGCTTAAAAGAAGGGGTAAGAGAAAAGTTAATACCCAAATATCTAACTAACTAATCAAGCCCTTTCCATTCCTAGTTAAAATGTGTAATCTAATCTAGATGGGTGTCCTTCCAACATAACATATATGACTTATGCATAGTATTTTTAGATCCAAATGTAGAACAATAAATATCTAGCCTTAAGGCTACCTAGGTTAAATTGTCTTTCTCAAGATTTACAAATAGATTAGTATCATTTATAGATAAGACATCAATCAATTTAAATTCATTAGGCAGATATATACCTTTGATAGGGGGACCCACTTTTGAAATTCTTAACAGGTAATGAAAGGCTTCAACTGCCAACATAAATAAAGAAGGGGATAATGGGTATCCTTGTTTGATATAATTTTGAAGAGAAAGTGGCTTATTATGCTTCCCATTTACTTCAATAATAATAGATGCATCTTTAAATAGAACATTAATCATTCTACAAAATCTATCTTGAAATCTAAAGGCTCTCAAAATCCTTTCAATGAAGGGCCATTCAATTCTATCATAAGATTTTTCAAAGTCGAGTAGAATCATTACCACATATTGCTTAGAATCACATGCCCAATGCATCCCCTCCTAGATTGGTAATAAGATTATCCAAGATATATTTGCCCTAAAAAAAACTAGTCTTAGTTTTAAAGAGTATTAAAGGAAGAAGCAAAGAGAGCCTTTTGGCCAATATTTTTACCAAAATTTTATAGGATATATTTAGGAGAGTAATGGATCTATATTTTTTGACTTTGTGGGGTTACCCTTCTTTGGGGATGATCTTGATAACACCTCTATTAATTTCTAGGCCTAAGGAAACAATATATATATATATATATATATATATATATATATATATATATATATATAGCTTCATTGTAGACCACAAGACAATCTTTGGCGATCTAATCCTTATTTGTTTTGAAAAAATTAGTAGGGAATCCATCAATAATAAGATATTTATCATTTTTAATTGAATCAATGGTATATTTTATTTCATCCAACATAATATCCTTATCTAAAAATTTGGCTTGCACTCGTGAAACCTTCTTTAGGATACAATGATCACAAAGAGCCATGTTCTGCTCAGTATGAGAGTTAGATCCATCAGAAAAAAGATTGGATTAAAATTAAAATAAGGATTATTTAATTATATTAGGATCATGAGATAAATTACCCTATAACTCAATACTATAAATTTTACTCTTTTGGTTCTTAGCTTTTAAAAAATTAAAGAAAAATTTAGACCTCTTATCACCTAGTTTGATCCAAGTCAGATGAGAGTGAATATATGCTCTTATGGCAAGGTATAATTAATATTTACTGATATTATGCTTTAAATAATTGATTTAATCCATAATCATTCCATTTTATGGGTCGAGTTGAAGTGAAATTTCATCTAAAATTAGTTTTTCCTGAGTGATCCTAGCAGATTTCTTACGTTATTTAGCCTTAAACTATCCATATGTTCTTGAAAAATACTTGGACAATTCCATACTAGAGTTACACTTCATAATTATAGAATTATAATTACATGATATCCTCCCTATATTATGATAATATCAAATACAATCCATACAAAATTGATCATTCAAGTGAGAGACATTAAACTTGTATAACCCTTTTAAAGAAGCACAATCTTTACTAACACCATTACTCAGGGAGAAACTAATCTCAATGGGATGGTGGTTAGAAATGATGAATGGAAAAACATTGACTACATTTATAGAGCTATTTGGCATCACATGAAAGGAGTCAATGTTCATGTAAAATTTGTCAAGTCTAGGATAGAGCCTTCTCCCATTGATTTGATTGTTACACCAGGTATACTAGATACCTTTGCTCTATTTTTTAAATTTATGTATATGATCAAAGAGACTATGCATTCTATTTAATTTGGACAAAAAAAAGATATTTGACTTTCCAATATTGATGACACCTCTAATTTTATCTTCTTTTTCCTTAACCATGTTGAAATCACCTGTAAAGACTTAGGGGTATTTTTGAGGTTGGTTGCAAGCCAATTTCAAAGCTTGAATCTCTCTTTATAATCATTAGAAGCATATATGTTATAATGACCAAAATAATGAATATGTTTTTCCAGTAAAACCCAAAAAAATATATTACAAGGAGAAAAACCATGATCAATAAATAACTCTCTCCAATTAGGGTTAACCAATATGGAGGCTCCTCCTTTACCTATTTGATGATTGGTATAAAACTAAGCAACATTTGGCCAAATAAAATTAAATACCAAGGATAATTGGGAGCCCATATATTTAACTTCTTGAAGTAACAAGAAGTCTAACTTATCTCTATAGTGTCTAAAATTCCTCACAATAGGTTTCCTATCAGGGGATTCCAAGCCCCTAACATTTCAAATTACAATCTACATAATAAAAGAGAGATAGGGGGGTCACTTAGCCTAACTTTGGGGCTTTCCCCCACTATTATAAAGTCTTGTAAAGCAATCCAAGACATTATTTTATTTTTATTTCCTCTTTATATTTCAATTAGGAATACTAAGGGGTATCTTTAGATTTATTAATGTCAATTAGGGGTGCCTATCCATGAGGGATAGAGGCAATGTCAGTCTTGAGTCTCTTTCTACCTCCTTTCAACTTCCAATTTTTAGGCACATTAAGTTCCATGAGGGGAAAAAAGTGCATCAACCTTATGATCAATATTAGAAACTAAATTACTTAGCTTCTTCATCATTGGTGAAACCAACATAAGAGATGATTCATCACCTTTTTCTATTTGGCTGGTTAACGGTAAGCTTCCAAGGATATACTTATTAACATCAAGAGGCTCAGATACAATGAATGCATACTCATTTGAGATAGAATCCTTAAGCTATGAGTCAAAATAATATAATGAAATCTTCTACTCAAGGAAATCCTCTTCTAAATCATCGAGCATACAATTATGCAATTTAGACATGCAGGTCACCATGTCAATAAAAGGTGCAAGGGAGCTATAGATTTGGGAAGAGCACTTAGGCATATCCTTACCTCTCTCTTAAATAATTACTAAAGAATTTTTACCTAAATACTCCTCAGGGGAGGCACAACATTTGAGGGGTTCACTACTAAATATGGGGTTTTCAAATAATTTTAGATATTGTATTAGAAGAGGACCAGTCACATGTTCATCCTTCTATGTCTTTTGTAATTTTTATTTATTATGATAATATTATTTGTTAACCAATAATGGGAGTTTTTTTTATTGTTTGTCCATATTTTTTATATAAAAAGTCGTTTAAACCTCTCATTCCTTTGACAACACAAATATGAGAGCTCACTTTAATTTTAAAAGTAAGGGATTCAAGGAATACATCAAGAGGATCTAAGGATATTAGAACCCTAACATTCATAGATGACAAAGAACTTGTAATGTCTTTAATTAAAATTAATTCCCCAAGGGGCTTCAAATATTGAGGTAAATAATTCCATAGATGAATAGGAACATTTTTGATATCCATCCATCTAGGTGCAGTTTTAAACACAAGGTTAGTATAGTCTATATTGGGGTTCCATGGAGCTACCTTAAAAAAATATTGACCAATATTCCATAGGGGTTTACTGATATCCCTTCTCTACATATTGGAGTTTTAAAATAAAATCATAAGAACCCCCTTTTGAACCATTATATAAAAACTAATATAAATTCCCAATTTCTTACCCCACGCAAAATTGAGCCAATTATTAAAAAAATCCTAGAAGGGGGAATTTTTTTTCAATCACATAAAAAACTCCAACATTTTTTTAAATGGGTTTCTTCCTACAAGAGATATTTTTCCATTGAAACATTTGAAATAAAATTAAGGGTCTCTCCAAGACAAGGGCACTTACCAATTTGGGCTTTGACACACTCTTACTCTTCATGCTCATCTTCATTGGAGAAACTGACAAGAAACTTTGTGTCTTTTGAATACTTATCTACCTTTTCTTGTTGTGAGACCTCATTGACTAATTTATTTGATTATCTATCCTTTAATTCACCCACCTTAGTTGAAAGTGTTTCCCTATCCTTAAGATTGTAATATTTAGCAAACCCTAGAGAACCAACAATCTTATTAAAACCATGATACTTTTCACTCATCACATGTTTGGATCCATATTTTAAGTCAATTTTTATATACATATTCAATTAATGAAATAAACCCTCTTAATTATGAAGGTCATGGGTACATAAAAATAGGTAGAGAGACATGGGTAGGCATGGGGTAGATGGGGAAAATAAAATAAAACTAACACATACCAAGAAAAATAAACGAACAACACAAAAACATTAATGAATAAAAACTACCATGGGCACCATAAGAAAAGACATAGAAACAAAGGAAGCAAAGGAGAATAGGGTGAGAAAATAAGAGAGAGAGAGCTTGAAACACCATTAATGGATGATGACTCTTCACTTCCTCATATTTATATCATTTCATAAATATTCTTGCTTTTTAGACATAAAAATAGACTCAATCTATTTCAAAATTCTAGACTCATCTAAACTTGAGAAAATTGTCCTATGTCAAAAAATAGTAACTTTTAAAATTTAAATCCTTCTTATGGGTTTGATTGCACATTTCACTTATTAGTGGCATGAGAAAGAATGAAGAGTCTAATATAAATAATTAATATGTTGAAGCCTATTATTATATTACATTTGGTTAAGGATGACTGCTATACACATCTACATATTTAAAATTATTTCCCTATTATTTATATTATAACCATTAGTCATAAGGAGTAAGTCCTAGCCAAGTCTAAATCTCCTCAAAACCTAATCTAAAGTTTTCATTTTATAAATATTGAAATATAGATCACATATCAATTGCATTCATTGAAAGAAAACTATTTCACACATACACCTAATATGGATAAATACATGAGGTTTTATTTCCCTATTCATAATATTGGATATGTAAGTATCACTCAATCATTTATAGATGAGTAGTTGTGGTTAGGTCAACCCACCATTTCCTACTTTGTAGACCAAAAACTAGTTTTAAAATTGGACTTAGGGTTTTAAAGATAAGGATACATGTTTTTGGTATTGAATTTATAAATAGATATTGAATATCACACAAAGATGGTTTATAAGTAGGAATAATGGCCTATAAGGAAACAAATAAGAAAAAACCATCCAGATGAAACCATCAGATTGTAGAACATAGTGTCAATCAATATTATCTAGAGTTGGATGATTATATCTAGGTGTATCTAGAAACATAATTCCCAATCCAAGTGAATCAATTCTAGTTTCCAACCATTATTATTGTCTACATTCAATATAATACTTAAAAAATACATTAAATCACTAAGTATCTTATTCCCTTAGGTGTTTTATATTTATATCAAGTGAAATTATCAAATTTGATTATGAATTTCACATCTAGATTCATGTTTATTACCTTCTAGTGCAAAATATGAATTAGTTCAAAGTTTTATCTTATTAGATCACATTAACAAAAAATAAGATAAAATGTATTGTTAAAGTTGTTTATATATTGAACATAGCCAAACCTTAGGTTTCCCTTAGGGTTTCATAATTCATTATAGGATTCCAAATTTATATAATTAAATATATTTTTCAAACCTAATTTTTTTCCCTCATTCAAAAAATTACACATGGCTATAATTGATGTACATAGTTTTTATTTCTTGGATCAAATTTATGATTGTAATCATTACATGTTGTTTTCCTTCATGATGTAAACTATATAACAACTATGTAATTCCATAGATCAAATATTTTCACACTAATATGGCTAAAATTAATAAGGAACAATATTTAGCCTTCCTTTATTCATATTGTTTCAATTGTTAACCTAATTTGCTTCTTTTTCCCATTAGGATCCAAAGGGCATGCATGAATCCTTTTATTCATCCTCCACCTAGACCCCAAGGTTGTACTAGCTACTATCACACACCCATTATTTTTTCAAGGCTTATATTATATTCCATGATCCATGTTGTCACCACTAGAAGAGGTAGTGTTCCCCACCATGCATGATAGAATGAAGATAGTCAAAACATTTATCCTTAACCCCGCTACCTCCCACAAGGGCATTCACTCAAGATAAAGTGTATAATATAATTGATTAACTAAAAATATACTCATGCTAATATTTATATCATCGAGTTACTAAAGAGATCAATTGTTTACACTGAAATATTATGAGGCATTACATGAGACAACTCTCCAAAATGATACAAAAATTTCACAATTTGATTTTATTATGAAAATAATAAAGGATATAGAAAAAATACTTAAAAAAAAATAATACTTACCTACCAAACACACAATATAAAAAATAACTGCATTATTCATTTAAGTCACATTAAAATCTAAATAGTCAACTATTTGTTGATAGATAATATATCAAGAATGAACATCCATAACATATCTTTATTATAATAATTGGGTTGGATACAAATAGTATTCAAAATTAGATCAATGATAAGAGGATTTGATAGAATTATAAGTTAGGTATTTTGGTCATTATCATTGAATGTGAAACTAAGACCCAAGACAATGTCTACTTTATTTCAGGTCATGACTAATCGTCTACATTACATTTTGTTCTGGGTTGAATTTGGATACATGATATAAAAGTAATATCATCTACATTACATAAATGTGTGAAGTATGCATGATGGACATTTTTATACATTCTCTATAGATGTTGATCCCTTAAAATATTTTGAAATGACATAATCAAATAATGGGGGTAATTTGTAGTTAGATTTTACACATTAATCTATAGTGCCTTCAACAAAATTTATCCCACTAGATCAAATTCATACATATGATGTTGTAGAATAAATTAAATTAAATTAAAAGGATATAACTATGAATATTAATTAAGAATAAAGAAAGCAACCATGAGCTAGTGTAGATAAAAATGAGAAAATTCTAGATCTCCCCTTGGTGATAAATTTAGAAAGTACAAATGGCATAACCACAAATTAGTATGATAGTGATGATGATGATATTGATATGTAAGTATAGATGATAATTTGTTCAACCTAAATATCAATCATATTGATTCATATGAGATCTTTTATCATAATATGTTTACACCTAATGGTCCAAGAGAGTATATGGATATGTAAAGAGCATTGATAATTCAAAGGTCTCTACTCAAGCAAAATCTATAAGGGGAAAAATAAAGACAATAGTAGATAATAAACATAATCCAAATATAGATAGTTGTTACAATATTATTTTACACCATCAATATCATATGATAAATAAACCATAAAGGAAAACTTTTGTAAAATTAAGCATAACTTTAACATAAGAAATATCATACATTTTTCATGATAACAAAAGTTTTGAGAAAATTTTAGTGAACAATGTAGAATTTATGGATACAAAAGATCTCAAAACATTAAAAGTAACTAATATTCATAAAAAACCAAGCATAATATTACAAATTTTAATTTATAATAACTTGAGTCCATTATCTACTACTAAACACATAACTATGAGAGAATTATCACATCAAGAAGGAAAATTATATTATGATTACCATAAAATCACTAGGCATGGAATAAACAATTGTATGCCATTGCATTAAAAAATTAAAGAGTATAATAATCAAGGGATAATTAATGTTATTTAATTAAAACAAGAACAATAATGACTTAGTTATAAAAAAACTCATTTTACAAATACAATACAAAAAAAAATTAAGCATTCATGACATTAAATCTTAACTATTTCATTATATATTGAGGGTGAGCATAGGTAATGAATTTAGGTTGATGTGACAACATTCCAAAAAATGTGTAGTATTACATTATTATGACATTGAGGACATGAAATTAAAAAATTAAAACACATTATACATTATGATAGATCTATTAGACATATTTCTCTACCAATATTTTCTGGGACAAAGATCGTTGATACATGTATATGGGTGATGAATCCTACCAACCAGTTGATGTTTAAACTTGGAAAGTAATGGTTAAAATAAATGAAAGTTAAATTATATTAAAAAATCAATACATAACCTTATTACATGTAGTAAATAATATTTCAATGAAACATGATGATAAAAATGACAACCAATGAGATAATACTTCAAGGAAGGCTAAAAAAAACACATTGACAATCATACACAATTCAATAAAAGGAAATATATATGTATAATATTTGAAAAATGGTAAAGGAAGAGACAAATAAAATTGATAGAGACCAGTTTTATGAATTTAATGACTTATATTATTAATTTTTTAATATTTTATTTCATATGTTTCAAAAATATAAAAAATCTAAAATTCCAGACCCAAGCATGACATGTTTACTAGTTTCCATTATTCATTTATGTTATTTATCACATGTTTGGTAGCTTAAATATTATTTTTCATACACACATTAATTTAATATGCTATATTAGTTTCCATTATTCATTTAGTTACACATGCTACATGGATGCATAGATGCATGTCATTCCCATACTTAGGGGCCAAGCCAATGCTTGGGGCGAGTTATTCCATATGTCACCAGTGATAGATGTTATATGTTTTTCTGAATTTTCCATTTACCTTTTTGAGTTAAATTTTTTTATTACACATGACTTGATATGGTTAATATTATTTATAGTGCTATATTTCAAGGATATGTTTCTTTGTTATGATGTGACATTGACAAAAAATGATGACGTAGACTAATTTGCCTTATTTTATGCTTCATTACTACTATTATTTTCTTATTAGGCTGATAATTTATTATATATTTTATGAATTCATTGTCATTATGTGTGAAATTTCATTATAAACTATATGTGTCCCTTGTCCTTGTGTGTGACATTCCATTATCCATTTTACGTCCCTTAGCCTCATGTGTGACATTTTTATTATCATTATGTACGGCCCCTAGCCTTGACTGTGACAATTTATTGTCTATTATGTGTATACTTTGGCCTTATGTGTGACATTATATTATCCAATGTATATGATAATGAACCTTGTGTGTCATATTTGATTATTTTTTATGTGTGATCCTTGGCCTTGTGTAAAATTTAGTGCTATTTATTTTATCTAAAATTAGGAAACTAGGTTATACTATATCCTAATTAGATAAACTACTATGTAAAATTATAATGCTACATATATGTAATAAATGAAAAAATAATTTGTAACTTGATAAATTTATAAATATGATAAAAAGGGAAAGTTCCAAAGAAAATCTACTTAGTTGGAAAACTAGAATGCAAGATTATGACTAAAATTGAGAAATTTACTGTGTGGCCGTGTTGACTAACTGTGGATTGAAACTAAGGTTTGGATGAATATGGATAGGGAATAATTCATTATTTCCCTTGGGGAGTTCTAATTTCCTATATATTATATATTTATAAAACTATTTTGATAAGTTTGCCTTGATCTGTGTTTTGTTTAACTGTGTGGGAGCCTTCCATCCATGATGAAAACCATTGTATATCTTCTCCTTCACTTTTAAACGTAGATCAATAGAACAAGGGAGAAAATTTAACCATTAGGTAAAAAGGATTAGTGGTTTAATTTTTTATTGAACTCAACACCCCTTATGTTTAGTTATTCATACATAACAATACTCTGAAGAGGGATCAAACTCCATGTATTTCTCCCATGCTATGGTGGTGTGTGTGATAAAATTAGTGTAAAATTTTAAATGTTGGTGTAATATTGATATGATTAAGTGCTTAAAAAATTAATTGTGACCTTATAGGTGTATGAAAACTTATCTAAAGGCTAATTGGGTTATGTGAACTATATATTAGGAAAAATAGGTGTTTTTATCTCAAAGTGCAAGTTTATGTTCTATTGTTTTTCCATGTGTGATCCTACTATTGTAAAATGTCCTAAAATTATGGATTTATAGTGGTAATTTAGTAAATAATTAAAATGGGGATTTATAAAAATTTGGATAACCCATTATATGAATCCAAATTTAAGTAAGTTTCCATTATTTGGTGGGAGGATACGAGTGGCAGGATTGGACACTACTAGGGAGTGGGATTGTCTAAATAGGGCAACCTTATCTAGAGGGTAAGAAAAACAAAATTAAATGTGGGGATTAGTCCCAAAGTGAGTGTAGGTTGTTTATAATGTTGGATAGAGATATTTTGAGATCATTAGTTATTTATGGGAATGGATCATTCACAATATTAGTGAAGTAAGGGTAGTCAAGGACTGTAGAATTATGCATGACTAAGTTCATATAAAGAGTAGTCACAAGTGCATAATTTTAGAAGTAAAAGTTAATTTATTTTTCTAAATTTTCCCCCATTTTATTCTAGTAATGAATAAAAGTAAAAACACTAGATTAAAAGAATTGTGTACCTAAACTTACCTATGAAGAATAGTCTTGAATGTAGGGCATAATGTTGAGTTATGCTTCACGTAAACCTACAATGAAACATGTATTAAATTATTCCTTAATTAAAATACAAATCAAGAAAAAAATATAATAATAATTATATATCTAATAACAAGGATTGAATACACCTAATTGGGTATGTGAAACATTGTATTTTATGGTAAAAAAAAGCTGGTGACTAGAGAGGGTAAGACCTTTGGAGACTTCTTCTTCCTTGGATAGATTAAATTGGATTTTGCATGCCTCAATATAAATTGATATGCGAGTGTGATTAAGAATTAAAGGTGTGATTTAATCCATAATTGTATACAAAAATTATTAGCATATATTATAATTCTTGTATGAATTTTAATGAATCATTCTAGTGTAAAAACTAGTGAAAAAGGGTGAATGAACTACTAAAGACAAGATAAGACTCATTTTTGGTTAAAAATTGGTGAAAAATTATTAAATTATAGGTTTGGTGTATAAAACATGGAGAATGACAAGCATTACCTTTCCATCTATGGAAATGGTGGAAAAATAAGTGAGGAGGTAGTCATATGCCATGCACATGCCCCTAAACTACTATTTGGTGTATATGGATTTTGAAATTGAGTAATATCAAGTGATTTTTATAGAAAAACTTATATACAAAAACATTAAACACATGACATGCATGATCCCCCATTTTGGGAAAAATCTAAGACAAACCTAAATTTTTTTCTTATTATTATGACTGGTACCTATTAAGAACTATTCTAAACTAACTAATATTCTAAGAATTTTTTAAAATGACCATTTTATTTTTAATATGAAATTAATATTTTTTATAGACATGATCACCATATACCAATTTTTAATTGGTTTGATCTTATCCAAAAATACTTTCTAGGTAAGATTCATGCTCAACTATGTAAAACCTATATTTTCCTATTTGTGTAGTATAATGTTGTAACCTAGTCTATAAGATAAGTCACTATGTATGACCACTATTTTGAGGTGAGTTTTAAAGGATTCATAATAAATTAACTCAAAATAAAAACTTATGTGAGAGATGTTATGTGTAGACACTATTTGATGGATTATATAGCACCTCAGTCTTGTACACTTGGCAAACTCAGACCTTGGTTGTTCCTATCAGTTTTAGACCTTTCCCACTTTTCAAAGTCTTTATATGATCTATCTTGAACCCCTTGGAATATATCTTGGTCTAAATAATCTTATGTTTATGACCCAAATGTTATATCTTTCCCATAATGCTTAAAACCTATTTATTTTCCACCTCTACAAGTTTCGAGTCTATACCTACTTTCATCTTTCCTAGACACTGACATCTAGGACAAACACCTGTATCAACACTAGTGCCCTACTATAACATAAGTGTCTAGTGCCCTATAGTCATTTAGTTTTTAAATGAAATGTATCCTGATGGTTGACTTAAGTTATTTAATGCAAGTTACTTCTCTAAAGGGATTGATATAAATACAAGATCAAAACTCATACCTCACCTAGAAAAAAACCAAAAAAGACCAAGACAATTTATCAAAGGTTTATATCAAACATTAAATTGAGAAAATCTTCCTATTTTATCTTATTTCCATATTATTCATAGGGATAATACATCTATAGTTATAAAGTACTGAAGGATTAACCCAAGATATATAGTTTCTAAGTTATAAGATAAGTCACTATTGTACTTACTTTCCACATATTACATGATTCACACACAAGAAAACATATAGGGGAGAAATACATTAGTCTAAAGCTCTCTTCAAAATATTGTCTATGTAGACAATGTTCATTGAAATAGGGGTATTTGGGGTAAAATTGACACCATGTGCCCATTAATCCATTTTCCCCTAAATTCACTATGAAGATGAAGAGCTAGGGTTTTACTATTTCATGAAGAGTGATAGTCCATGACATAGACACGACTGCAACATAGCGAAGGTTGAGATAAACATAAAATAATCCAAGTGGTCACATACTATTTTATAAGGTAATCTATATAAAACACTTTCATCCAAACTAGACATTAACATTGATACAACCATCCTATGATGATGTAAGTGTCTACAATTCTAGAGGTACCCAATCTAGAATATGGTGACTATTTTAGAATCCTATTCTAGTTTAATTTATGCCTATTCTAGATCCAAAATTATATCAACATCAAAACTAGCTAAGTACATTAATTCTTTATCATTTCCATATCTAGAATACTTATGCTTTTTATAATTGGCCTATCTCAGTTTAATGTATTCAACATGTGTTATAAATGGGTTTAACATCTAATTTTCATGATATAGATATAGTATATCACCCTTGTACATTAAATTATCTTTATCCCCTTTAACCCTAAATAACATGATATTTAAAATATTCTAGCTTTAAACATTTAGTGAACACGATTCATATGAGTGCAAACATTTATGATTCTTAAGGTTTTTAATTAGCTAAGGTTTTAAATTTCTATACTTTTTCATTTATTACTTATATTATTTTGCATGTAACCTAGGCATATCTATAGATTGGGATGTGTGCTTATTAAACAAATTAATCTTCCCCTCCCACCATCTAAGACGTCTAAATCTATTGAGGGGCATAATCCTGTGGATTATGAAGATACCAATGTTGAGAATGAAAAACATACTAATGAGGTTATCATATAAGAAGATTATGAGAATGATAACCATGAGTCTAATGAAACCAATGAACATGAGAAAATATACCATGAAAAAGTGCTAATAATTTCATTATTTTGTGAACACATTCATCAAAACCCTGAAGATCTTGATGATATCCTTAAAACTAAATTGGAAACAAAAAATTTAAAAGGTATATTTGAAACATCCCCCCTTGAACACATTACCACTTAATACTTCTAATGAGGGTATGTGTTATGTGTTTAAACCTTTGTTTCCTAGAAACTAATATATTATTTATACATCTACCATAAAATTACCAATTGTTTCAACACAAATACCAGTTTTAATGATTGTCACTAATCAAACCATAATTACATCCCCTTTGGTGACTACTCAATTTTCTAATTGAAATCCCAATAGGTCCATAGTTCAAAAACTCCTTCAAGTTATAAATACCTTAGAGGATAAGGTTACAAACATTGAACAAAAAGATTTATAATCTCTTCATGCTATTGATTCATAATATATGTTACATAATGCTCTTACACTTGATATATATTTTATAATTTACCAACTAGTTTTTTTTCACCTAAGTTTCCATTTTATGATAACAAGGGTAATCTTGAAAAACATTTTTGATCCTTTTATGTGACATGCCTTGACTATGCCTCCAATGATATTTTTTTTTAATAAATTATTTCCAAAAAGCCTCAAAGGCTATGATTTGAGGTGGTTATATGATTTACCTCTCTAATATATGAAAGCATTCAAACCTCTTGAAGATCATTTTTAGCATAATTTTCCATTAATATTTCTAAAAAAATTTCCTATGCTCAAATTTTCCAAATCAAACAAAGAAAAGATAAACTAATAAATGAAAATGTCTTGATATATAATATAATTTTGTCTATAATATCCAATCCTATGGTAGATAAGGAATTATAAGACATATTCAAGAAAAATTTGCTTACTCTTTTACATTAGTCCATTATTTTCAAGAACAAATATTTTAATAACTTATTACATGTTGTACGGGACTGTGAATGAAGCTTATTTCATTGAATAAGCTCAAGTATGTAGCAAGCACACTAGTTGCATCTATATCCACTAATATATTTAAAATCAAACCAAGTTATAAGGTAAAACCTCCTAAGCCTAAAAATGATTCAACCACTATAGTTAATGTAGTGTCACAACAACATAATTGACTTGTCTTATCCAATACACTAAGGAGATAGTTCTCCCATTTAATTAAATCTCCAACTTAATTAATCCCATGGCTAATAGATTGTCAACTTATATCTCTCCCTCATCCTATAGAGGCTGATATGAGAAGACCTCTACCCAAAGGATATTATGTGGATGCTTATTGTGATTATAATTAGCGACCAATACATTCTATGAACAAATGTTTTACTTTGAAGCATAAGATCCAAGACCTTAATGATGACCAAAATATTATATTTGATGATCCTCCAAAAGAATTAGGTTCACAACTTGGTGATCACCAAAAATTAAAAAAATATTTAACAATCCTTTACAATATCATTCTAAGAAGGAACTATAAGTGTAAATGACATATAATGCACATCCACCTCCATCACATCATGGGAACCCATTATATGGGATAATTTGGTACTTACCCATAACATATACCTCATATGGTTCTAATACCTTCTATTTATTTCAATGACAATAAGATTAAGGATGATGACTCTAATATTCATTCTTTATTCTTTCAAGCATACCTTGATAAACACCCTATACATAGTGTTATGATTGATATGGTAAAAGTGACAATGTTTACACCATGACATTACTTATGCACTTGGGTTATAATCATCATGATTTTCATCCTTCTACTAGATCAATTAGAGCATTTGATGGGACCTCATAGAAGTTTCTCAATGAGATTGACTTACCTTTACTAGTTAGTCCCACACATGTGGTTACTATATAAAAAGGGAAATGCAACTGATCTATTAATCAATCCTATCTTGAAGAATATAAATCCTACTTATACTTTCAATTGTTGATAAATTATATATTTGTGGTCATGACAAAGATGGATCCACTAAACCTAACCAAAGGATCTATTACCATAATAACATCACTAGATAGGGTTCCCAAGCCTCTAATCTAGAAACAATATGAAATAACCCTAGCTAGGTCATATGTTTTGATATTCACAAAGTAAATGTAAAGTAAAGTAAAATTGAATCTAGTTCTCACCAAAGCTTGTGGCATAAATTGGGGGTAATAAAAATAAAAATTAAATATGCATAGAAGATCTATACTCATGTTAATGTATATCAAATGCTAATACATGGGAGAGAAGTACAAATGCAAATCTATCTACTCTTACAAAGGAGGAAAAAAGTTAGGAATACTTACCTTCAAAAATTAACCTATCAAGCCTCAATATTTCCCTTGGCCATGGTGCTTTGAAAAATGTTATTGTGTTATGTAAGGAAAATAAAGACAAGTCAGCTCTAGGTTACACAACTTTTCTATGCATCCAAAAGACTTTTCCACAAGACAAGATCCATATCTCCAAAGAAAGCATCAAAACCTTAAGCTATACTCCTCAAGTAGAATGGTGGATAAGTATATGCATGATATAATATTCTTCTTCTTATCTTCTCTAAAATGATGGAAATGGATGTGTATACATAGCTAAATCTAACCCTAAACCTTTTTGAAAGTTTAGTTAATAAGGTCAGCCTAATCAATTTTATATTGTTAGTTAATAAAAATAAGCTAGGTTCTAGTCTAGGTTATCTAGAGATAAACTAGACTTGTAATGTGATTTTAACAATTAGGATACAGGGTCAACCTAAGATAATAGTATAATTCAAATCATCAAAAAGGGTTTTAGGCTTAGATAAGTGCTAATGAAAGCAATGAAATGTTTGGAAGAGTGTGCAAGAGAGGAGGAAAGTCTTAGGGAAATAAATAGGAGAAGCTTGTGTAGATAGTAAGTAGTAGTATAGGGGAAAACAATCCTACAAAGAACTAATGGTCTGCCCACCCCTTTCTCAGTGCACCCTTTAAGGCATGCACTTAGACATATTAAGAATCTATAGGTTCTTACGAGAGAAAAAACATCAATAATTGATAAAGTTTAAAAATATTATGTGGATACATATGCACCTTTCAAATCTCATCACATGACACATAGGTACAACATGAGATGGTATTTGAGAAAAGAACATATCAACACACAACATTGAAGCTAAATAAATTTTAGTAAGAAACAAGTAAGATAAATGAAAGGATAGAATCAAAAAACACACACCTTTACTTACCTTAGTGATCTAGATAAGGAATGCAATGAAATAAATGTGAAGGTGTAAAATTTAGGGAATAATAGGTGAACCTATACAAATTATCAAAAAAATATTTTTATTTTTTAAAATACATGTAATATGTGAAAAGATTATTTATGACATTAGGATTCCATAACATCTTGTAGTTTAGAAATATAAGTTAGTAGAAATAAAGGTATGGGAAAAAAATATAATTTGGTTTTAAATATTTGATAGGTAAATAAATTTTAATAGTAAATATAAATAGGGAAAAAACAATTCATTTGTTATTTCTACTATTTTGAGAAAATGGAGATTTGAGAGACCTAGTGTGAGACTAGAGAGCAATCATGGAAAGGAGACAACAACTGAGATGGGAAGGATGCATGGAGGTCACATCATAGGTAAGTAAACATGAATTTAAAATTTTTGGATTAATTTTATTTAAAATTGAGCTAAATATTGAAAACTTGCTGGTAAGAAAATTTTAGGCACCGAAACTGACCCTAGGAAATTTTTAGGTAGACTAGGGACATACTGAGGTGTTGGGTAGGAAGAAGTCAAACTAATAAATGTCTAAGGAATTTATGGTGAATGTTTGAAAAATCACTTTATGTAAATAATAGAGTCAACTTGGTTGACTCAATTTGTAGGGTAAGAAGAAAATAAGGGGTCAACTACATAGTAGTGGGCTGACATAGTATTGCTAAGAGTGGTCGACTATGTAGTAGTGGGTCAATGTAGTTTGAAATGAGAAGATGGATGACTGTGTACCTTATAGCTAATGTAGTTGGTAGTAAGTGGCTAATATAGTTGTTAAAGAGGGATAACTATGTACCAAAGGGCTGATGTAGTATGCTAGAGTTGAGAAAGGGCTGATTTAGTATCAAATAAGACAATTTAGTCTAAAATAAAGAGATCAATTTAGTATCAAATGGGCTGATTATGTATAAAAATTATAAAATATAAGAAAATAAATCAAATAGATGATGAATTAGTTAGTTTTTAAATATTTAATAATGTATTTTAATTATTTATGAAATGGAGATCTAATACATCCTTTATTGTTGGATATTTTGTAGAGATACCAAAGATATTGGTGCCTAGTAGATGTATTGTAGCTATCAAATCTATTAGATCATTTGACTAATGTGGATAAGTCTTGATTGGTCACCCTCAATTTTAGAAACATCATGGAGATAAGATATATTTTTTTGAGTTTTTATCTCATTGTCATGTTCTTAGGAGTATGGGAATAGTTGACCAACACTTTCTGATAGGAGGTGGATGGAGACACCATTGAGGTGGGGATCATTCTAGAGGATGTACACACATTACTTAAAATTATGATAGGTGAGACACCAATGTTTATTGATACACTAAAGGACAAGGATGAGAGATGAGAATTAACCTAGTGGGTTACATGATCAGATATGATTCACCCTAAGTTGAGGGTGAGCTTATTCTATGTTTACATTATGGAAATTTTAGACATTTAGAAGGTGGTGATAGGATTTGTGATATCATGAATTTTATGTCATAAGTCAGATGGTAAGGTACCATTATATGTAATATCCTTGTATTGATCTATATTAGATTAGAGAACACTCTATGACTTTAGGGATATCATCTAGGTCCAGCTCATGCATGATATGTATGAAATACTATCCAAAGGGAACAAGGCCATGAATCTAGTGATTTTTCTAAGCACATGGATATATGATAGGTTACCCATGTATCATTTGGCTAGGTTACCCCATGTGTTTGATGATAGGTTACCTTAGGTATTATGATGGAGACAAGACCATGTAGTACATGACATGCCCCATGTGCCAACATTATATACTATCACATGAGGGGAGATCATGTGGTATCCCTAAAGTCACATAGTTGCCATATGGCCTAGTTTTTCTACCATTACTATGGGGTTGGCATGTGTGTAGGTCATAGGGCACTATATTTCATGGGTGGAGCCACATTTAGTTGCATGCATACTAGTATAGATGGGACTCCCTCATCTGGTGGCTCATCTAGTAGTGACTATTTATTAGGCATGACATACTAGAGAGCTGAGAGGGAGAGGAGGTAGAGGGGTACTTGTGGAGATAATAGTAATCAAACCTTGGCATCTTAGACCATGGGCTAGTTAATCATGATAATAGGAGGCAAAAAATCTAATATGAGAAGATGTGATGGATGTGGATGTAGGATCATAGTAGGCACTATAGTAGAGGCATCAGTGACCACCGTGTCCTCATTAGAGATAGAGACATTATCAATGTGAGGAAACATAATCATGAGTTATTTTAAAAAGGGGTCCAATAACTACTCTAGGACATAATTGGTCTATAGAAGCACCCTAGAGGAGAGGATCATGGAAGACTCAAGTGGTGACTCCTAGATTTACACTGGTGTAGAGGTGGTAAATAAAGGAGTTGCTCAATGGGTGAGTAGATGGGGAGACCATGATCATTGACACTAACACTAGTGAGAAATGTTTTAATTTTGTTTAAATTTTTGATATAGGACACTAGTTTTAATATGTATATACATATATATATATATATATATATATATATATATATATATATATATGTATATATATATATGTATATATATATGTATATATATATATATATATATATATATATATATATATATATATATATATATATATACAGTCATCTATCTACCATAAACATAGTAAAACCAGTGTCCTATATGTGTGTGTGTGTGTGTGTGTGTGTGTGTGTGTGTGTGTGTGTGTGTGTGTGTGATTTGATTTCTATGTAGTTTAAGTTTTGTAGATCTTATAATAGATGAGTTTAAATGGGGAGCCTTGGTTATAGATGCACACCATGACATTTTAGATGGGGTGTTGGTACCATATGGCCCTACTAATCTAGATATTCTTGAGGTTCCATATACCCTAGCCCAAGAGGCCTAGTTTATACTAGTGGGAGAGGTCATGAGTTAGATACATGCATGTAGTGATGGGCTATAGCCACCAGTAGGGGTTAGAGAGGAGAGGCATGGAAATAATAATCCCCACCATAGGAGTGATTTTTACACATGGTAACCACCATATAAATAGAATAAGTTCAAGTGTAGGTGGTCAATCTACATGGATAGGTTGCTAGATTGAGATCCTAAACTACCTCTTTATAATGTACCATTTAAAGGGGATAATCATAGGCATATATGGGTAGTGTGGCTAGGCCACATGATAGAAATGATCGAGCCTAACCTTAAATCTAGAACTATTATATTTTATATTTTGTATGGTATTATATATATATATATATATATATATATATGTTGATTTTGATAGTTTGTATTGATCTCATGATTTATACTTGGATTTGGATGTGGATGCATGGCTATATTTATTTCTTAGCATATGTATTTAGTTTTTTTTGTATATGCCATGGGAAATATGTGTTTTGTTTTCTAGCATTATGTAATACACATGAGTGGTTAAAAATAAAAAGGAAAATAATGACTTGGAAAAGTATAATTAATCAAAACAAATGTAATACACACTATATCACAATGGGAAATGTATAAATAAAAGATGAATAAATATAACAAACCAAAATATGGTAAAAAGAGTAACAAATGTTTTCAAACCATGTAAATATTTACACCAAATTAAATAAAATAAAAATCACACTGTATCATGTTGGGAAGTATGAAAATTTGTAATAAAATGGAGAACACATGAAAAACCAATGGTATAAAAACAAAACAATTAAGTTAATAAATTATACTAAATCAATATTATAATAATAATAATAATAATAATAATAATAATAATAATAATAATAATAATAATAAAGATGAAAATGTAAAAAATAAATTAAATTGATTACACTAAGTCAAGCTGGGAAGTATGAAAATTTTAATAAGATGATCACAAGCATACATGCAATTAAAAAATAAGAAGATAAAAGTGAAATATTAATGAAGTAAGCATAAAAAATACTAAATCAAGATGGAAATCATGTCAATGATGTGTGACTCATAATAAAACACTACCTATTTTAAATTTGACGCATGTAATTTCATTGTGACTTGATTATTGGAATAACTAGGTATTGGAAGATTTTATGAGGAGGGCCTAGTCCTATATATGATATTACACTAAAAATCATAAATGGAACACCAATTATGTAAAAATAATGATGGGAATGATTTTAAAAGTTGAGTGTATTGTAGTAATTCATGAGGAAGGCCTAGTCCTATCCATGCTCTTACACTACAAGTCACAAAGGGAAAACCTAGTGGGAATGATCAGCTAACAATATTTCTCAAGGGGAAATATTAGGAATGTTGGAATGAAAAAGGAAATGTTAAAAACATAACATAGGCATCTATGAGAATACCTTAGGAAACATGAGGCATACTAGGTAAAAAAGGGAGACACTAAGAGTCTAGTGGCCATCAAAATACAAAGGATACCTACTCATAATAAGCATAAAGTTGTATAAGCAATAGGTGAGATATTGGTTATATGAAAAATAAAATTAAAATAGACCTACCTTCCCACAACATGTTCCCAATTCCTTAAGACTTCCTATAGAGCCATCAATCTACTATAAAGACTAGGTACTTATGTGAGAAAGTAGGTAACACTAAAATATTTTTTTATTCTCCTTTCCCAATCCACTGGCCTATTGTACCCCAATGGACCTCAAATCTATCATGTGTTCATCTATGGAATTTGAGCTTTGATTATGAAAAGGAGATGTGCTAGGAATCACAACTTTTAATATGATTTCTCATTTGATATTTTTGTGTTGCCTTTTATATCAATGACTTTTATTTAAATGACTTTGATTTTAAATTTTATATCTTTTATGATTCCTCCTCCACACAGATTTGGAATAACCAACATGAGTGATAAAATTAATACACATGAATGGGATTTATAATTTGGTTAAAAGAAGATAAGTATCAAAAGATATGACTGAATAAACACTAAGCTTACGTATAAACCATTATGTAATCTCAAGTTTTAACCATATGTATGCTTAGTATGTGAACATAATATAAAGGAATAAAGGGAGATAAAAAGTAGATCAATAAGATAGGATTATAGTGAGATGTCTTGTTTACTAACTAATCACATGGTAAAGAAATATTTCTAAAGGGAACAAGGTTTTTATAACCAAGTCCTAATAATAATTATCTGAGTTGTTGAGATAAGGTAGCAAATAATCATTAGGAAAGACAAAGACATCTGTGAAAGAAATGAACCCATAAATATAAGTGCACAATTATGAAAAGAAGCCATAATAAAAGGTGAAAGAAAATGAAACCATATACAACACATAATGTATAATATAAAGATCCATGTGAAGTAGATAGGTGAAACCAAATTCGACACATAATAAAATGATATAATATATATAAAAGTGGATCACAAGTCCAATCCAAATTCATAATGAAGACTAAAGTGAAAGAGTACCATGTTGTATTCAAAAATAATGATAAATTTATCCACAAATATTATCCATGACATCTAAAATATATCTATGAAGTTGGATCCTAATGAAAGATAGAGTCTCATATATCCTCATGGAAAGTTTTCAAAATACCGCTATCTAAATGTCTTCAACAAAAAATTGTAGGTGTAGATGAATGATCATGCTCATGAGGGATATCATGAATAGAATACTTGAGTGGAATAAGTGATGGAATAAGAATGGTATCTATATGATAAGAATGTGGTATCACCAATGGAAAAGTAGCCATGGGTGGAGAAGGAAAAACAAGTGGGTAAAAATCCATAGGTGAAGAAAGAGAAGCCTTCTTGCATGGGAAAACTATAGAAGGAGGAATAGTTGGTGAAATAATCATTATAAGGTGATCATGAACATGCTACTATAGAATGTGGTAATGATCAGTATGATGGGTACTACACTAGTGTTAAAGATAATATACCTCCCCATATTTAAGGATATACTCAAGTAAAAAATTGGGAGGAGGTATAGACTTGTCTTTAGGTTAAGCAAGGAAGGGATGAAATGTGTCAATATATTGTTGAAGCTTTTGATAATGGGTGGAATAATGATTATTTGTGCCATGTAAGTAACATATACACTTTTTAGTAGACTTTGGGGGTCTAATAATGGAATGGGTAGAAGGGGAAGCCAGGGAAGGTTGATATAACTGAAAGTCTTTAGTCTAATGACTAGAAACTTTGGTAATATCATAATAAGGTTGATTAGCCTATTGGGTAGGTATGGGATCAAGCTACAACAAAGGAAGGTCATCACTAAAGGAAGGAAGGGATTGTGTAGAGACTTGGTTGGGCTTATCTGAAGGTAAATTAGGATCAGGTATAGGATGAGGCTCAACTAAAGGTAGAGTGGGATTAAGAACTAGACTAGGCTCAATTGAGGTTGAGGAAGGACATGATGAAGGTTTAAGAGTAGTAGCTACCATTTCTAGGGGAGGAAAACTATAAGGGTCCTAATATATATCAAAATGGTAAGGATTGGTCATGGCATGATTCATGAGCATACTTCTAAGAGGTTCTAATAAAACTAGAGGTGTACCATGTGATCACTCCATCTCTACCCTATAAAAATAGGAATAATAATATAATTAGGCACTATGAAAGAAGGAATGTGATAAGACAAATAGAAATAATAAAATAAATAAGTACAACATTGAATAATCTTAACATCTCTAGCATGGACAAGTCCTCCTAGAAATAGATCATCTAAAGCATAACCATCATCATAATTGGCTGTATGTAAGTTGATGGTATAGATAGGCATGATATTTTCATCAAAAATTTCATGATGAATATAATATATAGTCTTAGTTAAGACCAAAGGTATATCATCACTAAGAAGCTAGTGGGAGAAAGGTTTCAAGGATGGTGGAAGCTAGGCCATGAGATGAGGGGAGAGATCAAATTTTTTTATTTTGAGGATAATCTCATCTGGATTATCATCATCAAAATCTAGGAGGTTATGTGGTATGTTACTAATGAGTTTAAGGTGACACCACATTCTTGAAATTCTTTGAAATTCTAAGGGTTTGGGTCTCTTTAAATCTTGTAAATAGCACCATTAGTGAGGAATTTGATTCTTTGGCAAGTATATGAGGTGAAAACCCTCATATGATGATTCCAAGTTCAACCAAGCAAGATGTTATAAGAGAGGGGAAAGTTAAATATCACAAATTTCACATTAATGATAATAAGAGGGATGGTAATAGGAAACCACATGTAATGTAGAGGAGGCATTTGCCTTCTATTATAGTCTTGATAGGTATTATGTGTATAATTGAGATTGCACTAAGAATATCCAATATTTTAATGAAATTAAGGGAGGTGATGCAAGTACATGAACCCTCATAAATCAAAGCATGCTTAACCTGAATATCATCGATTTGGATGATAATAAATAGTGGATGATCATCTACATGAAGTAAAAGTTATCTATAATCATGGAAGTGATAAGGAACTTAAGGTAAAGATAAGTACCCATTATTTCATCATGTAGTGACATCTCTTTGCATTGTTACAGTATATTACCTTTGGACCATGACAAGGTAGCTTCACATCTTGCTAGGAGAGGATGAGGGATGCTCATTTTAAATAATAATTGCAGTAGATGGTTGTAATAATGGGGGGAATTTTTCATTAGTTCTATCAAAGTTATTTAATATGAAAGATGAGAAAGTTATACAATGGGGTCGCACTCATCATAACCCATAGGGTTGTTGATAGATAGAGGCATATAATGTTGTAGGAGTTCCTGAGGAGGATTGGAAGTGAAGACAAAATTATGTTGGTAAGATGTAGTTAATTTAGTTTAAGGACACATAGGTTGATTATCTTTAGATGGTAAGATAGTTACTTTAGGTATTTCTTGTGATTGGGTTGAATACATACTATTAGATGGTTGGGGAATATTCTTCTACTTGAACACCTATCATTAGATTATAGATGGTTGAAGGGTCCTTTCCTCTATGTTGAGGAAACTAATTAATGAATAAAATAATCTCAAGTGGATACTATAATTCACACTCATCTTCTAATGAGAATAATCAATTAGGAACTGATGATGAATGAGGAGTCCCATAATTGGTAGTGTAAGTGATAATGTGCACATAACTTTCATTTAAAGTGAAAGCCACAAGATATTTTTGTGGAAACCTATTACCTTTGGTAAAGCTCATCATGTATTTTGGATTCAACTCTGTATTATCCTCAAATATTAAATTTATGATGAGTAAAAGAGGTTAAAGAGGTGATAAAAGGAAAAATCAAGAAATAGGAGACATAATCAAACTGGTTGACTATGTTCTATAAACTAGGGAATAAAACATAGAAAAAGAGAACATAGTCATGTAGGTTAATTGTGCACTATTGAATAGGGAACATGCCAAGAAATAAGAAGATATAGATAGATATATTGACTCTATACTACTTATATAGGGGCTAACTAGGAAGATAAAGAGACACATTTAGATAGGTTAATTGTGTACTATAGGTAGACATTATGAATAATTTGTAAGAGACTCTATCGATAGGGATGAAAATGTTCTAAAAATATAGAAAGGTTTTGCAAGATAATATCTAAGAAAATGAAATTTATCACACACATAATTGGATCAATTTAATTGATCCAATTGAAACATAACACAAACCTTGCTCCAATTCTATTTAATGCAATTTTTGCAATAGAAAATATAATGATCAAAGAGAAAGCAACACATTGAAATTAAATGCTAATTAATTGGTCATTCCTAAGTGTTATTTAAGTTATAATGAAGTTTAAATTTAATGTGATAGGAAGTTGGTTGTAATGAGGAACTAAAAAATAATCTAAATATGGTTTCAAGAAGTTTAGACTGAAAGGATATATATTGGTGATGGTATTGGCTAGGTATAGGGGCTTACCCCCTCACTACACAATCTCATAGTGATAAAGGTGTCAGGTAATTTTATGATATATACCATCAACCACATGTTTATACTTGGCCAAAAAACCATGTCAGTTTCTCCCTTGGTGATGAAGTCCAAGTAAGTAGATCTTGGGAATATAAATGTTTAATGATTTTTATGTGTAAAGTGGTTTCAAAGTGTTTGCAAAAGAGAAAAATAGTGTGATTAAAATGGTAATTTGAAAAACCACATAATCTATGTTTGTTACTCTAATCATGAAAGAAACTAAAAGGAAAGGTGAATTAAGTATTATCAAAAATAGGTTAATTAATTAATTATGAAGAGTACACAATTGGTTCAAGTGATATTGTATGCAGATAGTGTAGAACAAAGTTGACTAGGTCACTACTATTCCATGGAAGTAAGATCTAGAAGAACAGAGTCAAATAGGTCAACTATGTCTTTGAGATAGGTCAAAATTTTATGTTGTCATGCTCAAGTGTTGATTCAAAAATTCTTCTAATAGATTCAATTGGTTTGATGGAGTTTTCAAATGTTGTGCGCTAAAATGAAGTTGCAAATAGATTCAGTTGGCTTGACTATATTTGTAGACCTTTATGCTAAAAGATGAGAAATGTGAACAAAGTCAACTGGTTTGAATATGTATGCAAATTTGGAACTAAAAACTAAGACTATGCCACACTAATCAATCCAAGCACCGATATTTGGAGAAGACCTTTACAAATAGAACATAGTCATTTTGGAGTGATTATGTGTTAAACATGCACATAAATTGTTATAACTATATCTATAGGTTTGATATAGTACTATAAAAATATAACATAATGATAAAATTAAAGTGTGAAATAAAACCTAAAAGGGTTTGATTCATGTTAGGTTCACCATAATGTATACAAATGAAAATGCAACTGATCTATTAATCAATCCTATATTGGAAAAGATAAATCCTACTTAGACTACTGATTATTAATACATTAGATAGTCAGGGTCATGACCAAGATGGATCCATTAGACCTAACCAAGGGATCTCTTACCATAATAAAATCACTAGAGAGGGTTCCAAATCATCTATTTAAGAAACACTATTCAATAATCCTATCTAGGTCCTATGTTTTCATATTCACAAAGTAAAGTAAAATCTAATCTAGTGCTCACCAAAGATTGTGGCATAAAGTAGGGGTAATAAACATAAAAAGTAAACATGCATAGAAGATCCATACTCATGTCAATGTATAATAAATGCTAATGCATTAGAGAGAAGTAAAAATGCAAACCTATCTACTCTTACAAAGGAGGAACAACGTTAAGAATAATTACCTTTGAATATGAACCCATCCAACCTCAATCTCTCACTTGGTCAAGGTGCTTTGCAAGAGGTTATTGTGGTATGTAAGGATAACAAAGACAAGTCAGATCTAGGATACACAACTTTTCTATGCATCCAAACTATTTCTTCATAAGACTATCCGTATCTTGAAAGAAAGTATCAAAATCCTAAGTTATTCTCCTCAAGTAGAATGGTGGATAAGTAGACGTGTAATATAATATTCTTCTTCTTCTCTTCTCTTGAATGATATAAATCAATATGTGTATATAGTTGAATCTAACCCAAACCTTTCTAAAATTTTAGTTGACATGGTCAACCCACTCGACTCTATATTATTAATTAATAAAAACAAGTTAGGTTCCAGTCTAGGTCAGTTAGAGCTGACCTAGACCTATAATGTGATTTTAACAATTAGGATACAAAGTCAGCCTAGGTTGATAGTGTAATGAAAACTATAAAAAAGGGTTTTAGGCTTAGGTAGGTGATAATGAAGGTGGTGAAATGCTTATATAAGTGTGCAAGAGAGGAGGAAATGCTTAGGGAAATATATAGGAGAAGGTTGTGTAGATATCAATTGGTAATATAGGGGAAAACAATCCTATTAAGAACCAATGGTCTAGCCAACCCTTTCTCAGTTCACCTTTTAAGGTTTACACTCAAAGATATTGACTCTATAGGTTTTTGAAAAAGAGAAAGCACTAATAATTGTTAAATTTTAAGAATATTGTGTATACGGTTACTACCTTTTCATTTATACCTTCCATGAGAATATTTGATATGTTATTAGAAAAAACTTAGATCCATACACTTGGAGTAGTAAATTATACAATGTATGGATGTGTAAAATACATTCATGCCAATTGGGTAATTATAGTCTCTAGAATTCCATATGATCATCCTCTTGAAAAATAAAAACTTATACCCAAGTAGCTAACTATCAAACCCACTAAGGTTAATTCACCATAAGAGGATAAGCAAAAGGCAATCCATTTTACTAGGTGGCCAATACTTGAGAAACCATTACATTAGAGACATATAATGGATTCCATAGAATCCTCATCTACTATGCATGATATTCAGATATTCAAAGCACCTACACATGTTTTATTACTACTATTCCAAAGAAACCATAGAGCACTCAATGATGTGTTCCATGAACCCCTACTCTTATTACTCCTACTATTTCTCCAAGGCCATAGATTCCTATTATATATGCATATATCATCATAGATACTATAGTGATAAATATTAAACTTATACATACTTTGACACCTTCACTAGCTTATTACATGAGGTTCACAATGGGGATATATTTATCACCACCCTTTAGATGGGATCATAGGATAATATTTTCCTTTCATATTCTAAAAATACCAAAAAAATATTCAAAAATCCAAAATCATTTTTCATCACCTACATATTTTACTAGTTCCTTGGTCATCTATGTGTTAGTTTCATATTGATTAATAACATAATAATTACTTCTAAATACACATGCATGTCATGATTCTACTTTAGGGTGATACATGCATACATATATACATGATTTATTCCTATTTTGGATGTTGGGATTTACCTCTATTTATGTCATATAGACATTTAGGGCATCCACCTCTATGATAATGATACTTCCAAGTTATATCATTCTATGGTCACTTTACATTATCATGTTTTAATATCACATATATATATATATATATATATATATATATATATATATATATATATATATATATGCCTTTATCGATGATTATATCATTCATAGGGTACTTGATATTTTATAAACTTAACATTTTTTGCTGACACATTTGATCCATGGGATAATATGATATTTTTACGTTGTCTAGTTATAATTTCCTTTATGCACTTCCTTGAGTGTCTTACCTTAATATTGTCTTGATTATTTGAGCATTTGGAAATGATCATTTGTGTGTGGCCCTTGTGCTTATGTGTGCTTTCTTTGACATTTGAATATGTCATTGTTTATTGGATGGACATTTGAATATGTTAATCCTTAATTTCGTGAAAATTTGACTAAGCTAAGACCCTTTGATTGTGTGGAATTTGAACATTCCCCTTATTTATGGTCTCCTTGGACCATTTCATTTTGACTTGATTTTGAGTGCTCTTGTGTGTGTGCTTAATTTGCTTGTTGAGCTTGTATTTTTACTATCTATATTTTCCATGATCTTTATCATGCATCTTATGCATTCATGTCATACATTATTCTATGTGCATCCATGATACATTTACCTAAACATGATCTTTCTATATGCTACATGGTTCCATTCACAGATTGTACAATTATATTATCCTTTAGAGGTGAAATAACTAAAAGTTTTTATTCTTACCTCACCTCAAAGGGGGGCATGCCATAAAGACATGTTATTCACATTTGATATATTTTCAAATTTAGTGGGGGCATGATTAGGAAGCATGTTATCCACACTTATTTAGTATTTGGTACTTATATAAGGTTTTAGATTTAGTTGGGGCATGTCATATAAACATGGCTTCCACACATTCATAATTATTACATCCTTATTACCTTCCTAAAATTAATTTACTTATTAAACATATATTATGGGGTTAATGCTATTTAATTAATGTTGAAGAAAATTATTTTCATTACGCTAATGTATGGACACACACACACAAAGAGAGAGAGAGAGAGAGAGAGAGAGAGAGAGAGAGAGAGAGAGAGAGAGAGAGAGAGAGAGAGAGAGAGAGAGAGAGAGAGAGACTATATTTGTGACTCATTACATGATTGGTTATCTATATATGAATTTTATATGCATGTGGATTATACTTATTCATTATTTGTGTGCTTTAGTATCAATTTTACTTGTTATTATGGTTACGAGATAACTACCATTTATATTTTTAAGGTAGATGTAGGAGAAATTATACTCTCTAATTAGATATGGAGGGAGAGTATCATTTGGGAGGATGCTATAGATGGAAATCTTGGAGGTTTTGAGATTCGACAACAAACCCAACACACACCACATAGAACTATAATCTAGGAGGATGTTGTAGATGGAAATGTTGGAGGTGTTAAGATTTGACAATGAACCCAACATGCACCACATAGAACTATAATATACATGATTTCTTTAATTTTTATTGTGTTGAATCAATTTATGTTTGGATGAGTTGATATGGTTTAGATTCATGTTTTGATGTTAATCAATCTCATTACAATTATTACTGCTTGATGGATTATGATATGTTTGTCAATATGGAAAGTTTTAATTATACAAATTCATAGATGAATTTATTTTCTGTTGACTATGTAAACTCTTATAGGCATGTACATGCAACATTCAACAAAAGCATTGTTATAACATGAATATATATGACAAATAATTAAGTTGCATGTTTAAACTTAGAACAAAAGGATTTTATTGATCTATACCTAATCTAGACCTAAGGTACCTAGGATGACTTAGTTTCTAAATACCTAAAGGATTACCTAAATATGTGGCATTGATTATTTAAATGTTTTGTTTGATATTCACTTTTATGTTTGAATTATAATGGATAGGATTTCAAACTATTGTTAAAATATAATAATTATTTTTATTGATTTATTACGTCAACCCTAATTATAAAATCATCATTTGGTTTTGTGGATTATTTATTCAAACCATGGAAAACTATCATGGACAGGGTTTGACTACAAGTGGGAGGAGATAATGGAGAAGTCTACTAGTTTGGTAGTCAAACTAGAAGATATGAAGAACATGTTAGGAATTTTTCATTTGATGGTGAGTCTTTCTTGCAGCTATGGAGAATGGGTCTCCATGATTTTAAGGGTTTTTAGATGTATGCAATACATTACAAAAACAATAAATAAGAAGAGATTTTGGGAATTTGTAGGTTAACCATGGTAGATAAAGGAGAAGAGGAATGAAGAAATGAACTTTTGATAGAAAAAGGAGAAAGTCTACTTCAGTTAGTAAGAGGTAGGATTTGTCTTTTGAATTTAATCTATGATTTTGTATTCAGTTTATGCAATCAATGGAATGAATGTGTATGAGTTTTTGAAAAAAATGGTTTATTGGATTTAGAAACCCTTGTTAAGGTCATAGATTCAACCTTGTGGGAAGAATAATCCCCCCACATAATCAAATCCATGTTTTGATTCATGTATAAAATGAATATGGAATGTTAGGGTTTGATGTTGAGTCAAGATCCTAGGGTTGAATTAATTGTATGACTAAGTGTTATTTTTCATGGTTTATTGGTATGATTGCATGTGGTGTTTTTAAGGCTCAATGTGTTATTTTGTGTAAACATTTGAGTGTTTTTTAAATGGTATGGGACATTTTTGGTTTAAGGTTTGACTCAAGGTTTCATATGTTTAAAAGTAGACTATTTATTTCTTTTTTATAAGTTGAATGTGTATGATCATTTATGAGTTGATGGTATGATTATTTTTTGGACTAGGTTTATATAATTATTTATTAACTATGTTTAAGGAAACATTTTTGACTATGAGTCAATTTTTATATAGTAAAATGACTAAGAGTTCATTATGCTTATGACTTGGAATATCATCTTAGGTTTGGTTTTAGTTAGATAATAGTCAACTATGTATATACTAGTGTGTATGTTGACTACATTTAAACAAGTTTTGGGTCAATTGAGTAGATATAGTTTTATGTAAAACTGTGTATAAATTTATTATGTGTCGATAGTGAGTTAGTAAATGTCTATTGTAATAATTCAGGTTTTAGATTTGTTTTGGTGTTGGACATATAATAATATATATACATAGGTTTGTATTCATTATAATTTTGAGTCACTATAAACAGTTGTGAGTTTTTATAGGATAAACCCACGTTAGATATTTGATTGTATATATTTAAATTATAGTTGTTTGTGAACATGTTATTCTGAGTTGATTTTTTGTCTACACTTATGTAGTTGCTTATGAATACATATTTATATAAATCAACTATGTTAAGATGACTTTGTATGTCTTCCTGTATCCTTTGAATGTTGAAAACATATACTTTATTTTGGGTTGATTGTGAGTTGATTTTGGTATAATATACATGGATAGTTGAGTGATATTATCTAGATTAACTATGTAGTCAAGTTATTATTATTTATAAATATAATATCACTATATTTGGACTATATGAAAGTACATATGAGTCACCTATGTATGAATGCATTTGAAGTCAGCTATGTGAATATGGTTATTTATCAACTGTGTTATAAAGGATTTTATTTTTTATGAGTTGAGTATATTTAAATAATTATTTGATTATACTGGGTTGATATTTCATGTGGTTGTATGGGACAATTGAATATCAACTTGGGATAATTTGTGTATCATTTGTGTATGCAAGTTTTAGTTGTTTGTATCTAAATTTTTTAGAGTCAACTATGTGTTTAGTTTTAGTGTTGACTATGCACCAAAAAACTATGAACCAACTATGATAAAAATATCTTCTTGTTGGACTGAAATGTTATTATCTTCCTCTAGGTTTTTTGAATAATTATTAATAATTAAACTATATGTTGAGTCTAAAATATATAATCGGGAGTTAAAATTGTTGGATAATTTCAATAAATTATTGTACCATATGGTAGGTAACAATGTTTAATAATTTGTGTTATATGCATCCAATGGTTTTTGAATGTTGTGTGATGTTAATCGAATTATGTTTTTACTTAAATATGAATTTCTAATCCTTAAGTAGGGATCTTAGAATATGAACATATATACACACATATATATGTAATTATGGATTATACATATATATGAGTATATTATATATGAATAATTCATAAAATCACATATATGTATATATAAGTTACCACTAACAATTATAACCATAAGTGTATGTATATATATAAATAAATAAAGTATGATCATTTATATTTATATATTATGCCATTTGGAAATCAATGGCTTAGGGTTTAAATCTATATAGATATAAGTGGACATACTTGATATACATGTTTATGTAGATAATTTAGGTTGTGAGTAGACATTTTTTTAAAGATAATATATTCATTCATATGCAAGGTGACATTTATATCATTAATTTATAAAGTTATTCAGTTATAAATTATGAGGGAATTAATGAATAGCTAATTAGAATAATAAATCTTGTATTTATTAGTGTTGATTTACTTAGGATTTATTGAGAAATTCCTTGAATGTATATTTAATTATAATTCATGTGAGCATGAGATGTTGTTAGGAATTGATAAATTCTTAGATGTTATGATGATTGCTAGAAAACAATTATATATGCAATATTGCCTTAATTGAAATGGGACATTGGTTGTATTTGAAATTAGAAAATATATTTGTGATAATAAATTGTTATTATTTAATATGATATTATTTATATATTTTTTATATCTAATTAATATGGTATTAAATAGTAATCTATATAAGAAACCTATGTAATTATTGTATATGGATTATTGGAAATCAAGTATTAGTGACACTAATGATTATTATCAAGAGATGGATTGTCATGCATATAATTAGTCTTTAACTCTTAGATTACATGAAATATGATTGTGCATGTGTGTGTGTGTGTGTGTGTGTGTGTGTGATTATGATTGATCTAATGGATCATTAAACTATATGAAAACTTTGGCCAAATTAATATTTATAGTTAAAATTTATCATTTCACCTATTTGATTATTTTCATGTATGCATGATGCCATGTTAGAAAAATATTATTTATGATATGTTGCATGTAATTAGAATATTACAACACATGGGTTCTAGTTGAATCTCAATACCTGAATCATTATCATCTACTCAATCATGAAGGGAGGGTCATTCCTTAGTTGGGAATTATGTAGGGGATATATGGTTCATAATGTGTGTGGAAAATAACTTTGATGATGTTCTCCCTCTCCTCCAATAATTAGCTGATAGAGACTCTTACTCATGATTTTAGTTATTTAAATATAATGAGTTTATGGACACTTGTTAGTTTTTTGGAACATTATATTAATTATACACACTTTGAGTAAAAAAATTGTATTATTGTACTTGATAAATAATAGTTTGGATACTCTTATTGTTTAATATCATTGTATTAACTTTCAGTAGTTGGATGAGTTGTTATTATTCAAAAATTATACATTTGTGGTGGACAAAAATTTAAATTCTATTAACTTTGCTAATTTGATCATTATCTAGAGATGAATTTAGTTAAAGATCAATTAACTAATCTTTTAGGAATAATATAATTTGATTATTAAAGTAAATTTTAAAAAATACCATTATTTGAGTTAAACCCAGTGGGCTTGTAATATTGTGGTATCAAAGACGAGGCTCAAACTCTATGAATTAATGAGCTTACTAACATATTTTTATTCTCTTGTTAATAAAAAATGAGAATGGTGTGTGTTGATGCACTTAATGTGCTCCCTATGTCACTAGGGAATAGGGGAAAGTAATGAACTCAAATTTAAGTCCTAAAAGACTTGGGGCTTGAGTTGTTTATACAACTACTACTAGAAATAAAACAATAGTAGAAATATGGTCACCACTAGTAAGATTACAAGTAGACCCTACTGTAGGGATAGCAGATATTACATAGTGACACTTTATTTCTTGCTAATCTTTGTGAAATTGTTTTAACTTTGCCAATTATTTCTTGAGCACAAACAAACCATGGATATTTATAGAATGAACTAAACTAAAGTGAGCCATGAATTAGATCCAAAGGTAATTAGGGTAAAAAAAAATAAAGTTTTCTTAAGATGTCTAAAGATGTCAATTCTTCCAATTTTTATGGTAAAAACATATAAACATAACATTCATTGACCCTAGCGTAACACTCAAAGACAAATGAATGTAGTTGTAACTTCAAAGGAAAAGAATGCATATATCTATAAACATATATTTCACAGAAGTTACTCATTCACATTAAATTTCATAAGCATATTTACTACAAATAAGGTGAAAATAGAGAACATATACTAGTAGATTTGTCAGCCTATTGTTAAAATCAAACTAGCAAATACATATATTGCATTTTATTGCCAAATTAGTTAGTATAAAAGAAACCATTAGTCATCTAAAATCATGAGAAGTAAAAGTCACAAAATTACACAATGAATCATACATACAATCTCTCAAATTCTTTGCTCTTTGTATTAGTTCTATAACAACTATTCTTGATTTACAATGAGGGGGAATACCTCTATATATAGGCCTCAAAAATACCTATACAAGTTTAAATGATCCCATAAAAAGGTGCCTAAATTAAAATAAGTGAAAAAAATGCCACATATTACAATGGAATATTATAAATTCAAATTTACAAAACAAAGCATAATATTCCTTAAGGTCTTGGAGGAGGAAGCTGAGATGCCTGTTATTGTTGCCTCTATTTCTTGTCTACCTCTTCCTTCATCCAAAATTATATGTAAGCTAGGTAATATTGGTAAAGTTGGCTAAAGTCTAGTATCATAAGCTAGAACAAATTAGGTTTTTCTTAAATGAGCCTTCTATGCTTTACAAGTATAGGCCTTAATGTTTTCTCAATGGCCTTAGGTATTTCTAAGGATGTAGTTGCATCCTTAACCTGATCCAACCATATTTTTAGTATCCTTATTCTATTAATCATGATGGTCTATGATGGGATGATATCCTAAAGTGGTAACACCTTGAGGTCTAAAAAATTATTATTTATTGAAACTCTAGCCAAGTTTGCCAACTTGGCATCATAGAGTGTAAGTTTCTAGTCAAATTTAATGACCAAGTTTAACTTTAGGATCCCATCTTCTTATCTTCTCTTCATGACTTTATATAGGTTGAAGACATTGATAACTAAATTGATGACCTAAATTGTAGTATTTTTCGGCACTATAGGTAGTGTCTTTTCCCTTATCCTCTTCATTTCTTGTTGTATTCCCTTAATCAAGGCTATCATTGATTCTGCATTATCTTGGACTATGGACATAAGGTCCTTCACATATTACTCCACCTCACCATGGCTGGCCTTCCTATTTATTATCAAAGTGAAGAGGGACTCTTACTTTAATGGGCCACAACTTAGCTAGATTGGGACTTCTCAACTTGACTTCTCACCACCCTCTTCAATGTGCCTATGGCAGCATCAAATCTCATCCAAATTTGTGGTGCAGAGAGCAGCCCTTGATGCCTCTTTTGCCTTGCTACATGTATAATGTCTTTGACCCAATTTGGTGCATTAATAGTGTTAGATTTGTTGGAGGTGGATGTAATGGAGGTGATTGGGTAAAGGCAAAGGCTAGGGATGTAAAATGGATGTGAGGCAAGTTTGTTGGGTCTATTTATCCAAGTGTGCCAAATAGAGATCTTGTAGGGCCCATGTTAAGAAAAAATGAGGGAAACTTTGAAGGCACACTCACCTTTGCAACTATAGTAATATTGAGTGGATTTTGAATAGGTGAATAGATTTAAAATGGGACTTAATGGCCTTGCAAGTGTAGGGGAACCAATAAAAAGTGAGATAGATGTTGTGGCTACTCGAGAAGAAATAATATTTGTAGTGGTATGAGAAATAAAATGGGGGAAGGTAAACCAAAGAAAGTACTACCTTGGCTCATGCTAATATTGACTAAGGACTGAGTAGTTGTGGTAGTTGTGCTTATTGATGGGGGAGCTAATGGGGAAGAAATGGTAGGGGGAGTAAATGTAGAAGCATAAGTAGATGTACTTAAAATTGGGAAGGAAGGTAGTGGGAGTGTACTTACATTAGGATTGTAAGATGTGCTTGTGGTATAAATAGTCATTTAAGGAGCTAATAGAGGAATTATTGGCCCTCTTATAGTGGTATTTGGTTCCCTCTTCCTCTTATATACATTCTTAATGTTTCTTCCAGTTAATGCCTATAATTCTTCCATAGATAGATCAATGCCTTGTTGAAACTCTTCAAGGTCAATAATATTAGGATTAGGTTGTTCTTGACTTTGGAGAGCATCTCCCATGGTATATGTAGAGATTAATATGGGCCCTTGGGATGTGCTAGGTTGACTACTAGATCCTCCTTGATTGAATCTTGGAGGGTAGGCTTTGACAACTTGAAGTGGTAAGAAGTGGTCTACATGGCTTGTTCCTAAGAAGAAGAATGTTGTATTCTTACTCTTAATTTTATCCTTATTCATAATCAACATCACACATGCTACCATGGGTTGGTGGTGGCCTAGTCCTGGTGATATCTTCCTTCTTCTCTATGTCCAATCTCGTTTCTAGCTCAATATTTTTCTTTATTGCATTCTTGAACACCACATCGTCATTCAAAACATCCCTATATATCCATTCATGAACTTCCTCTTAATGTTTGTAATATTTTACTACATCCTTATTGGATTTGAAAAGATGCTTGGCAATGACATTGTTAAGATCCCATAGCTTGAAGTCATCCTTAGGTAATAGGTATGAATCGCTATAACTAGTAGCTATAATAACATCATGCCTTTTCATAATTTTGGTCCTCCCCAGTTTGTATGAAACATTATGTGGGGATGTCTTCTTATTTTTTAAGACTCCATCTACTCCATGTAGTAGTTGATAAGCCATTTCTTCTTCTACTAACTTCATTGGCATATACCTTGGTAATTTAAGATGAGCTACTATCACTCCCTCTATTCTGATTACTATGAAATGGGATATAAAAAATACCTACCCATGTCCCTTAGAGTTTGCCTAAATTTTAGGGGAAACTTATGCATCTAACACTTAGTGATTGACTTGTAAACTACTAGGTAAAATTATTATATAATCACTCTTATATTATGCTTGAATCGATGAATTAGCATTATATAGAAGAGCTGAAGCACAACCTTCTATTGCTTGGGGGATCATGAATTCTAACTCAATTGTGTTATTGTACATATGGCATCCAATAAATAGCTCATCATGAAGAATGGAGCACCATTATTGAAAGTGTAATTTATATCATATACCAAGTGATCTTTTGGTCCTCAAAGATTATCTATAATAGTGAAAGAGTCTTTCTATCCACATAACCAATGTGTGGGTTTCCAAATTTTCTATTTAATAGGGCTAGACCAATCTTGAATCCTTGCCTAAATTACTAAATAGGCAAGATCCCTTGGTCATCCATCAGAACAACTCCTATTGGGTCAGTCACCCATGAAGCCAAGACCTTCTTTGGGGAATGAACCTTGTACCAATTGTTGATGATGACCTAGTTATACTCAATCTATGGTAAGGGAAAGTCATAATATTTCTTAAAACTTAAACCTACTATGAAAGTGATTAGGATCCCTTAGGACATTTATTTGAGCAACATGTAGTCATATATCGACCTCCCAAAAATACCATAAACTATGTTAGCACATGGCATGACCTTTGGATTAGCCATGACCTTGTGGAGGCTGGATGCATTAATTGCAAGGATATTTGAAGCTAGTTGATTTATATGAGGTATGGTCTCATCCTAATCAATATACCTAGCTACTTCTATATTGAAATAGATGCTACTGTAATGCACACCCCCTTATGTTATTATTTCAAGGATGAATTCCATGTCTTTGAAAATAATTGAAGTACCATAATAGAATAGGAAGTCATCATTTCCAAAGGAAATTCTATTACCTAGAATAGAGGGACCTATTTATTCCATCTCTTAAATATTCTAGGTAGCAATCAATGTCTTTTTATCCTTCTACATCTTTTGAGCTCTGATGATAGTGGTTAGGAGTGCAATTTACAAGTGGCTTGAACATTTTTGAACTGTGAGGGTATGAACAATAGAGAAAGACGAATGCATATGGCTTTGAAATGAAAATAGAAATATATTTTATTGTGTAGATTCTTGAGAGATCACTCTAATTAATGTAACATTGATGGTGATCCTAGTTTATGTTGTATTAATGGTGATCTTATCAACTTTGCATATATTTGAAACAATCCTTGAATTATTGATTTTAGTAAATTAATTACACTAGAATTCAAATTTAGCTTTAATTCATCTTTGATTTACCATAAATTTTAGATTTAAAGCTAAATATTGCCATCTTTTGACAAATATCTACCACCTCAAATCCAACTAGGTACTCATAAGGCCTAAATATGACTAAGCTACCTAGTTGGCTCAAATTTGGAAACATGAAACCTTTTAATTGCCTCATTTATTATTTGAATGTAATGTAACTTAGCATGATGACTCATCTATATCCTATGACGTGGCATCTTTCAATTTGTAGTGAGTCTCAGGTGATGCACTTTAGTTTTGATTGGTAATGGGAGTTCCAAACATCACTCTCATGGGTTTTTAGAACTTTTCTTTATCAGATGAATCTCTTGAGAGGTAATCATAGCTTTGATTGCTAGGTGTCACCTTCAAAAGGCTTTTAGATAATTGTCAATAACTTGGTGCTAATCATGTAGCTCAGATGGAGACACACATCCCCCTCAAAAGTGATCTCATGGATCTCATATATGAATAGTATAGGATTGACATATGGCATCATCATGTGAGTCCAAAGCGGACATGCATCATTCTAGTAGGATTCTATTTGTTCTTACACTAAATGTCATTCTTGAAAGGAGCCTTAGATAGCTATATATCATTAAGTTTTGATCAAATGGATTGAGTGAAACTATGTGTCTATTTTGTGAACTATCATAATATTTTAGATGGATGTAATGTGGCATGAACACATGGTGACATTAGATGAACCCTCAGGGGACACACATTATCTCAAGAGGTTGCTTAGGTCTAGTTGGTCACTAGGGAGACACATGGTGGCATCTCATGGGCTTCTGCATTATGGTAAGATGCGTGGTGGCCTGGATTGAATGGGTTCACTCATGGGGGTGAAGATTATGACATGGAGCCTAGGATTCAAATTTCAATGGCTAGCTTCCTTATGAACTCTTTAGATGATGCCGCATAGCTCATAGATTCATATATTTGATCCAGGTGTCTTGTATAAGATACGATGAATATCTAAGGCATTTTAAAGCCCAACAAGATAGATACTTGTCATTATTACACCGTAGTCTAAATTTTGACATCTTGTAAGGCATAATATGTTTATACTTTAATTTTGATGTCCTGTGAGCCAAATGAGAAACTAAGTTCACTATTTGAAGACATCATTGCTAATCTTAAGTAAATTTAAACTAGTTTAAAGCAAAAATTTGCAAGTAAATTCTTTAAACATAACACAATTTTAATTTAATAAGATGAAATTAATCTTGTTGCATTCATGTATATTAGAGATTCCAATTTCATTCCCTTAGTGAAAGCCTATTTGCACATCATCAAACCATTCATGGTTAAAAGTTCATTGTTGGTTAAAACTTGAGGGAGCCTTGAAATAATTTCAATATTCATAAATATTAATCATTATTATAAAATTATTGATTAACTAAAAATGTATAAGTAATACAAGCATCGGTAAATTCAAATAATCCTCCATACATTCAAATGGTTTACTATGCTTAATAACTTGGGCATTTTAAATAATTAAAGAAAGGAGGGTCCCCATTCTAAGGATAGGGGTAGTTGATCATCAATAGTGTGTGGTAGACCTAGAGGTGAGGGTACTTCAAACACTAACATTATAGTAGATCTAAACTAATTTGTCACATAGAAAACTACTAAGTTGGATTATATTCTCATTGCCATGCATGAAACTAGGGACCAAATCATAGCCTTAGAGCAATAAGTGCTTGGAAATGTTGAGGAACTCAATCAGGAAGAAGCTGAAGATCAACCTATTAAAAAAGAAACTCAACAAGAGCATAGGAATGATGAGGTGACAGATGATACGAAGGCTCATTTATCTATAAAAATCTCATGGGATATAACGAAGGTAAATCCTCCTAAGTTCAATGGAACTGTAATTAGGGATGGTGCTAAAGCTTGGTTGATAGAAATAGAAAAGTAATTCAAGATAAGAGACTAATTTAAAGTTAATAAGGTAGTTTGGAGAGCATATAAACTTTATGGATAATAAATAATGGAGTGGGTGCATAAGAAGCTTGAGATGAACCTCGAATCTACTACCACCACTTAGGAGAAATTCATGGTTTTGTTTAGATCATGTTGGTTACTCCAGCTATATTTTGACCAAAAGTTGATAGATTTTTAGAATCTAAAGCAAGGAGTTATTTTGGAAAATGAGTAATAGGAATAATTCTTTAATATCTTAAAATATGTACATCATTATTAGGTAGATGAAAGGTTTTGAATTTTAAAGTTTATTATGGGATTAAACCCAAAGTTGGATGTGAGGTAGATGTGCATGGACTATCTATGATGGATCATGTTTTTGAAAAGGAAGTTAACTAGGAGTCTAAGCTATAATCTCTTGCTTAGTTTAGAGAGAAGTACAATAAGAAGTTTGGAGGTTCTAAATTGACTCTTAATAAGAATGGGCATTCCTAGAATCAGTTTAGGAGTCAAAATGTAAAGTTTAGTAACTTCTTGGGTAGTAAGAAAGATGAAGGTGGATTAAAATATGGGTTGAAGGAGAACTAGTAGTAAAAAAGGAAAGGACCACCTAGTGGATGCTTCATCTATGGAGGTGGTCACTTTTCTAGGGTATGTACTCAAGGAAACTCTTAGGAAAAGGTAAGGGTATTACGTAGTAAGGGAACTTTCAACATATAATCTATATGGCTGTTAATAATCATCAAGTTGATTTTAAAGATTCACCTATTGAGATTTTAGGTAATCTTTTTGGTCAACCTATTTTGATTTTGATATATATTGGAGATATAGAGTTTTTTATTTCTCTACATATGCTTTCTAAGTTGTCTAAGAAATTTGGTTCAATGGAAAATGTGTGTCCAGTATAATATGAGAATGATGCCAAGGTCAAAGTTGATAGGTGTTTAGTATAAGCTGAGATTGAGTTGCCTAAATTCACTACTATAGTAGATATTTATGGAGATCCACTAGGGTCATATGATGTAATCCTAGGGCTGAACTGGCTTGATAAACATGAAGCAAAGGTAAATTGTTATCAAAAGAAGGTAGAGTGTCAAGATGATTTTGAGAATCAAACTCAGATTTAGGTTGAGAAAAGGGAGTTAAAACTTAGGAAAATTTATGTAATTTGACTTAAGAAGGCTTATAAGAAGGGATGTCTTATATTTATTATTAAAATAAATAATATAGACAAAATAAAAGAATCATCCAATGTGGATTACCCTTTCCTTAAGAACTTTCAAGATGTGTTTCCTAAGGAATTACTAAATTACCACCCAAGCATGAATTTAATTTTTAAATTGACATATTACCTAGTTTAGAAACATAAGATAAGGAACCTTATAGAATGATAACTATAGAGTTGGTTAAGTTAAAGGCTCAACTATAAGATTTTTTATCTAAAGGGTTGATTCTACCAAGTGTGTCACCATGGGGTGCACCAATCATGTTCGTGAATAAGAAAGATGGTCCTCTTTGCCTATGTATTGATCACAAGATGTTAAACAAAGTGATAATTAAGAATAAGTATCCATTACCTTTCATTGATGATCTCTTTGATCAAATACATGGGGATACAATTTTATCAAAGATTGATCTTTGAGTGGGATATCATCAATTAAGAAATTGAGAAGAAGATATTCCTAAAACAATGTTCATAACTTAGTATGGGCACTTGGAATTTATAGTTTTGCCTTTTAGGTTAACAAGTGCTCTAGTAGCATTCATGAATCTCATGAAGAGTGTGTTTAGAGACTATATGAATCATTTTGTGTTGGTTTTTCTAGATGATATATTGATTTATTTTAAGAATGAGGAATAACATCTACATCATCTAAAGTTGGCATTACATCATTTAAGGAAACACAAAATCTATGGTAAGTTGTCCAAATGTGCATTTTTATAGAGGAAAGTGTAGTATTTGTGACCCATTATATGTTCAAATGGAATTTTAGTTGATTTGGTGAAGATAAAGACCATTATGGAGTGGCTATCACCCAAAAATCTACATGAGGTGAGAATTTTTATGGGACTAATAGGGTACTATAGGAAATTTGTTCTAAATTTCTTTAAAATAGCTAACCCAATTACTATCTTCAATTGAAGAATTAGGGTTTTGGCTGGTCAAACAAGTGTGATAAATATTTTTAGGGGTTGAAATTATTCAACTACAAAATGTGAAGGCTTGTCCATGGTATATGTTCTCTAGAATTTTCATCAATATTTTTTGGCCACCCCATTTACTTAATTTATAGATCATGAAACACTTAAATACCTCATGAATAAGTTAGTGTTACATAGACACATTTATCGATGGATTGTTCTCTTTAAATAATTTGAATTTTCTATGATGGTGAAACTAGGTAAGGATCATTATAGATCAGTTATCATGTGTTAAATTTGGTGAACTAATACATGCCATCAAGGATGACTTACATGATGTGTAGTTTTCCCAAGTCACACAAGTATCTGAGGAATTGGAAGATATTAAAGCTTTCCTTAATACATGTTTAGCACTAACTCACCTCATCACATCAAAGAAAAAGTATTTGGCTATATATATTGATCCTTTCTAGCTAATTGGAGGTGACCTTTATAAGCTTGGATAGGATGACATGTTATAATGATGCATGCTACATCAAGATTTCACTAAATTTCTTTAATAGGTTCATGGAGGTGTCACTAGAGGACATTATACTAGTAATACTAAAATGTAAAAGGTTTTTGTACCAGGTTTGTGGTGGCCCATTTTATTTAAGGATGCTAAAGATTACATTCACTAATGTGATATCTCTTAGCATGTGGGTAAACTGGATTAAAGGGATGCAATGCCCCTTCATCTGATACTTTCTCTTGAACCCTTTGAGAAATGGGTTGTTTTTATTGGCCCCATTACTCTAGTATGGAGGTGTACTAATGCACACTATATCATTACTACCACTAACTACCTCACTCATTGGGTTGAAGTAGTACCAATCTAGGATTATACAACTACAACTACCACCAGGTTTCTTTGGGAGAATATCATTAAAAAGTATGTATGTTCTTTAAGTTTGACTAGTGACCATGGAACTCATTTGTTTAATGAGACAATTAACATCCTTTTGGCTGAGTTCATGATTTTACACCACAAGACTACACCATATCATCCTTAGGATAATGGTATAGCTAAATCTTTCAATAAAATCTTAGGTCATACATTAATGAAGATTTACTATATTGGTCACACTAACTAGGATGATCCCATTTTTACAAAATTATTGGCATATTGGACCATGTATAAATAGTTGAATAAGAGTACTCATTTTAGCCATATCTTTAGTGTTGAAGCCATTCTCCTAGTTGAGTTACATGTACCTTCTTTATGCATTATGCACATTGGTTAGTTAGATGATGAACAATCTCTAAAAGTGCATCTAGATGCTTTACTATAGTTAGATAAAACTCATTTTATCATGAATTGGAGTTAAGGAGTGGAGAAATAGAAATAAAAGGCCTAGCATGATAGACATCTAAAGAATAAGACTTTTTCTCTTGGTATAGATGTGTTTGTTTATGACTCCATGTTTGTGTGCCACTTTGGAAAATTTCACTTCCATTGGAATGGTTAATTCATTATTCATATCATTCATCCCATAAGTGCATGTAAGTTAAAGAGGTTAGATGTTCAATTCCTTCTATGCCATTTCAATGGTAGTCAGCTTTGACTCTACCATTTTTGATTTATTCTTCCCTTTTGTTAATAATGCATATGCTATTAGATTAGTTTAAGATTTTGGTTTATTTTTCAATAAATCATGGCATTAGCTACGTGCCATTTTTATTAGGTTTAGATCAACACTTGGTTCTCTCTTATTTTATTTATCATGTCATGGAGGATCATAAGCATATTTTAGTGTGGGGTAAGTGTGAATGAGGTAAAGATAGAAATTACAAAGGAAATAGTGAAGCAAATGTTCACTAAAAATGGGTACATAAGTGAAAGCGTATAAGGATAAGATGATACACAAGATGTAACATGTAATAGATATGAAGGGATCGAGATGAAAAATAAAGTAAGTTTCTACCTTTTAAATGGAATTTTTAAAATTATTTATAGCTATTATGTACTTCAATAAAAGCATAGGATGGGACATATGCATTAAATGTGATAAAAGTAATGTGTAACGGAAAGTGTGTCAAATTGACATCATGGAAATATTTTTAGAGGCATTAATGAGTGAATTTATAGAAAAATAAATATGGATTACCTCTTGATGATATAAAAGGTTAACCAGTCTTCATTTTAACACTTTAATATTACTAATCCACAAATTTATAAAGCCAAATAAAGTGTTTTTAAGCTAATATAAAGTGTGTTTATTGAATTTTAGTGATCAATTTTTAATTGTGAAGTAAGGAAATCATCATAAATAGAGAGATTGGTGGAGTTGTAATTATAAGGATGTAGTTGAAGGAATTGTAGGTTACAGGTGTTAGTGTTTTATTTTAGAGGATGCTAAAGTAGGAGAGTTGAATGAACTGGAAATATGAACAACATATTATTTTGGGAGGACTAGAAGACTATGCTCCAACCTTTGGGCTCCTCAAAGGGTGATGCATATAAAGAAAAAGTCCTATAGAAATGCGCACTTACCTATGATTTGTGAGGAATAAGAGTTTGAGGGCATAAAATCATAGCCAATTTTGATAAAGGAAGAAGTAACTAGTGAATGTACTACACAAGAGGGAAGCTTGGAATAGTAAACATAGAGAATAAACATTAATAAATCCAAGATGCCACATGAGGAAAAGAAGAAAACAACAACACCACCCCCACCTCCTATATTAATCAAAGAAATGCAATATCTTGATTTGGTATTATGCATAGAGAAATCAAAGTCTAATGTGTTGACCTATCAAATATTTGATTACAATCACGACCAACTAGGGAATGAAGTAGAGTTACATCATGAATATAAGGTTAAGTGATAAAACATTATAAATGATCTCATATATGATATTACTATTTTAAATCATCTCAATAATGCTGAAGTTTTTTAGCTATTTAATTTACCATACTTTGGGAATCCCATGGAGGTCATAAGGTTTATTATCTCATGCATTCATAAATATTACTTTTATTTTACAAGGTGTAGAATGAAGATCACTGCCTAGAGAATTAGCAAATTCATAGTTATACAATGCTCATACACTAACCTTAATGGAGATTTTGAGGACTAAGAAGAAATTAACACAATGGTGGTGGCTCTTCAGTAAAAGAATCAAGGGCATGCAATGTACATATCTAGTCTTAAGGATCCCACCCTTCAGGTAGCTACACACTTAAATATAATCAATCTTAGATGAGTGGATAGATGGAAATAAGTTGATATGGCACACTTTTATATAGTTAACCAAATGTCCTAAGGTCTCAAGTATAATTATTCCTAGTATTTTATCACGTGAAATGTTGCAAATACTTAGAAGCCCATCACCTGTCTAAACAAAAGTTTTCTTAGGGAATAATCCTTTTATTATTACTATTTAATGAGATTGGTGTGTTAGAGTACATTAGAGGTGAGTTAAAGTGGGATTAACCATCTAAAAAAAAGTCTCCATTCAAGTGATTTAAATCATTCATATGCCATAGTGCTATTACCCCCACCTACAAGTCAAGGATGAAGGGCTAGTATGATGGATGAAACAAGATTTTGGGAATGAGTGGTGAATTATTAAGGAATTGCCTATATAGATGGGGGACCAAGCCTAGTTTGTAGTGAATCAACACTTTTATTTAGCACACATCTAGATGAGCCCTACTGATGACTTGTCTTGGTGGCTTAAGCTACCATATAATTTTACTACTAGGTATTTTATGAACTTTTTAAATAAAATATATTATGGATTCCCCATGAAGATTGATTTTGATAAAATTGATGTTAAGACTCACACTCTTCATCAATTATATGTATATCTGGGGAAGAAGGATTATAGAGAAAAAATAGAATTAGATAATACTAACATTAAATCCCAATAAATATTAGTTAGATATATGATTCATTTACTATTTTATATGTTAAAGTTGAAGAAGATATTAGGGAGTACTGAGGAGAGGAAATAAACCATTCCACCCCCACCATAGATTGGAAGGCATCATAAGGAGAATAGGTCAAGGCAAGATTTTAGCATGAGAACAAAATAAAGACAACCAAAGTAGTAAAGGACTACTCCTTCACCATTAAGATATAAAGTGCTTATAGGATAACCACAAGGCCTAGATTCTACCACATAGACAACTATTCTTACAAAAAAAGATATTTTAGTGCCTAAAGATGGGAGATTTGAGAATAAAGTGGTGACTTCAAAAGCACTACTAGAAAGGGGAACTTATCCTAAGGAACAAATGGAAAAAGAAGTCACACCAAAGCTAGAAAAGGATCCCTCACCTAGTGAATCATAAATAAGCCACCCTTGATGACACATAAGTGTATGTTAGAAGTCCAACTAGTAAATAAAAATATGGTATAGACACAAATTTGGGCATTGGTGACCTTGATGCAAGTACCAATCACCAAGAGGAGGAGCTAGATGCTGAAATACTTGAGTGCAACCCTACTAGAGGGAAGGGACATATTGATGAATCTACACAATAGAGCATTCTAGCTACCAGTGAAAATCCTTCCATTTACACCTAATATTAACAAAATGTCCTAGAGAAGGACTTGAATATGTGTGAGTATTTTCCCAAGGAAAACTCAACTGAGTAGACTCAGTAAGAAATTTTTTTGGAATGATATATATAACAAAGAATGCCATTGTGAACTACTTGTGAATAGTATTATTTTTGATTTGGGAGAGGTGGAAATCCCTAATACATTTTAGGTAGATCCTTGGTAGTGCATAATATCTCAGGTAATTGTGATATTTTTGATGTTTACTAATGAAGTACAATGTAAAATGCCTCACGATATTTTGATATAAAACAACTAAAGAAGAAGCATTAAGAGGTCATTTCTCTATATCAAAATGAGTGCATGGAAATATTAAAACTTAAATATGAGTTAGAATAGCTCAATCACTAAATAAAAACAATAATGATAGCTAGAGTGAAGACTCTAACACTCTACAAGTATATTTTTCAATAAAAACTAGCCCTTATGGATGGAGTTCCTCTTGACAATGAGGCTATTGATAGATAGGGAACCCTAGTGGAGATATTATTAAAAAAATATAAAGACTAGGTAAGTACTCAACATGAATAAACTTGGGTAATAGATAATTTCACTGAGGCCATTAAAGTTTGTAAGAGGTTTTTTTACTAGAGTTGGTGATATGGTTCCCATCATTGATGGGGTTTTTGTTAAACTAGTGCATCCTACCTAAATTTTGGAAGTAAGCCTTTAAGAAGAAGAACTTTAATGCCTAAAATTAGTTGAGAGCATGATAGAAGATCAAAAGTAAAGGAGAAATTTGCTTTCTATTATAGTCTTGATAGGTATTATGTGTACAATTGAGATTACACTCAGAATATCCAAGAGTTTTAATGAAATTGAGGGAGGTGATGCAAGTACATGAACCCTCATTAATCAAAGTAGGCTTAACTTGAATATCATCGAGTTAGATGCTAATTAAGAATGGATGATAATCTAAATGAAGTAAACTTTATCTAAAATCATGGAAGTGACAAGGAACTTAATGTAAAGAGAAGTGTCTATTATTTCATCAACATGTAGGGACATCTCTTTACATTGTTACAATATATTACCTTTGGACCTAGACAAGGTAGCTTTGTTTCTTGCTAGGAGAGGATGAGGGATGTTCATTTTAAATAATAATTACATTAGATGCTTGTGATGATGGGGGGAAATTTGCATTAGTTCTATCAAAGGTTATTGATATGGAAGATGAGAAAGTTATACAGTGGGGTCCACACTCATCATAACCCATAGGGGTATTGATAGATAGAGGCATATAATATTGTAGGAGTTCTTAAGGAAGATTGGAAGTGAATTCAAAATTATGTTGTTAATATGTAGTTTGTTTAGTTTAAGGACACATAGGTTGATTATTTTTAGATGATAAGATAGTTACTTTAGGTATTTCTTGTGATTAGGTTGAAGACATACTATTGGAAGGCTAGGGAATGTTGTCAATGTGTGTAGATGTTGGGGGAATAGTAGAGATAGTTTCATGAGTATTATCTATTTGAGATGTTGAAGGTGGTTCTTGGAAATTTAAAAGGTCCTCTTGCCCCAACTCTATGAGATGAGATGGGGAAGAGTCTTGAATGATGTAGAATGTCTGAGGGTATTGGTGTGTGTGTGTTTGTGGGATTAGAATTAATAAAAGCAAATATCCTTTGAATTTTAGTCATATTGACCACATTTTTTTAGTAATGAGGTCTTAAGAATTTCAACATTATTTGTGGAATTAGTAGGCTTGTCATTGATATATTGATGATTAGGAAGAGGATCCTTGTATATACCAAGATGAACATTACCTTGATTTAAAGCTTGATTTTTGTTTTATGTTTCTTGAGATTAAAAATCTATGTCATATGTTTGTTATCATTTAAGAATGATTTATTCATGATTAAATTTTGAGCCAAGAAGGAAATACATAGCTAGATTACACAATTGTCTACAAGTGTTGTGAGAGTGGCCCTAAATTGCATGAAACTAAAAAAAATTGTTTAGATCATACCATGTTTTCATTAGATGAGTGGGGTCAAGATCTCATGGTAAAGGCCTTGGAAGATGATTTTTAATCTCAGATAAGTATAATGGTTTTTGGATATTAATGTTGTTTATTTGAGAAAATGTAGGATTAAGAGTATTATTTGGAGGAGGAACATACTCAATAACCTTGATGGGAGTGATGGCTTGAATGTTGTGAATAGTGTCATTAGTATCAATCACATCATCATTGGTATCATGATGGTTTTTTTAATGATCATGTGAGTGCCCATATGAGGTTGAGATGGCTCAAATTGGTGCATGAGAAAATATTGTCACTTAACTTAGTCAAGGGTTTCTTACAAAGTTCTTAGAGAGATAGTCCTAACCTAATATTGAAACTTGGGGTAGAGAGAATTATTGAATAAATGAAATATATTATCATATTCCATGTTATAATCACATTTATTACACAATTTATTCCATATTTTCATGAAATCTTATGCCATTTTAGTTTTAAGTTACTTATAATTTATGAAGTGATCTAATGTATTCTCAATAAGATTACTAGTTTGAAAATTTTATACTAGGGAATTAACCATATATTATAAGCTAGTGATAGAATGGGTTTTTATTTTATTATACCAATATAAATCATCTCATAAGAGTTTTGTAGCTAATAGCTTGGTAGCAGTAAAGGTATTAAGTTTGACCCAGTCTTTATAGAGATTACCATTTTTGTAAAAATGTAATGTGGGACCAATGGAAACATTATAAGTAATGGTAGGTGTGATACCTCCTATGTTGATATTATAAATTTTAGGTACAAGAGGTTCATTTTGTAAATATTTGAGTGTTTTAGCAATAAGGGGTGGTTGAGGAATGAGGTTACCATTCAAATCCCTAAAGGGGATGGGGGCATTTGGATTTTGTGCTCCCCATAAAACATGTTGGGGTTGATTTTTAAGGTGAATGAGATGATTTTGAATTTGCATCATTTTATTCCATTATTGGTTTAAAAAGTGTTCATTTTATAGAGTGTTTTTAATAAAATTTGATGAGTTTGGGTAGTATTTTGATTAGTGTGTGTAATATGCAGAGCATTGTATTGGTGTTAGTATATTAGGTTACACTATGAATAGTATCATATACTACACTAGTGGCATTAGAAGAATTGGTATGAAAATAAGAAATAGTATCATGATTATCATTGGTATTAAAGGATGTACTAGTGGCATGATTAAGTAAGAGGGTCTTTGGAAAATGCCCACTAAATGTTGAACTTGCCATGTCAGTGGAGATATTTGGTATGGAGGTTGAACAAGTCATTGAATAAGAATTCATGGTGTGGTAGGAAGTCAAAATATATGGGAAAGGTTTATAGGCAAATAAAGTTTCACCCCAAAGTTTGTGAGAGAAGGTAGGGGAGGGTAAAATAGGTTCTTCTACTTGAACACCTATCATTAGATTATAAATGGTTGAAGGGTATTTTCCTCTATGTTGAGGAAGTTAATTAATGAATAAAATCATTTCAAGTGTGTACTATAATTCACACTCATCTTCAAAGGATAATAATTGATTATGAACTAATGAAGAATGAGGAGTCCCATAATTGGTAGTGTGAGTGATAATGTACACATTACTTTCATCTAAAGTGGATGCCACAAGATATTTTTGGGGAAACCTATTACCTTTGGTAAAGCTCATCATGTCTTTTATATTAAATTCTATATTATCCTAAAATATTAAATGTATGATGAGGAAAAGAGGTTAAACAGGTGATAAAAGGAAAAATCAAGAAACAAGAGACATAATCAAATTGGTTGACTATGTTCTATAAACTATGGAATAAAACATAGAAAAAGAGAACACAATCATGTAGGTTAATTATTCACTATTGAATAAGGAACATGCCAAGAAATAAGAATATATAGATAGATATATTGACTATGTACTACTTATATAGGGGCCAACTAAGAAGATAAAGAGATACAATTAGATAAGTTGACTGTGTACTATAGGTAGATATTCTAAATAGTTTGTAAGAGACTCTATTGATAGGGATGAAAATGTTCTAAAAATATAGAAAGGTTTTGAAATATAATATCTAAGAAAATGACATTAATCACACAAACAATTAGATCGATTTAATTGATCCAATTGAAACACAACACAAACCTTGCACCAATGCTAGTTAATGAAATTTTTGCAATATAAAATACAATGATCAAAGAGCAAGAAATAACTTGAAAATAAATGCTAATTAATTGGTCATTCCTAAGTGTTATTTAAGTTATACTTAAGTTTAAATTTAATGTGATAGGAATTTGGTTGTAATGAGGAACTAGAAAATAATCTAAATATGGTTTCAAGAAGTTTAGATTGAAAGGGATCTTTATTTGTGATGGCATTGGCTAGGTATTGGGGCCTACCCCCTCACTTCACAATCTTGTAGTGATAAGGGTGTCTGGTATTGTTGTGATATATACCATCAACCACATGTTTATACTTGGCCAAAAAACCAAGTTAGATTCCCCTTGGTGATGAAGTCCAAGTAGGTAGACCTTGGGAATATAAATGTTTAATGATTTTTGTGTGTAAAGTGGTTTCAAAGTGTTTGCAAAAGATAAAAATAGTGTGACTAAAATGGTAATTTGAAAAACCAAATTATTAATATATGTTTGTTACTCTAATCATGAAATAAACTAAAAGGAAAGGTGAACTAATTACTATCAAAAATAGGTTAATTAATTAATTATGAAGAGTACATAATTGGTTCAAGTGATATTGTATGAAAATAGTGTAGAACAAAGTTGACTAGGTCACTATTATTCTATGGAAGCAAGATCTAGAAGAACAGAGTCAAATAGGTCAACTATGTCTTTGAGATAGAAAATAGGCTATAGAACTATGTAGAGCTTGTCAACCCCATTGACTATAAGACTAGTTTTATAGATTACAAACTTGTGAAAAATAGTACTAAAAAAAAACTGAAATGACAAAGAGAGTAAGAATGAACCTTGGTGGGTTTGAAGATGTTTATATTTCAAAATTTTATGTTGTGATATAAGTGTTGATTCAAAATTTTTGATAATAGAGTCAACTAGGTTGATGGATTTTTCAAACACTATGTGCTGAAAGGAAGTTGAAAATAGATTCAGTTGGCTTGACTATGTTTGTAGACCTAGATGCCAAAAGATGAGAAATGTGAACAAAGTCAACTAGTTTGACTATGTATGCAAATTTGGAATTGAAAAAGAAGACTATGCCACACTGATCAATCTAGGCACCTATATCTAGACAAGACTTGTACAAATAGAACATAGTCATTTTGGAGTGATTATGTGTTAAACCTACACATAAACTATTATAAATATATCTATAGGTTTGATACAATACTATAAAAATAGAAATATATAACATAATGATAAAATTAAAGTGTGAAATAAAACCTAAAAGGGTTTGATTCATGTTAAGTTCACCATAATGTATATAAATGAAAATGTAACTAATCTATTAATCAATTCTATATTGGAAAAGATAAATCCTACTTACACTTTTGATTATTAATACATTAGATATTTAGGGTCATGACCAAGATGGATCCACTAGACCTAACCAAGGGATATCTTACCATAATAACATCACTAGAGAGGGTTCCAAATCATCTAGTCAAGAGACACTATGCAATAACCCTATCTAGGTCCTATGTTTTCATATTCACAAAGTAAATGTAAAGTAAATTAAAATCTAATCTAGTGCTCACCAAAGCTTGTGGCATAAAGTGGCAGTAACAAACATAAAAATTAAAGATGCATAGAAGATCCATACTCATGTCAATGTATAAGAAATGTTAATGCATAAGAGAGAAGTACAAATGCAAACCTATCTACTCTTACAAAGGATGAAAAAAGTTAAGAATACTTACCTTTGAATATGAAACCATCTATCCTCAATCTCTCCCTTATCCAAGGTGCTTTACAAGAGGTTGTTGTGGTATGTAAGGATAACAAGGACAAGTTAGCTCTAGGATACATAAATTTTCTATGCATCCAAAAGATTTATCCACAAGACAATATCTGTATCTTGAATATCAAAACCCTAAGTTATGTTCCTCAAGTAGAATAGTGGATAAGTAAATGTGTAATATAATATTATTCTTCTTCTCTTCTTTTAAATGATAGAAATCAGTATGTGTATATAGATGAATCTAACCCTAAACCTTTCTAAAAGTTTAGCTGACATGGTCAACCTAATTGACTCTATATTGTTAATTAATAAAAATAAGTTAGGTCTCAATCTAGATCAATTAGAGCTGACCTAGACCTATAATGTGATTTTAACAATTAGGATACAGGGTCAGCCTAGGTTGAAGTATAATGCAAACTATCAAAAATGGTTTTAGCTTTAGGTAGGTGCTAATGAAGGTGGTGAAATGCTTATATAAGTGTGCAAGAGAGGAGGAAAGGTTTATGGAAATACATAAGAGAAGGTTGTGTAGATATCAAGTGGTAATATAGGGGACAACAATCCTATTAAGTACCAATGGTTTGCCCAACCATTTCCTGGTGCACCTTTTATGGTGTGCACTCAAAGAGATTGAATCTATAGGTTATTTCAAGAGAGAAAACATTAAAAATTGTTAAATTTTGAAAATATTATGTTTATATAGGTACTACCTTTTTAGTTATAACTTCTATGAGAATATTTGTTACTATAGTGATAGATATTGCATGTATACATACTTTGACGCCTTCACTAGCTTATTACATGAGGTACACAATGGGGATATATTTACGACCACCCTTTAGATGGTATCATAGGATAATATTTTCCTTTCATATTCCAAAAATACCAAAAAAATATTAAAAAATCCAAAAGCATTTTTCATCACCTACATATTTTATTGGTTCCTTGGTCATCTATGTGTTAGTTTCATATTGATTGATAACATAAGAATTACTTATAAATAAACATGCATGTCATGATTCTACTTGAGGGTGATACAGGCATACATATATACATGATTTATTCCTATTTTATATGTTGGGCTTTACCTCTAATTATGTCATACAGACATTTGGGGTATCCACCTCTATGATCATGATACTTCCAGGTTATATCATTCTATGGTCACTCTACATTATCATGTTTTGAGATCATATATATATGTACACATGCCTTTATTGATGATTATATCTTTCATAGGGTACTTGATATTTTATGCACTTAACATTTTTTGCTAACACATTTGATCCATGGGATAATATGATATTTTTATGTTGTCTAGTTATACCTTCCATTATGCACTTCCTTGAGTGTCTTACCTTAATATTGTCTTGATTATTTGAGCATTTTTATATGATCATTTGTGTGTGGCCCTTGTGCTTATGTGTGCTTTCTTTGACATTTGAATATGTCATTGTTTATTGCATGGACATTTGAATATGTTAATCCTTACTTTTGTGAAAATTTGACTAAGTTAAGACCCTTTGATTGTGTGGCATTTGAACATGCCCATTATTTATGGTCTCCTTAGACCATTTCATTTTGACTTGATTTTGAGTGCTCTTGTGTGTGTGCTTAATTTGCTTGCTGAGCTTGTACTTTTACTAGCTATATTTTCCATAATCTATATCATGCATCTTAGGCATTCATGTAATGCATTATTATATGTGCATCCATGATACATTTACCTATACATGTTATTTCTATATGCTACATGGTTCCATTCATAGACTATACAATTATAATAGTCTTTTGAGGTGAAATAACTACTAGTTTTTATTCTTACCTCACCTCAAAGGGGGGCATGCCATAGAGACATGTTATTCACATTTGATATAATTTGAAATTTAGTGGGGGCATGATTTAGAAGAATTTTATCCACACTTATTTAGTATTTGGTACTTACATAAGGTTTTCGATTTAGTGGGGGCATGTCATATAAACATGGCTTCCACACATTCTTAGTTTTTACATCCTTATTTGCTTCCTAAACTTAATTTACTTATTAAACATATATTATGGGGTTAATTATCTTTAATTAATGTTGTAGTAAATTATTTTTCATTATTCTGATGTATGGACACACACACACAATGATTATATGTGTGACTCATTACATGATTGGTTATATATATATGAGTTTTATATGCATGTGGATTATAATTATTCATTATTTGTGTGCTTTAGTATCATTTATATTGGTTATTATGGTTATGAGATAACTACCATTTGTATTTGTAAGGTAGATGCAGGAGAAATTATACTCTCCAATCAAGTATGGAGGGAGAGTATCATCTAGGAGGATGTTGTAGATGGAAATGTTGGAGGTGTTGAGATTTGACAATGAACCCAACATGCACCACATAGAACTATAATATACATGATTTCTTTAATTTTTATTATGTTGATTCAATTTATGTTTGGATGAGTTGAAATGGTTTAGATTCATGTTTTGATGCTAATCAATCTCATTACAATTATTACTGCTTGATGGATTATGATATTTTTGTTTGTATGGAACATTTAACTATATAAATTCATAGATAAATTTATTTTCTTGTGACTATGTAAACTCTTATAGGCATGTACATGTAACATTTAACAAAAGCATTGTTATAACATGAATATATATGAAAATGAATTAAGTCACATGTTTTAACTTAGAACAAAAGGATTTTATTGATCTGTACCTAATCTAGACCTAAGGTACCTAGGATGATGTAGTTCCTAAATACCTAAAGGATTGCCTAGGTATGTGGCATTGATTATTTAAATGTTTTGTTTAATATTTAGTTTTATGTTTGAATTATAATGGATAGGCTTTCAAACTATTGTTAAAACATAATAATTATGTTTATTGATTTATTTTGTCAACCCTAATTATAGAATCATCATTTGGTTTTGTGGCTTATTCATTCAAACCATGGGAAACTAGCATGAAGAGGGTTTGACTAAAAGTGGGAGGAGATAATGAACAAGTCTATTAGTTTGGAAATTGAACTAGAAGACATGAAGAGCATGTTGGAAATTTTTCATTTAATGGCGAGTCTTTCTTGTAGCTATGAAGAATGGGTCTCCATGATTTTAGGGGTTTTCAAATGCATGAAATACATTGCAAAAAAAATAAATAAGAAGAGATTTTGGGAATTTATAAGTTAACCATGGAAAATAGAGGAGAAGAGGAAGGAAGAAAGGAACTTTTGACAAAAAAGGAGAAAGTCTACTTTGGGAACTAAGAGGTAGGGTTTGTCCTTTGAATTTAATCTATGATTTTGTATTAAATTTATGCAATCAATGGAATGAATGTGTATGGGTTTTTAAAGAAAATGGTTTATTAGATTTATAAACCCTTATAAAGGTCATGGATTCAACTTTGTAGGAGGAATAATCGCCCCAAATAATTGAATCCATGATTTGATTCATGTATAAAATAAATATGGAATGCTACGGTTTGATGTTGAGTCAAGATCCTAGGGTTGGATTAATTATATGACCAAGTGTTATTTTGCATGGTTTATTGGTAGGATTTCATGTGGTGTTTTTAAGGTTCAATTTGTTATTTTGTGTCAACAACTGAGTGTTTTTGAAATGGTATGGGACATTTTTGGTTTAGGGTTTGACTCAAGGTTTCATATGTTTAATAGAAGACTATTTATTTCTTTGTTATGTTAAATGTGTATGATCATTTATGAGTCAATGGTATGATTATTTTTTGGACAGGGTTTATATAGTTATTTATTAATTATGTTTAAGGAAACATTTTTGACTGTGAGTCAATATTTATATAGTAAAATGACTAAGATTTCATTATCCTTATGACTTGGAATATCATCTTAGGTTTGGTTTTTGTTGGATAATAGTCAACTACACACACACGCACGCACGCACGCGTGCATGCACACACACACACACACACACACACACACACACACACACACACACACACACACACACACACACACACACACACACACACACACACACACACACACACACACACACACACACCAGTGAGTATGTTGACTACATTTAAACAAGTTTTGGGTCAATTGAGTATGTATAGTTTTATGTGAAACTATGTATAAATTTATTATGTGTTGATAGTGAGTTAGTAAATGTCTATTGTAATAATTCAGCTTTTAGATTTGTTTTGGTGTTGGACATATAATAATATACATACATAGGTTTGTATTCATTATAATTTTGAGTCAATATAAATAGATGGGAGTTGTTATAGGATAAACCCATGTTAGATATTTGATTGTGTATATTTAAATTATAGTTGTTTGTGAAAATGTTATTCTAAGTTGATTTTCTATCTACAAATATGTAGTTGATTATGAATATATCTTTATATAAATCAACTATGTTAAGATGAATTTATATGGCTTTATGTATCCTTTGAATGTTGACTACATATACTTTATTTTGGGTTGATTATGATTTGATTTTGGTATAATATACATGGATGGTTGAGTGATATTAATTAACTTAACTATGTATTCAAGTTAATAGTATTTTTAAATATACTATCACTATATTTGGACTATATACAAGTACATATGAGTCACCTATTTATGAATGTATTTTAAGTCAGATGTGTGAATATGGTTATATATTGACTATGTTATAAAGGATTTTATTGTTTATGAGTGATTATATTTAAATAGCTATTTGATTATACTGGGTTGATATTTCATATGGTTGTATGGGACAACTGAATATCAACTTGGGATAGTTTGTGTATCATTTGGGTATGCAAATTTTAGTTATTTGTGTCTAAGTTATTAAGAGTCAACTATGTGTTTAGTTTTAGTGTTGATGATGTACAAACAAACTATGATAAAATTATCTTCTTGTTGGACTGAAATGTTGTTATCTTCCTTTAGGTTTTTTGAATAATTATTAATATTTAGACTTTATGTTAAGTCTTAAATATTTAATCAGGGGTTAAACTTGTTGGATACTTTCAATAAATTGTTGTAGCATATGGTAGGTAACAATGTTTAATAATTTATGTTATATGCATTCATTTTGTGTTTTTGAATGCTGTGTGATGTTAACTGAATTATATTTTTGCTTAAATATGAATTTATATTCCTTAAGTAGGGATCTTAGAATATGAACATATATACATACATATATATGTAATCATGGATTATATATATATGAGTAAATCATATATGAATAATTCATAAAATCACATATACATATATATAAGTTACCACTTACAATTATAACCACAAGTATATATATATATGTGTACACACACACACACACACACACACACACACACACACACACACACACACACACACACACACACACGATCAAATATATGTATATTTTATGCCATTTGGAAATCAATTGATAAGGGTTTAAATGTATATAGATATAAGTGGACATACTTGATATAAATGTTTATGTAGATAATTTGGGTTGTGAGTAGACATTTTTTTAAAGAGAATAGATTCATTCATATGCAAACTGAGATTTATATCATTAATTTATAATGTTATTCAATTATAAATTATGAGTGAATTAATTAATAGCTGATTAGAATAATAAATGTTTTATTTATTAGTGTTGATTTACTGAGAAATTCCTTAAATGTATTATTTAATTATAATTCATGTGAACATGATATCTTAAAAATTGGTAAATTCTTAGATGTTATGATGATTGTTAGAAAACAATTATATATGCAATATTGCCTTAATGGAAAATGTACATTGGCTGTATTTAAACTTAGAAAATATATTTGTGATAATAAATTGTTATTATTTAACATGATATTATTTCTATAATTTTTATATTTAATTACTATGGTATTAAATACTAATCTATATAAGAAACCTATGGAATTATTGTATATGGATGATTGGAAATCTGGTATTAGTAACACTAATGATTATTATCATGAGATGGATTATCGTGCATATAATTAGTCTTTAATTCTTAGATTATATGAAATATGATTTTTATTTTTATTTTTTTTTGTGTGTGTGTGTGTGTGTGTGTGTGTGTGTGTGTGTGTGTGTGTGTGTGTGTGTGTGTGTGTGTGTGTGTGTGTGTGTGTGTGTGTGAGAGAGAGAGAGAGAGTGAGTGAGTGATTATGATTGATCTAATGGATCATTAAACTATATAAAAACTTTGGCCAAATTAATATTTATAGTTAAAATTTATCATTTCACCTATTTGATTATTTTCATGTATGCATGATGTCATGTTAGAATAAAATTGTTTATGATATTTTGCATGTAATTAGAATATTACAACACATGGGTTCTATTTGAATCTCAATACCTACACCATTATCATCTACTCATTCATGAAGGGAGGGCCATTCCCTAGTTTGGAATTATGTAGGGGATATATTGTTTGTAGTTGGTGTGGAAAATAACTTTGATGATGCTCTCCCTCTCCTCTAATAGTTAGCTGATAGAGACTCTTGCTCATGATTTTAGTTATTTACATATAACAAGTTTATGGACACTCATTACTTATCTAAAACATTGTATTATTTATACACAATCTGATGTAATAAAATTGTACTATTATACTTGATAAACAACATTTTGGATGCTCCTATTATATAATATTATTGTATTAACTTTTAGTAGCTAGGTGAGTTGTTATTATTCAATAATTATACATTTGTGATGGACAAAATTTAAAAGTATATTAAATTTGCTAATTTGATCATTATCTAGATGAATCATACTTGATTTATTATCAAAGATGCATTTAGTTAAAGATCAATTAACTAATCTTTTTGGAATAATCTAATTTGATTAATAAAGTAAAGTTAAATAAAATACCATTATTTGAGTTAAACCCAGTGGGGTTGTAACATTGTGGTATCAGAGATGAGGCTCAAACTCTTTGACTTAATGAGCTTGCTAACAGATTTTTATTCTCCTATTAATCATAAATGATAATGGTGTGTGTTGATGCACTTAATGTGCTCCCTGTGTCACTAGGGAATAAAGGGACATTAATGAACTCAATTTTAAGTCCTATAAGACTTAGGGCTTGAGTTGTTTATAAAAATACTAATGGAAATAGAATAATAGTAGAGATATGGTCACCACTAGTAAGTTTTGAAGTAGACCCTACTATAGGGATAGTAGATATTACATAGTGACATTTTATTTCCTGCTAATCTTTGTGAAATTGTTTTAACTTTGCCAATTATTTCCCAAGCACAAACAAACCATGGATATTTGTAGAATGAACTAAACTAAATTGAGCCATGAATTAGATCCAAAGTTAATTAGGGTAAGACAAAAAATAAAGTTTTCTTACGATGTCTAAAGATGTCAATTCTTCTAATTTTTATGACAAAAACATATAAACATAACATTCACTGACCCTAGTATAATGCTCATAGACAATGAATGTAGTTGAAGCTTCAAAGGAAAAGAATGAATATATATAGAATAATAAATCTCAAAAAAGTTACTCATTCACTTTAAATTTCATAAAAATATTTACTACAAATAAGGTGAAAATAGAGCACATATACTAGTAGATTTTTCAGCCTAGTGTTAAAATCAAACTAACAGATGCATATATTACATGTTATTGATAAATAAGTTAGTATGAAATAAACCATTAGTCAAATAAAATCATGAGAAGTAGAATTCATAAAATTACACAATGAATCATACATACAATCTCTCAAATTATTTGTTCTTTGTATTAATTCTATAACAACTATTCTCAATTTGTAATGAGAGTGAATACCTCTATATATAGGCCTCAAAACCACCTATAAAATTTTAAGTGAGCCCATAAAAATGTGCCTAGATGCAATTAAGAAAAAAAAAATCCACATATTATAATTGAATATTCTAAAATCAAATTTACAAAACAAAGTAGAATATTCCTTAAGGTCATGGAAGATGAAGCTGAGATGCCTACTGTTGTTGCCTCTATTTATTGTCTACCTATTCCTTCATCCAAAATTATACTTAGGCTAGGTAATATTGGTTAATTTGGCTAAAGTCTAAGATTTTAGGCTAGAAAAAATTAGGTGTTTCTTGAATGATCCTTCTATGCTTTACAAGTATAGGCATTAATGTTTTCTCAATGGCCTTAGGTCTTTCTAGCATTTGATTGGGAAAAGCCACAATGTTCATTATCTCAGTAGATGTCTTGGCATTGACAATGTATTATTGGAACTTAGAAATAAATACGTTCATTTAGGCCCTAAATTCTTGGTCATCCATGAAAGTTCCATTAGGTTTGGTCACCTTAGTGACCATGACATCTTTTAATAAGAGGGAAATCTTGAATTTTATCTTTTTTAAGGATGCAGTTGCAGCCTTAACCTGGTCCAACCATATTTTTAGTATCCTTATTATATTCATCAAGATGGTCTATGATGGGATGGTATCCTCAAGTGGTAATACCTTGAGGTCTAAAAACTTATTGTTTCTTGAAACTCTAGTGATGTTTACCAACTTGGCATCATAGAGTATAATTTTCTAGTCAAATTTAATGACCACATTTAACTTTAGGGTCCCATTTTCTTATCTTCTCTTCATAAATTTATATATGTTGAAGACATTTATAACTAAATTGATGAAGATTGTAGTATTTTATATCACTATAGGTAGTGTATGTTCCCTTAACCTCTTCATTTCTTCTTGCATTCCTATAATCAAGGCTATCATGGATTCTAAATTATCTTGGAATATGGACATAGGGTCCTCCACATATTAATCCACCTCACTAGAGATATACTTCCTCTTTTTTATCAAATTGAAGAGGGACACTTACATTCTTGGGCCACAACTAAGCTAGACTAGGACTGCTCAACTTGCCTTCTCACTACCCTCTTCATTGTGCCTATGGTAACATCAAATCTCATGCCAATTTATGGTGCAAAGAGGACTGCCTGAGGCCTCTCTTTTTTTGCTACATGTATAATGTCTTTAACCCAATTTGGGGTAGTAGGAGTGTTGGATTTGTTGGAGGTGGATGTAATGGAGGTGATTGGGTAAAGGCAAAGGCTAGGGATTTAAAAAAGATGTGAGGCAAGTTTCCTAGGTCTATTTACATAAGTGTGCCAAATAGAGATCTTGTAGGGCCCGTGTTAAGAAAAAATGAGGGAAAATTTGAAGACACACTCACCTTTGCAACTATAGTAATATTGAGTGGATTTTAAAAGGTGAATAGCTTTGAAATGGGCCTTAATGGCCTTATAAGTGTAGGGGAACCAATATAAAGTGAGAAATTTATTATGGTTTCTTGAGAATAAACAATATTTATAGTGGTATGAGAAATAAAATGGGGGAAGGTGAACTAAAGAAATTAATAGCTTAGCTCATGCTAGTATTGACTAAGGATTGAGTGGTGGTGGTAGTTGTGCTTATTGATAGGGGAGATAATGGGGAAGCAATGGTAGTGGGAGTAAATGTAACAGCAAAAGTAGATGTACTTGAAATTGGGAAGGAAGGTAGTGGGAGTGTACTTACATTAGGAGCTTGAGGTGTGCTTGTGGTAGAAATATTCATTTAAGGAACTAATTGAGGCATTATTGCCCCTCTCATGGTGGTATTGGGATCCCTCTTCCTCTTGTATACCTTCTCAATGTTTCTTCTAGTTAATACCTATAATTATACCATAGATATCTTAATGCCTTATTAAAACTCTTCAAGGTTAATGGTGGTAAGATCAGGTTGATCTTGAATTTTGAGAGCATCTCCCATGGTAGATATAAAAAAATATGGGCCCTTGGGAGGGGCTAAGTTGACTTCTAGATCTACTTTATTTGAATCTTGGAGGGTAGGCTTTGACTGTTTGAAGTGGTAAGAAGTGGAGGCCTACATGTCTTGTTCATAATAATAAGAATGTTTTATATTACTCATTTTCTCTTTATTCATTGTCAAAATCACACATGATATCATGGGTTGGTGGTGGCCTAGTCCTAGTAATATCTTCCTTCTCTATGTCTAGTCTCATTTCTAGCTTGATGTTTTTCTTTGTTGCATTCTTGAACACCACCTCATCATTCATAACATCCCTATATATCCATTTATGAACTTCCTCTTGATGTTTCTTATATATTACTACATCTTTCTTGAATTTTAAAAGATGCTTGGCAATGACATTACTACGATCCCATAGCCTGCAGTCATCCTTAGGCAATAAGTATGAATCCCCATGACTCGTAGCTACAATAACATCATGCCTTTTGATAATTTTGGTCCTCCCTAGTTTATATGGAACCTTATGTGTGGATGTATTCTTCTTTTTTTTGAATAATCCATCTAATCCATATAGCATTTGGTAAGCCGTTTCTTATTCTACCAACTTCATTAACACATACCTTGGCAATCTAAGATGAGCTACTATCACTCCCTCTATTCTGATTACTATGAAATTGGGTATAAGGAGTAGCTACCCATGTCCCTAAGAGTTTGCCTAAATTTTAGGGGAACCCTGTACATCTCACACTCAGTGATTGACTTATAAACTACTAGGTAAAATTCATCTATAATCACTCTTATGTTATTCTTGAATCGATGAATGTGCATTATATAAAAGAGTTGAGGCACAACCTCCTATTACTCAGGGGACCATGAATTCTGACCCAATTGTGTTTTTGTGTAGATGGCATCCAAAAAATAGCTCATCATGAATAATTGGGCACCATTATTTCAAGTGTAATTCATAACATATACCAAGTTGTTGTGTATAATTTACCCAAGTGGGGGGATCTTTTGGTCCTCAAAGATTATTTATAGTAGTGGAAGAGTCTTTATGTCCACATAGATAATGTGTGGGTTTCCAAATATTCTATCTAGTAGGGTTAGACCAATCTTGACTCTTTGCCTAAATTAATAAATAGGCAAGTTCCCTTGGTCATCCATTAGAACAACTCATATTGGGTTAGTCACCCATGAAGCCAAGACCTTCTTTGGGGAGTGCACCTTGTACCAGTTGTCGATGATGACCTGGTTATACACAATCTATGGCAAGGGAAAGTCATCATATTTCTCAAAGCTTAGACCTACTATTGAAGTAATTGGGACACCTTAAGACATTGATTTGAGCAACATGTATTCATATATTGACCTCTCAAAAATACCATAAACTAGGTTAGTGCATGACATGACCTATGGCTTAGCCATGAACTTATGGAGGTTGGCTATAGTGATGGAAAGGATATCTGAAGCTAGTTGAATTATATGAGGTATGGTCTCATCCTAATCAATATCCCTAACTACTTCTACATTGAAATATATGTTGCTATAATGCATGCCCCCTACTACTATCATTTTAAGGATGGATTTTGTGTCTTCAAAAATAATTGAAGTACCTTAATAGAATAGGAAGTCATCATTCCCAAAGGAAATTATATTACCTAGAATAGAGGGACCTGATTGTGCCATCTCTTGAATATTCTAGGTAGCAATTAATGTCATTGTATCCTTCTACAACTTTTGAGCTCTGATGATAGTGATTAGGAGTGCAATTTACAAGTGGCTTGAGCTTTTTTGAATTGTGAGGTTAGGAAAAATAGAGGAAGACAAATGCGTATGGATTTTAAATGAAAATAGCAATAGATTTGATTGTGTATATTCTTGAAAGATCACTCTAATTAATGTAATATTGATGGTGATCCTAGTTTATGTCGTATTAATGTTGAGCTTTTCAAATTTACATATATTTGAAACAATCCTTGAATTATTGATTTTAGCAAATTAATTATACTAAAATTCAAATTTAGATTTAATTTATCTTTGATTTACCATCAATTTTAGCTTTAAATCTACACATTGCCACCTTTTGACACATATCTACCACCTCAGATCTAACTAGGTACTTGTAAGGCCTAAATATGAATAAGCTACCTAGTTGGCTCCAATTTTAACATATGACACCTTTTAATCGCCTAATAAATTCTTCAAATGCAACTTAGCATGATGACTCATTTTTATCCTAGAATGTGGCATCTTTCAATTTGTAATGAGTCTTAGGTGATGCCCTTTAGTTTTGATTGGTAATGGGAGGGCCAAACATCACTCTCATGGGTTTGTAGAGATTTTCTTTTTTAGATGAATCTCTCAAGAGGTAATCATAGCTTTGCTTGCTAGGTGTCACCTTTAGAAGGCTTTTGGATATTTTTTAACAACTTAGTGCTAATCATGTAGCTTAGATGGAGACACGCATCCCCCTCAAAATTGATCTCATGGATCTTAGATATAAATAGTATAATAATGACATTTGGCATCATCACGTGAGTCCAAAGAGGACATGCATCATTTTAACATGATTCTATTTATTCTTCTACTAGATTTCATTCTTAGAAGGAGCCTTAGATAGTTGTATATCATTAATCCTTAATCAAATCAATTAAGTTCAACCATGTGTTTGTTTTGTGATCTATCACAAGATTTTGAATGGATGTAATGTGGCATGAACACATGGTGACATTGGATGAACCCTCAAGGGACACACATTGCCTTAAAAGGTTTTTCAGGTCTAGTTGGTCACTAAGAAGACACATGGTGGCATCTCATGGGCTTTTGCATTATGATAAGATGCATGGTGGCTTGGATTGAATGGGTTCACTCATGGGGGATAATATTATGACATGGATCCTAGGATTTAAATTTCAATGGCTATCTTCCTTATGAACTCTTTAGATGATGCCACATAGCTCATGGATTCATATATTTGATCTAGGTGTCTTATACATGATAGATGAATCTTTAAGGCATTTCAAATCCCAAAAAGATGGATATTTTTCATTATTAAACCTTAGTATAAATTTTGACATCTTTTGAGGCATCATAAATCGCTAATTTAATTTTGGTGTCCTGTGAGGCCAAATGAGAAACTATGTTAGCTATTTGAAGATGTCATTGCCAATCTTAAGTAAATTTAAACTAGTTTAAAGAAAAAATTTGCAAGTAAATTATTTAAACATAACACAATGTTAAATTTAGTAAGATGTAGTGAATATTTTTGCATTCATGTTTATTAGAGATCCCAATTGCATTCCCTTAGTGAAAACCTATTCACACATCATCAAACCATTCATGGTTAAAAAATCATTGTTGGTTAAAACTTGAGGGAGCCTTGCAATAATTTAAATATTCATAAACATTAGTCGTTATTATAAAATGAATGATTAACTAAAAATGTATAAATAATATAAGCACTAGTAAATTCAAACAATCATCCATACATTCAAATGGTTTACTATGCTTAACATCTTGGGCAATTTGAGAATTGAAGAAAGGAGGGTCCCCATTCTAGGAATAGGGGTAGTTGATCATCAATAGTGTGTGGTAGACCTAGAAGTGATGGTAATTCAAACACTAACATTCTAGTAGATCTAAACTAATTTGTCACATATAAAACTCCTAAATTGGATTAGATTCTCATTGCTATGCATGAAACTAGGGACTGAATCATATCCTTAGAGCAAGAAGTGCTTTGATATGTTGAGGAAGTCAATCAAGAAGAAGCTAAAGATCACCCTATTCAATAATAAACTCAATAAGACCACATGAATGATGAGTTGACACATGATACGAGGGCTCATGTAGCTTTACAACTCTCATGGGATATAAAGAAGGTAAATCCTCCTAAGTTAAATGAAACTATAATTGGGGATGGTGATAAAGCTTGGTTGATAGAAATGGAAAATTACTTCAAGTTACTAAGGTAGTTTGGAGAGCATATAAACTTTATGGATAAGCATTAATGGGGTGGTTGTATAATAAGCTTGAGATGAACCTTGACTCTACTACCACCACCTAGGAGAAATTCATGGATTTTTTATATCATGATGGTTGCCCTAGTTATATGTTAACCAAAAGTTGATATATTTTTAGAATATAAAGTAAGGAGATATTTTGGTGAATGAGTACTAGGAACAGTTCACCAATCTATTAAAATATGTACATCATTATTAAGTAGATGAAAGGTTTCAAATTTCAAATTTTATTATTGGATTAAACCTAAATTTGTATGTGAGGTAGATGTGCATGGGCTATCTATGATGGATCATGTTTTTGAAAAGGAAGTTAACTAGGATTATAAGATGTAATCTCTTGCTCAGTTTAGAGAGAAGTTCAATAAGAAGTTTGGAGGTTCTAAATTGATTCTTAAGAAGAATGGGAATTTGAAGAATCAGTTTAGGAGTTGGAATGCAAAGTTTAGTAACTTCTAAGGTAGTAAGAAAGATGAAGGTGGATTAAAATATGGATTTAAGTAGAATTGGTAGGAAAAAAGGAAAGGACCACTTGGTGGATGCTTCATTTATGGAGGTGATCACCTTTTTAGGGAATGTACTCAAGGAAATTCTTAAGGAAAAGGTAAGGGGATTGCATTGTAAGGGAACTTTCAATAGAGAATCCATATGGCTATTAACAATCATCAAGCTGATTTTAAATCTTCACCTATTGAGATTTTAGGTAATCATTTTGGTCAACCTATCTCTATTTTGATATATATTGGAGATATATAGTGTTTTATTTCTCCACATATTCTTTCTAAGTTGTCTTGTAAATTTGGTTCAAAGGAAAATGTGTGTTCAGTATAGTATGAGAATGAGGCCAAGGTCAAAGTTGATAGGTGTTTAGTATAGGCTAAGATTGAGTTTCCTGAATTCACTACTATAGTAGATATTTATGTAGATCCACTAGGGTCATATGATGTAATCCTAGGGGTGAATTGGCTTGATAAGCATGAAGCAAAGGTAATTTACTATCAAAATAAGGTAGAGTGTCAAGATGATTTTGAGAATCAAACTTAGATTTAGGGTGAGAAAAGGGAGTTAAAACTTAGGCAAATTTATGTAATTTAACTTAAGAAGGCTTAGAATAAGGGATGTCATATAGTTATTGTTAAAATAAATGATATATATGAAACAAAAGAATCATCCATTAAGGATTACCCTTTATTTAAGAACTTTTAGGATGTGTTTCCTAAAGAAATACTGAGATTACCACCCAAGCATGAGTTTAATTTTTCAATTAACATATTACCTGGTTTAGAACCATAAGATAAGGCACCTTACAAAATGATAACTATAGAGTTGGTTAAGTTAAAGGCTCAACTATCATATTTTTTATTTAAATGGTTGATTCAACTAAGTGTGTCACCATGGGGTGCACCAATAGGTTTGTTAATAAAAAATATGGTCCTCTTTGCCTATGTATTGATCACAGGATGTTAAAAAAAGTGATAATTAAGAATAAGTATACATTGACTTTCATTGATGATCTCTTTAATCAAATACATGGGGATACAATTTTATCAAAGATTGATCTTTGAGTGGGATATCATTAGTTAGTGATTTGAGAAGAATATATTACTAAAATAATGTTCATAATTTGGTATGGGTACTTTGAATTGATAGTTTTGCCTTTCAGGGTAAGAAATCCTCTAGTAGCATTCATGAATCTCATGAAGATTGTGTTTAGAGACTATATGAATCATTTTGTGTTGGTTTTTATAGATGATATATTAATTTATTTTAATAATGAGGAATAACATCTATAGCATTTGAAGTTGGCATTGCATCATTTAAGGAAGCACAAAATTTATGGTAAGTTGTCAAAATGTGCATTTTTTTAGAGGAAAGTGTAGGATTTAGGACCCATTATCTGTTCAAATAGAATTTAAATTTATTTGGTAAATATAAAGGCCATTATGGAGTGGCCATAACCCAAAAATGTGAATGAGGTGAGAATGTTTATGGGACTAGTAGGGTACTATAGGAAATTTGTTCTAAATTTCTTGAAAATAGATAACCTAATTACCTATCTTCAATGGAAGAATTACTATTTTGGTTTGTCAGACAAGTGTGATAAATATTTTTAGGGGTTGAAAAAGGGACTTACGTCAACACCTGTGCTAAAATTTCTTAATCCAAATGGCTAGTTCTCAGTAATCACTGATGCATATAGGGATGGTATTAGAGGAGTAATTATGTAGGATGGTTTAGTTGTATCATATGAGTCTAGGAATATCAAACCTTAAGAGGAAAATTATGCCCCACATAAACTAAAACTTGTGACAATTGTGCATGATTTGCATGTTTTGAGGCATTATCTATTGGGGAAATCATTTGAGCTTAAGATTGACAACTTAGGGCACAAATATATCTTCACCCAGTTTAACCTAAATCCTCATCAAATATGTTGGTTAGAGTTCCTATCTAACTATTATTTTGATATTAACTATATCATGGGCAAGGAAAATAGAGTTGCTAATGATCTAAGTCATAGAAGGTATATAGAAGATTTTGATACTATTAGGAGTACCTTTCATGATCAAGTTGTTAAATTCTCCCCTGGTGATGAATTATATGAGTAATTTAGGAAAACTTTATTAGAGGATATTCAGAACCCTAAGTTCAAAAGATTCAAGTTGGAGAATGATAGTATTTTAAGGTACAATGGTAGAATGTGTGTACTTGATAGAGAGAATTTGAGGAACATAATGCTAAAAGAATAACACAATTCCCCTTATTTAAGTTACCCTAGAGTTATTAATCTCATAGATGATCTAAAACCTCTTTATTTATGGTAAGGAATTAAATGGGATGCAATGGATTTTGTGTCTCCTTACTTGGATTGTCAGTGTGTGAAAGCTAAACATGTGCATTAAAAAGAATTATTGTATCCTCATGATCTATTGAAATGGAAGTGATAGGTAATTAGTATGGACTTTATCTAAGGTTTGTCATTATCATGGAATCAACACGACATGATCTTCATTGTAGTTTAAAAACTAACCAAGTTAGCCCACTTCATACCAGGTAATTTGACTGATGATGTACCAATGCTTATGAAGAGATTCATGAAAGAGGTGTACCAATTACATGGGTTTATAGATAAATCATTTTGGATCAAGATCCAAAGATGACATCTAGGTTTTGGTTGACTCTAAATTTAGATTTAGGCACACCATTGAATTTTAGTAATGCATATCATCAAGAAATGGATGGACAAATAGAGAGAGTAAACCAAGTTATATAAGATCTTCTTCACATGTATTAAATGGACTAGAAATACAAGTGGAAAGAGTATATTACAATGGTAGAATTTGCTTATAATAACTCTTACCAATCAATTTTAAATATGGCTCCATTTGAAGCATTGTATGGAAGGAGGTGTTAAACACCAATCAATTAGGATAAGCTAGAAGACAGGGTGGTCTTTTGTCCTTAAATGATTTTATAAATGGAGGAGTAGGTTAAGTTAATCAGACAAATGTTGGCTGAAGCTAATGATAAGAAAAAAAGCTATGCTTATATGAAAAAGATAGCAAGATAATTTATTATTAGTGATAAAGTGTTTTTAAGGGTTAAGCATTAGAATATATTGATTATGTTTAGTAAATTAGTGAAGCTTTCATTGAGATATGTGAGACCCTTAGAGGTCTTAGAAGTTATCAATATTATTGCATATATGGTTACCTTGCCACTAGATCTAGCTCTCTTACATAATATTTTTCATGTGTCTTATCTTAGAAAGTATGTAGCTAATCCTTCTCATGTATTGGATTGGAATGCTTTAGAGGTTCTGGATCTTGGGGTGGTCACTGTAGAACTAATTAGAATAATTGACACTCGCAAACTTAGTTTACATAATAGAGAAGTGTCATAGTGCAAGGTCCAGTGGGACCAATATTCTAAGTATAATGTCACTCGAGAGGACTATGATGAGTTCTATAGGCTATTTACATATTTATTTATTTGTTCATTTATTTTTGTTAATGATTTTATACTATATGCCTTTAATTTTAGAACTATGGTTTGAAATAAGTGTCATCGAAATGATGACCAATGTTAGGGAGAAAAGACGTTACATCCCAATTTCTTTACTAAACTTAATTTGCTTATTAAATAGATATTATGGGGTTAATGTTATTTAATTACTATTTTAGAAAACTATTTTTCATTATGATAATGTATGGACAAATATATAATGATTAGTTGTGTGACTCATTACATGATTGGTTCATTATATATGAGTTTTATATGCATTTGGATTGTACTTAATCAGTATTTTTAGCTTTAGAAGAATTTTTAATGGTTATTATGGTTATGGGCTAACTACCATTTTTATTTGTGAGGTGGATGCAGGAGAAATTTTAATACCTAGTTATATATGGAAGGAGAGTATCAACAAGGAGGATACTACATATGAAAATGTTATAAGTGTTGAGATTCAATAATAAACCCAACACACACCACACAGAATTATAATATGCATGATTAATTTAATTTTCATTGTGTTGATTCAATTTTTGTTTGGATGAATTGATATTGTTTATATTCATGTTTTGATGCTAATCAATCTCAATGTAATTGTTACTACTTGTTAGATTATTATCTGGTTGCCAATATGGAATGTTTTAATTATACATGTTCATAGATGACTTTATTTTATATTGACTATGTAACCTCTTATAGGTATGTACCTACAACATTAAACAAAAACATTGTTAGAACATGAATATATATATATATATATATATATATATATATATATGATAAATAATTAAATTTCATGTTTGAACTTAGAACAAAAGTGTTTTTTTAATCTATACCTAATCTAAACCTAAGGCACCTAGGATGACTTACTTCCTAAATACCTAAAGGATTATCTAGTTATGTGGCATTGATTATTTGAATGTTTTATTTAATATTTAGATTGATGTTTAAATGATAATGGATAGGATTTCAAACTATTGTAAAAGATAATAATTATGTTTATTGACATATTACGTCAACCCTAATTTTAATAGCATCATTTGGTTAGGTGGCTTGGTCATTCAAACCATGAAAAATTATCATGGCGAGGGTTTGAATTTGAGTGGGAGGAAATAATGGAGAAGTATATTAGTTTGGTAGTCGATCTAGAAGACATGGAGAGCATGTTGAGAATTTTTAGTTTGAAAATGAGTCTTTCTTGTAGGTATGGAGAATAGGTCACCATGATTTTAGGGGTTTTAAAATACATGCAAGACACTTTAAAAATAATAAATAAGAAGAGAGTTTGTGGATTTGGAGGTTAGCAATGGTAGATAGAGGAGAATAAGAAGGAATAAAAGAACTTTTGATAAAAAAAGGAGAAATTCTACTTCAGGGACTAAAATTTAGGGTTTATCCTTTGAATTTACTCTATGATTCTATATTTAGTTTATACAATTAGTGAAATCAATGTGTATGGGTTTTTAAAAAAAAAAATCTTTATTAGATTTTTAAACCCTTGTAAAGGTTAGGGATTCGACCTTGTGGGAAGAGGAATCCCCCAAAGAATTAAATCCATGATTCGATTCATGTATAAAATGAATATGAAATTTTAGGGTTTGATGTTGAAGCAATATCTTAGGGTTGGATTAATTATATGACTAAGTGTTATTTCACATGGTTTATTGATATGATTGCATCTAGTGTTTTTAATGATAGGACCTAAGTTCCCCAAAGCTCTGATACAACTTGTCAAAATTAAGAGCACATATGATTACCTTTGTATAAGCAACTAAACATGTGGAATTATACCAAAAGTACAAGTAACTATCAATGAGAAATAGCATAGAATATGAGAGGCAACACACAATTGTATTCAACTCAATTAGAAGGAAATTACAACAAAGAGATCACACTCTTTCTTCCACTTCATGGGCTTACAGTAATCTTCCCTCAAGAGTAATCTTCTCTCAATACAGCTCACAACACACAGCTAACACAAGCTATTGTTCACCTCATTGTACTGCTAATACAACCGAGTACGAACCGGTACTCCAAGTAGATCTCACCATGATTTGCTCCTTGATGTATTGCTGTCACCTTGGATCTTGCTCCCCCACCGATCTCCTTTTGACCCTCACATACACACACCCCTGTAGACCAACTTGATCTTACTTATCACATGTAGATCTCCTCCATGATCTTGCAACACCTTGCAGACCAAACCTGATCTTACATACATGAAGAATCCTACTCGATTCTACCATGGGAAGAAATCTCCTAGTTCTACACTTTAAAATACAGCCCATGAGTCTATTATATAGATCTCATGCATACAATAATTATAAAAGTGGCTCAAAGACTCGAACTAGTCTTTACATGCAAATAACCCGTTCAACAAACTGACTATCCATCAACAACAGTTCTGGAACCGCACAGGCGATCGACGTCGGTCCCTGTCTGCCTAGAGGTGACCGACATTGGCTGACTCCTGCTGATGTCAGTTGCTCTTTTGTCATCCCCTACCTGATGTCGGTGTGGCCTGCCAACATCGGCAACTGTGACACTGCAACCCTCCTCCATGTTTACATCTGGGTGAAGCTTTTAGCTCCACACCCTAACAATCTCCCACTTGGAGATAAATAGCTGCACCCATACCTATACCAGTAGTTTGTCTATTCTGCATCCTGGCTTGTATTCCTCTTCAAGCTCAATCTTGAAGACTACCCACCACACTCCTTGTGGTGTTAATCTTGTGCTTGAATTTCTCCATTCTCAGCTTACCTTCTTCTTCCATTGCTATACTCCCACTCAAACAGAAACCCCTGTGAGTAACTTGTAATCAACAAACACTTAATAGATCTAAACCACCTGTTAGTCAAACTCGCTCTGAAAACATCCAACCTCGCTCTGATACCATTTGATAGGACCTAGGTTCCCCAAAGCTCTGACACAACTTGTCAAAATTAAGAGCACATATGATTACCTTTGTATAAGCAACTAAACATGCATAATTATACTAGAAGTACAAGTAACTATCAATGAGAAATAACACAGAATATGAGAGGCAACACATAATTGTATTCAACTCAGTTAGAAGGAAATTACAACAAAGAGATCACACTCTCTCTTCCACTTCATGGGCTTACAGTAATCTTCCCTCAAGAGTAATGTTCTCTCAATATAGGTCACAACACACAGCTAACACAAGCTATTGTTCACCTCATTGTACTGCTAGTACAACCGAGTACAAACCAGTACTCCAAGTAGATCTCACCATGATCTTGCTCCTTGATGTATTGCTATCACCTTGGATCTTGCTCCCCCGCCGATCTCCTTTTGACCCTCACATACACACACCCCTACAAACCAACTTGATCTTACTTATCACATGTAGATCTCCTCCATGATCTTGCAACACCCTGCAGACCAAACCTGATCTTATATACATGAAGAATCCTACTTGATTCTACCATGGGAAGAACACTCCTAGTTCTAAACTTTACAATACAGCCCATGAGTCTATTATATAGATCTCATGCATACAATAATTAGACAAGCAGCTCAAAGACTCGAACTAGTCTTTACATGTAAACAACCTGTTCAACAAATTGACTATCTGTCAACTGTAGTTTTGGAACTGCACAGGCGATCGATGTTAGTCCTTGTCTACCTGGAGGTGACTGACGTTGGCTGACTCCGACTGATGTCGGTTGCTCTTCTGTCGTCCCCTGCCTGACATTGGTGTGGCCTGTCGACGTCGGCGACTGTGACACTACAACCCTCCTCCATGTTTTCATCTGGGTGAAGCTTTTAGCTCCACACCCTAACATTTAAGGCTCAATGTGTTATTTTGTGTAAAAGGCCTAGTGTTTTTGAAATGGTCTGAGACATTTTTGGTTTAGGATTCAACTCAGGGTTTCCTATGTTCAAACATAGACTATGTATTTATTTATTATAATGAAATGTAGTGAGATAAATGCATATGATAATTTATGATTCGATGGTATGACTAATGTTTGGACTTGGTTTATATGGTTATTTATTGACAATGTGTAAGGATAGATTTGTGACTATGAGTCAATTTTTGTATAGTGAAATGATAGAGAGTTCATTATCCTTATGAATTATAATATCATCTTGGGTTTGGTTTTTGTTGGATAATATTCAACTATGTATATACCAATGTGTATGTTGATTGCATTTAAATGAGTTTTGGGTCATATATATATATATATATATATATATATATATATATATATATATATATATATATATATATATATAGTCTTATTTTAAACTATGTATAAATTTATTTTGCCGATAGTAAGTTAGTAAGCTAGTGAATGTCAATTGTAATAATTCAAGTTTTATATTTGTTTTGGTGTTAGACACACACACACACACACACACACACACACACACACACACACACACACACACACACACACACACACGTGTTTGTATTCATTATAATTTCAAGTCAATATAAACAACTAGGAGTTGTTATAAGATAAACCCAGTTAGATATTTAGCTATGTATATATAAATTATAGTTGTTTGTGAACATGTTATTTTGAGTCAATTTTATGTATACAAGTCTGTAGTTGATTATGAGTATATATTTATAAATAAATAGTGTTAGGAGGACTTTGTGATGTCTATATGTATCTTTTGAATGTCCACTATGTATACTTTATTTTAGTTTGATTATGAGTCAATTTTGGTATAATATACATGGATGGTTGAGTGATATTATCTAGATTAACTATGTATTCAAGTTATTGTTATTTACAAATATATTATCATTATGTTTAGACTATATGTAAGTACATATGAGTCACCTATGTATGAATGTATTTAAGTTCAGTTGTGTGAGCATGTTATATATCAACTATGTTATAAAGGAATTTATTGTCTTTAAGTTGATTATATTTAAATAATTGTTTGATTATAGTGGGACAATATTTCATATGGTTGTATGGGACAACTAAATATCAAGTTTTGATAGTTTGTGTATCATTTGGGTATGCAGGTTTTAGTTTTTTGTATATAACATATTAAGAGCCGATTGTGTGTTTAGTTTTAGTGTTGATTGTGTATAAACAAACTATGAACTGACTATGATAAAATTATCTTCTTGTTGGACTAGGCTGTTATTATCTTCTTCTAGGTTCTTTGAATGGTTTTTAATATTTAGACTATATGTTGAGTCTTAAATATTTAATCAGGGGTTAAACTTGTCAGATAATTTCAATAAATTTTTGTACCATATGGCATGTAACAATTTTTAACAATTTATGTTATATGCATTTTTGAATGTTGTGTGATATTAATTGATTTATATTTTTGTTAAAATATGAATTTATATTCCTTAAGTAGGGATCGTGGAATATAAATATATATACATACATATATATGTAACTATGGATTATACATATAGATGAGTATATTTTATATACATATAGATGAGTATATTTTATATGAATAGTTCATAAAAACATAGACACACACACACACACACACACACACACACACACACACACACACACACACACACAAGTTATCACTTAAAATTATATGCATAAGTATATATATAAATGTATGATCATATATATACTTATGCATATAATTTTAAGTGATAACTTTTATATATATAAGTTATCACTTAAAATTATATGCATAAGTATATATATGATCATACATTTATATATATACTTATGCATATAATTTTAAGTGATAACTTTTGTGTGTGTGTGATAGATATATATATATATATATATATATATATATATATATATATATATATATAATGCCATTTGGAAATCAATGGCTAAGGGTTTAAATGCATATATATAAGTGGACATACTTTATATACATGTTTATGCAGATAATTTGGGTTGTGAATAAACATTTATTTAAAGAGAATAGATTCATTCATATGCAAACTCATATTTATATCATTAATTTATAATATGTTGTTTAGTTATAAATTATGAGTGAATTAATTTGTAGTTGATTAGAATAATAAATGTTATATTTATTATTGTTGATTTGCTTGGGATTTATTGATAAATTCTTGAAATGTATTATTTAATTATAATGCTTATAAACATTGGATGTTGTTAGGAATTGGTAAATTCTTAGATATTATAATGATTATTAGAAAATAATTATATATGTAATATTGACTTAATGGAAAATGGTCATTGGCTATATTTGAATTTAAGAAATATATTTGTGATAATAAATTGTTTTTGTTTAACATGAGATTATTTCTATACTTCTTATATTTAATTATTGTGGTATTAAATACTAATATATATAATAAATACATAGAATTATTATATATGCATTATTGGAAATCTAGTATTGATAACACTAATGATTATTAACATGAGACATATTCTTATGCATATAGTTAGAGTCTTTAATATTTAGATTATATGAAATCTGATTGTGTGTGTGTGTGTACACACGCACGCGCACGCGCACACGCACGCATGAGAGAGAGAGAGAGAGAGAGAGAGAGAGAGAGAGAGAGAGAGAGAGAGAGAGAGAGAGAGACTATGATTGATCTAATGGAAACTATATAAAAACTTTGGTCAAAGTAATGTTTATAGTTAAATATTATTATTTCACCTATTGATTATATGCATGTATGCATGATATCATGTTAGAAAAAAAATTCTTTATGATATTTTTCACATAGTTAGAATCTTACAACAAACAAGTTTTAGTTGACTCTCGATACCTACATCATTATCATCTTCTCATCTATGAAGGTAGTGCCATTCCATAGTTGGGATTTGCATGGGGGATCTATGATTTGTGGTTGGTGTGGAAAATCACTTTGATGATTCTTTCCCTCTCCTTTAGTATTCAATTGATAGAGACTCTTACTAATGATTTTAGTTATTTATATATAATGAGTTTAAAGACACTTGTTGGTTCTGAGGAACATTGTATTAATCATAAACACTCTAATGTAAAAATAGTATATTATTGTACTTGATAATTAAAAGTTTGGGTACTCTTATTATATAATATTATTGTATTAACTTCCAACAGTTGGTTTAGTTATTATTATTTAGTATTTATACACTTGTGATGGACTAAATTTGAAATTATGTTGACTTTGTTAATCTGATCATTATCTAGATGAATCATAACTGATTTATTATGAAATATGTATTTAGTTAAAGATCAATTAACTAATCTTTTGGGAATAATCTGATTCAATTATTAAAATAAAATTAAAATAAAAAAATAAAAAAATTACCATTATTTGAGTTAAATGTCGTGAGGTTCTAATAATAGTTTTTAGATTTAGTTGGGGGCATGCTTTGGAAGCATGTTCTCTACACTTATTCAATATTCAACATATCCAAATTACAGTGGGGGCATATTTTAGAATCATGTTCTCTACATTGGTACTTATTTAAATTTTTATATTTCCCCATACATAGTGGAGGCATGCTTTGAAAGCATGTTATCCACACTTACATAGTTTTTGAATTAGCCAAAGCACACAATTATATAATTTAGATTCACAATTGTGGCATAATTCTATACATTGATACCAATGTTATACATAGTTTCATCATGAGACATTTGTAAGGTGCATATGTTATGAAATGTGCACCGAATATTACAAAATATAAATCAGTTTTAGGTTTAAAAAATATTCTATGAACTGTTACCATATCATGGATGTTTATGGACTAATACTTAGAACAAACTATTAATGACTATATGGAGCCAATCTACTGTAGTAGTTAGTTCAATTTTAGTATGGTTGAGGTGATTAAATCACTCAATAATACCAAGTTTTTAGGTTGGACTTAATTATATCATCTAGCCTCACCAATTTATAGTATCATTAAGTTGCATAGTTGAGCCAATCTTAATTATCAAGTGGTAACTCACCTTTTCTCCAAGGTTGGGGACATGTGCATTCCAATCTCTCTTTATCTATATGTCCTTAGATATATGAACTTTATATATATATATATATATATATATATATATATATATATATATATATATATATATTTCTTAATATAAATTTTAGAGCCTTACAATGATATATATTTTTCAAATCAACTTTCCAATAGGCAAGGTGATTACATCGATACACATGTGTACTCTTAAACCTTGCTCTTTCAATTTTAATTTTTTTAATACTTTCAATTCTATATTATAAGGACTGATTATCTACTATAACATGCTCTTGGTTGCATGTTATTCACTAATAAAGCACTCAATTTAGGCTCACACAAAGACAAGGTGTGTTATACACACCCATATACCTTTTCCTTTCTTTTAAGTTAGTAATTTCATTATTAGATTAAAGGGGGAAAATATATATACACTATTTTATGGATTTTATAGCACATTAGTCTTTTACACTTGGAAAACTCAGACCTTAGTTATTCCTCTCAGTTTAAACCTTTCCTACTTTTAGAATTATTACATCTACTTTATCTTATGCCCATTAGCCTATCTCTTAGTCCAAGTAGTCTTATGTTGATGATCCATATCTTATATCTTTCCCAAAATGCTTCAAACCTACTTATCTTCCAATTTTACAAGTTTTGAGTATGTACCTACTTTCTTATTCCCTAGACACTAGCATCTAGAATAGATACCTACTTTGATGCTACTATCCTACTCCAACATAAGTGTATAGTTTCCTAAAGTAATCTAATTTACAAATGAAACATATACTAATGGTAAACCTAAGTGATTTAATGTGAGTTACTTCTCCAAAGGTATTGATATAAATACAAGATCAACCCTCATTCTTACCTCGCCTAAAATAACACCAAAAAAGACCAAATCAACTTATCAAACCATTCTACTAAGCATTCATTGAAACAAAACTTCCCCATTTTATCCTATTTACATATTATCCATAGGGACACACATCTAAAGTTTTTAAGTACTAAAGGATCATCCCAAGAGCTATATGTTCCAAGTTACAAGCTAGGTTATTATTGTACTTTATTTCCACATATTACATGATTCACACACAAACCAACATGTAAGGGATAACTACATCAATTGGAAGTCATATTATAAGTATTATGTATGTAGGTAGTGTTCAATGATAGAGGGTTCTTTGAGGTTATCTCAACACCATGTACCTACTAACACATTTTCCCCCAAGCTCACTATGAAGATGAAGATCTAGGGGTTTACAATTTTGTGAGGAGTGATAGTCCATGACCTAGATTTGAATTCACTAGAGTGAAGGTGAAGATAAAGCTATAATAATTTAGGTGATCTCATCCTATTTTAGTAGTCATTCCATATAGGACACTTGCATCTAACCTAGACACTAGCATTGATATAACTATCCTAGGTTGATGTAAGTGTTTATGGCTCTAAAAGCACCCAATCTAGAATTTGGAGACTATTTTAGAATATTTTTCTAGTATAATTTCTACTTTGTTGGTTGAATATTTTGTTGATCAGAATACTGATAAACAAAATAGGTATGATCAGCCAAAGTAGGAAGATTAGTCATCCAAATGTGTAGGTTTACCACATCATAAGGGGACTGATCTCTCCTCTCATCAAGGGGGGGTTCCCTATAGGTATGCTATATATATTAATATAAAATAATAATCAAGGGTAGGAAAAACCATCTGTCTCTCTTTCTTCAGAGATGATGCATGCAAATCAAAGGAAAAACTCAAGGGAAATGACAGATAACACTCCTCTTCTTTCAAAAATACTATTCAACCATCCACAAGAGTACTCTTGGTAGTAACAACAAAATGTTATCAAAGATGTAGTAACCAAAAAACTGAGATGCAACACAAAGTATCCACCTAAATTGCTCAAGAGTGATATATAAAAGACAATGAGGGCACAAAGTCATCCCAAGGTCCTTCACACAAAAATGAAAAGAAAACACACTAAAGAAAATTATGGGGGCACAAAGTCTCTCTGCAGTTGACTCTTTAGGACACCATCCTGACTACTATCACTAATTCTACTTATTGAATTAAAGGAATAGAAGATATATTAAGGAAAAGACATAAGAACAGTTTCCTCAACAACAAAGATATCACAACACAAAGTCTAAAAAATCACATGCTTTCTTATTCCAATAACAAAATATGATCGATGATCTGAGCTCAAAGTCTCAGTAATGCCTTTCAATTTGGGTATAGTTTCATTTTGATTATCAAAAAGAGATGCATTTATAATAAAAGAGAGTCCCTTATATAGCTTCTTCAAGAAGGACTCGGGAACAGTAACACGTCATGTTGTGTTGAAAACTGTTAGGAAGATAGGCTAGAAATTAGGGGCATCTACCCACTTATTTTTCTTAATGCAGAGAAACAAGTCATGCTTATTGAAATTTTGCAACTTTCAATGTCCACCTGGCGATCTGATCTTTCCTTCATCATTCCTCATTTTCTAGTTAATTGAATTGGGTCCTGGATTCAATTTGTTGTTCTGTTCTTTAGTCACTTTCTATTGGCTTTGGCCTTAAATCCTGTGAATGCATTCAGGTCTATAGATTCAAAGGATCAATGGATATTTTATGAGATTTAAAATTGATGTTCATGTGCCTGTCACTATGTTTTCAACGGCTAGTTTGTTGTCTTGAATTTGACATCTTCAGGCACGTCACCCCTTGGTCCTTCTTTGAATTTTCTAATTGGCACTTTCTTGAAATTAACATGTCCTTTTGAGCCTTAAGAAATGATCCACTTTGGGTCAAGAAGAGCCCCCCGCAAAGGTATCTACCCTTCAGGTGGTCTTCGAATGGCCTTTGGGCTTCTTATTTTACATCTTCCCAAAGGGAAGGTGACCCTTCAATTTGGCAGTCGAGAGTCCCCCGCCAGGGCACCTGCCCTTTGGGGTCCTTTGGTGGCCTTCACCTTAGAAGTCTCTCATGTCCTTTTCCTTAGATGACTATTTCTCAGGCTTTCTCTATGGATTTTTTCCCTGGGCTTTCTCTGTGGGCATTTCTCATAGATAAAAAGTCTGCGAATAATTTCCCACAGATAAAAAGTCTACAAATAATTTCTTGTGGACAAAAAGTCCATGAAATTACTTTCCTCAGATAAAAAGTCCATAGAATTTCTTCCCATGGACAAAAATTCCACAGAATTGATTTGTCTCCTTGGAAATTTCTTCGGGCTTTCTACCTGTAGCTTCTCTAAATTCTTTCAGACTTTTTGTCTGAAGGAATTCCTTCAGACAAAAGTCTAAAAGAATTATGCCTTTATCTACCTTAAATGAAAATTTGAAAGAATTTACCTTAACTGTCTTCTTTGAAAATGACCCTTCTAAAGGGTACTTTTGTCGACCAAGTGCCCTCCACAAGGGCACTTGTCCTTTGGGAGGCTTCTTTGAATTTTTGTGTTGAACTGCTCCTTTGAACCGAGTTGATGAACCAAAGCAATGAACCAACTATTGAAATACTTGGTTGAACTAAACATTGAACTGATCCATTGAACCACTTCATTGAACCAAGGCAATGAACCAATTGGTGATGAATTAAAACATTGAACCACTTGGTTGAAGCAAACATTGAACCAATCTGTTGAACCAAGCTTTGAACCAAAATGGTTCAAGCTGATGGTTTAAGCCGATGAACTAATAAAATGAATCAAAACATTGAACCAAATGTTGAACCAAGCTTTGGTTCAATGGTTCAAATGAAGCCTTTGAACCAACTGACAAACCATTTGTTTGAACCAAAGTGTTGAACTACTTGGTTGAACCAAGCCATTGAACCATTCCTTTGATTGAACCCACCATTGAATCAAAAGCATTGAACCTATTAAACATTGAACTCATTGAACCTTTGAACCAAAGTGGTTTAATGGTTTAACGGTTCAAGCCTTCTTTGCTTAGATGCTTGTCGATGAAGATTTTTGATTGCACCAAGGCATTGAACCAATCCCGAAGATGACCAAGTGTTAGAAACTAATTATTTTGGTTGAACCTGCCTATAGAAGCCTTTGAACCTGTAGAAATGAACCTATTTGTAGAGTCTGTAGATTCCTGTGAAGCTTGAAAAATGAGAAATTTGAATGCCCAGGACAAATTTTGAAAAGGGAAGAGACAATTTTGGTCTGTAAGACCAAAATAGTTCAAATGTTGTCCCAAAAATGAGTGATATTTTTTGGGGATAATAGCTGGCTCTAGTTGGGGAACTTCTATCAATTGCAAAAAGAATTGAAGGGAGTAGAATCCAGAATCTCTAGTGTCTTCATGTGTACCATTGGGTTATGGAGTCATGCCACCCAAAAATGGAAGGCATCAAAAATAGAAACAAACAAAACAAAATAGAATTAAAAACTATACAAATATACATATGTATGGATGAAATGATCTGATACTTCAAGAATTGAAGTATTTCAAATGATGCTTCTTGAGAGAGTGAAAATAGTGTGCCATCTTGGTAAACCAACAAGAAGACATTTTGCCCCTAGAAATTGTGATGGGCGAATGGAGCTCTCCACCAGGAAACCAATTTTCTACGTCTTCCTCTTGGCTTTTCTTCTTCTTGCTCCAAGGTAGGACGTGGTCTTCAATTTGAAAACCATAACTCCTTGCTTTCTTGGTGAAGGGTTCCTTTGCCAAATTTTGATTTATAACAGCATGGTCCATCACCATAATTTATTATTCTATTGGTCTAATCCAACACATGATTGGATTATCCATATCAAACTCTTGAAAAATTATCAGCTTAGCATCTCCTTTGATGTGAAGGAGTTTGATTTCTTCATCTTGAGCAATCTTCAATCTAAGCAATAGAGATTCACATCCAGCTATGTTGTTGGTGTTGCTAACTTGAAAATTACATGAAGGAAGAATATCTCCTTGAGGAGATATCAACACAGCTCCAACTTTATCATTGGTGGAAAAATTGTTGCCATTAGATTTCAGGATCAAAGCATCATTAGAAGCTAATCTCCTATCAGATTTCTCTTTATTAGAGATGGAAGATCTTTCCTTATTTGTACTGCAATGTACCAATTCCCTTGAAGTCTTGTTTGGATCAATTCTTGGATTGTTAGCTACAGGACTTTCATCTATAGAAGCATGAACATCCTCTATGGTAAATAAATAATTACCCCTACCTAAAGACTCAAATAGAATTTGTTCTGTAGGGGCTGATGTTTGGGTGACCACGTATTTTGCCACCTTTTTAGGGAGCAATCTCTTCATTACGCCTTATATAGGGATCCTTGCTTCAGACAAGTTCATGCTTAGTTCTCCTCCTACATCTTTGTAGAAATTTCATCCAAGAAAAATGCCATAAGATGCTGGGACGTCAGCCACCAAGATATCATCTTGATTCTCTTGTCTAGAAAGGCTGCCAATGCAAATTGGGCATCTTTGATTTGCCCTAGAAATGGTACTTGCTTGTTCTCCATGGAGAAACATCTCCCAAATGTCTTGGTCAGTGTGAGACCCAAAGACTTAGCTACTTTAGTAGGCATGACATTATCAAATGCCCTAGAATTAATGATGCAATTATTGAGCTGATAACCATTTATCAATAAGGAAACATAGAAAGGTTCTGTTTTCTCAGGGGTAGCTGGAGGAGTAATGATAAGATTATTTGGAATGGGCATGTTCTTTGAGGAATCAAGAATTATTTTCTTAACCTCTTTTCTTGCAGGGATGGTTTGGTTCTTAACACATTGGACCAATTTATCCAATTGATCAAGATTGGAATGCAAATATTCAAATTTAGACATTTGTATTTTTGTCTTTTTAACATGATCAATTATGTCAAATGGCTGAATTGAGCTAGGTACAGAGAAAGGTACTTCAACTTTCTAAGTTTTAGGAGGGATGGGAGGAGGGATAGTTTGTAAGATTAAAGTAGAAGGTGAAGGTGAAATTGATGTACTTACATTTTGGGTGATCATCAGATCCTTTGACTAAAAAGGCAGAGTGGTTCCATGCTTAGCAATCATGAATGATGGCTAAGGTTGCTCTTCTATCTTCCTTTTATCAACTTGCTGGAATAATTGGTTTTTAGACCTAGTAAACACTGCATATGATCCATCAAAAGCTTCTCCTTTACTTCTGGGTCTATCCTAGTAGTTTAGGAAACCAATGTGAGAGTCGCCAACTAATTCTTCTTGATTTTCTTCAAGGAGATCAGCGTCATTTTCTTGATTCAATTAAGGCTAGAAAGAGAACTCTGATTCTGCTTCAAGATATCCCATTGTTGAATTGGTTGGAGGAGCTTCCAAAGTAAGTTTCCCTTGTGGGGGAGGAAGGCGATTCTGTTGCCCTTGATTCCTGGCATCATTGTCATAATATGACTAATTTTGGAATGTCCTTTTGTATGAAGGAGCAGAAGACATTCCTTGAGCCATTTTATTTTTGAGAGCAAGTAACTCATATGCTAATTTTTGCACCATTGGATCTATGGTGCTTGTAGATGAATATTCAGAAGATGATGAAGCTCTATTTCTATTTGGATCTCTTCTTATCTTCCCTACTAAGATGAGATCATCTTCTACCTCAGTGGCCAAATGTTGAGTTATAGCAAGATCTATTTGACCAGCATGTCTCAAAATAGAACTTAATTCAGGTAACTAAGAATTAATGAAGAAACATTTGAGATTCTTAGCTATAGGTCAAGCAATTACAAGAATTCTATTTCTCAGTTTGTCAAATTTGGCTATGAAGTCTCTCATAGGCTCATAAGGCTCTTTCTTCATCTATGTAATTTGAGCTAGAAGTGCATGTGCATCTTTTATAGGTTTGAATCTAGCTTCAAACTTATCTTTGAGAGTATTCCAATTGGTTACTGACCGAGCCTGTAGATGATAAAACTAATTTGTAGCAGTACCTTGTAGTGTCTCCATAAAAAGCCTAACTGCTACATCTTCAAATTCTACTCTGATTACTCCACAAGCTATGCTAAAGGCTAAAATGTGTTCATCAGGATGAACTTTCCCATCACCATAAAATTTGGGGAAGTTCTTCTTTGAACTACATGGAAGCTCATGTAGAGGTGGAGTAAGATTGAGAGGACCAAAAGCATTAGCTTAGGGGCCTTGAACTACCATTGTAGGATTATGAAAAGGAGGAATAAAAAATCTCAGAGGGGTAATTATAGGCAAAGCTTTATCAATAATAGAAGTAGATACTTCATCTGGCAATGGAGATCTAACTTTAGTAGGAGGAAAGCTCTTGATTTTTTGGAGATGAGATGGTGAAAGAAATAGATCAAAATCACTTTAGTGTACCAAATCGAATATAGGGTGAATGATACCTTTAGCCCTTTGGCTTCATGTATACCTTGAATTTGATAGATTATGAAACAAAAATGAAAAAATAATTGACCTTGCTTCAATTTGCAGCTTAAGGCTTTAAACTGTGCACTCTTTCCTAGCAGCTCTAGTTTTTCATAGCAAATAGAATAATAGAGGTAGAAGAAGATCGTAAGGCTATAAATGGATAATGAGTAAGACAAGTAATGGAGTCACCAGAATCTATAATGGATAAGGGTTATAATGATAATGGGTAAGACACAAGTGATGTTTCAATTTGAAACTTGATGTTCTAGATTGCACAGAAATATGTATATCCCTAATGGAGTCACCCAAAACTGTTGGTTGAATATTTTGTTGATCACCATACTGATAAAAAAATAGTTTTGATCAGCCAAAGTAGGAAGATTAGTCATCTAAATATGTAGGTTTACAACATCAGAAGGGGACTGATCTCTCCTCTCATCAAGGGGAGGTTCCCTATAGGTATGCTATATATATATATATATATAAATAGAAAATAATACTCAAGGGTAGGACAAACCATCCATCTCTCTTTCTTCAGAGATGATGCATGCAAATCAAAGGAAAAACTCAAGGGAAATGACAGACATCACTCTTCTTCTTTCAAAAGTACTATTCAGCCAGCCACAAGAGTACTCCTAATAGTAACAACAAAATGTAATCAAAGATGTAGTAACCAACAAATCAAGATGCAGCACAAAGTCTCCACTTGAATTGATCAAGAGTGATATACAAAGGACAATTAGGGCTCAAAGTCATCCTAAGGTCCTTTACATAGAAATGAAAAGAAAACACACTAAAGGCAATTATGGGGGCACAAATTCTCTCCATAGTTGACTCTTCAGGACACCTTCCTGACTACTATCACTAATTCTGCTTGTTGAATTAAAGGAACAAAAGATATATTAAGGAAAAGACATAAGAACTGTTTCCTCAACAACAAAGATATCACAACACAAAGTCTAAAAAATCACTTGCTTTCTTATTCCAATAACAAAATATGATCAATGATCTGAGCTAAATATCTGAGTAATGCCTTTCAATTTTGGTAGAGTTTCATTCTGATTGTCAAAAAGAGATCCATTTACAATAAAAGAGAGTCCCTTATATAGCCTCTTCAAGAAGGACTCAAGAACAGTAACACATCATGTTGCATTGAAAATTGTTAGGAAGACATGCTAGAAATTAGGGGCATTTACCCATTTGTTTTTCTTAATGTAGAAAAACAAGTCACACTTATTGAAAGTTTGCAACTTTCAATGTCCACCTGGCAATCTGATCCTTCCTTCATCGTTCCTCCTTTTCTAGTTAATTGAATTGGGTCCTAGATTCAATTTGCTATTCTATTCTTTAGTCACTTTTTGTTGGCCTTGGCCTTAAAGCCTGTGAATGCATTCGGGTCTGTAGATTCAAAGGATCAATGGCTATTTTATGAGCTTTAAAATTGACATTTGTTCACCTAGTCACTACATTTTCAATGGCTAGTTTGTTGTCTTGAATTTGACGTCTTCAGGTGCATCACCCATTGGTCCTTCTTCAACTTTTCTATTTGGCACTTTCTTGAAAAGAACATGCCCTTTTGAGCCTTAAGAAATGATCTAGTTTTTTTCAAGAAGAGCCCCCCACAAAGGTATCTACCCTTCAAGTGGTCTTTAAATGGCCTTCAAGATTCTTAGTTTACATCTTCCTGAAGGGAAGGTGACCCTTCAATTTGGCAGCCAAGAGTCCCCCGCAAGGGCACCTACTCTTTAGGGTCCTTTGGCAGCCTTCGCCTTAGAAGTCTCTCTCGGCCTTTTCCTTAGCAGACTATTTCTCAGGCTTTCTCCACAAGTATTTTCCTCGAGCTTTCTTTGCAGGCATTTTCTCGTGGACAAAAAGTCTGCGGAAAATTTCCCATGGATAAAAAGTCTTTAGAATTTCCCACGAATAAAAAGTCTGTGGAATTACTTCCTATGGAAAAAAATTCCATAGAATTGCTTCCCACAAACAAAAAGTCTGTAGAATTGATTTGTCTCCTTGGAAATTTCTTTGGGCTTTTTGCCCGTAGCTTCTCTAAATTCTTTTAGACTTTTTGTCTGGAGGAATTCCTTTAGACAAAAGTTTGGAAGAATTATGCCTTTGTCTGCCTTAAACAAAATTATGAAAGAATTTAACTTAACTATCTTATTTGAAAATGACCCTTCTGAAGGGTACTTTTGTCAACCAAGTGCCCTCTACAAGGGCACTTGTCCTTTACGAGGCTTATTTGAATTTTTGCATTGAACCACTCCTTTGAACTGAGCCGATGAACCAAAGTAATGAACCAACTATAGAAATGCTTGGTTGAACCAAATTTTGAACCACTCCGTTGAACCACTTCATTGAACCAAGGCAATGAACAAACCGGTGATGAATTAAAAGCATTGAACCACTTGGTTGAACCAAATGTTGAACCAGTCTATTGAACCAAGCTTTAAACCAAAATGGTTTAGGCTGATGAACCAATCAAATGAACCAAAGCATTGAACCAAACATTGAACCAAGCTTTGGTTCAACAGTTCAAATGAAGCCTTTGAACCAACTGACAAACCATTTGTTTGAACCAAAGGATGAACCAAAGCGTTGAACCACTTGGTTGAACCAAGCCATTGAACTATTCCTTTGATTGAACCCACCATTTAACCAAAAGCATTGAACCTATTGAACTTTGAACTCGTTGAACCTTTGAACCAAAGTGGTTTAATGGTTCAACGGTTCAAGCCTTCTTTGCTTAGATGGTTGCTGATGAAGATTTTTGATTGAACCAAGGCACTGAACCAATCCCAAAGATGACCAAGTGTTAGAAACTGATTCTTTTGGTTGAACCCACCTACAAAAGCCTTTGAACCTATAGAAATGAATCTATCTATAGAGTCCATAGATTCCTATGAAGCTTGAAAAATGAGAAATTTGAATGCCCAAGATAAATTTTGGAAAGGGAAGAGACAATTTTGGTCTGTAAGACCAAAATATTTCAAATGTTGTCCCAAAAATGAGTGATATTTTTTGGGGGACAACATACTTATTCCAAATACAAAATTGTATCAACATCAGAACCAACCAAGTGCATTTATTCTTTGTCATTTCCATATCTATTATATTGTACTTTCTATATTTGGTATATCTCAATTTAATGAATTTAACATATGTTATATCTAAATTTAATGTCCTTAATAAATATGAAATTTGGATCTTCTAAATTGACTAATAAAGGTAATTCCTGTATATTTTCCTTATAATCCCCTTTTTGAGGTGAAATTTGTGGTTCTAAGTTATCTATAGATTGTAAATTTTTATCATGTGTAAAAGACTCATCAACCTCATATGTGTATATTTTCTCAATATGAATGGTCTATGGTGGTGGCACTATAGTATATTGAGGTGTCCTAATTGTGATGGAATCTTAGTAGTAGCCTCTGTAACCTTACAATATTTTAATGGTTGATTATCAACTGAGTATGCATATAAATATCTATCATTATGAATTTGGCACACCTGTGTAGAAGGTACAACTTCCATAGCATGTATCCATGGCCTACCCAATAATAAATTGTAATGTAAATGATTATGCATTACTTAGAAATGTGTAGATATATTTTTGTTCCCTACTGTATTATCTAAAGTGATATAACCCAAAGCTTGGTAAGACATATAATCAAATCCTTTGATATTATTATGTATTTTGAAGAGTAGCCATGTTTATACACAGTGCTAGTAAAAATGTAAGAATGTAAGATTGGAAACATTCAACCTTGAACCATTTTCAATTAAAAACCTTTTTACTACTATATTTTTTATCTAAACTTGTATGAACAAAGGTTCATTATGATAAATATTTTAATGTGAAGGAAAATCCTCATTACCAAAAGAGATAACATCCTAAATATCCTTTAAAGGTTTTACAATATATGCAAATTAAGAAGGGTCTATGTCATGAGGCATAGTTTTTTTATTCAATGCTTAGTATAGAATATTCTTTAAAATAGTAGCCTTTTGAATCAATTCTAGCATGAAAATATTAGCTGGTGTATTCTTTAACCAAGAAATAATATCATATCTTCTAGAATGATTAGATGGTCCTATTGAACTAGGTTGGGGATGAGGAGGAATTTGTTCCTCCTAACTTAACTGATGAGTCATCTAACCTCATCTAGTAACAATATATTAGACTTCAAGGTCTAATATATGCTTAGGGGAAATAATAGAAGTGAGATATGAGCAAATATAGGTGTGATGTCTAGGGGTAGGAGGAGTAAAGTAACCATTTGATCCCACTGATGTCTATTATTAATAGATGAAAACTAAAACTAAGACACACAAAAATAAACATTATATAACTAATCATTAATAAGTTCTTGACTGATATAGGATGTGATCATTTCCTTTACATTATGTATCCATGAGCTTACCTACATGCACAAGATTTGACAAGCTATAGGAAAGGAACATGTAAATAACACCAAGAAGTGTTGAACCAATAAATAATAGATAGGTCATGATGAACATGATGAAATTGGAAATTAGAAAATAAATAATATAAAACCCTAATGGAAGTGTTGAAGATAAAAGGAAATCATAATGGCAAACTAGTGTTTTTTACAATGTTAAAAAATAAGCGTGTTCAATAACATGTTTTAAAAAAATTAAGAAACTAGGCTATGTTATATCATAATTAGATAAAATACTAGGTAAAATTAGAATGATACATATATGCACTAAATTACACATACTAATTTGGAACTTACTAAATATAGAAATATTCTAAAAATGGAAAGTACTAAATAAATACAACATACATAGAAAACTAAAATATAAAGCTATGATTGAGATTGAGAAACTGACTAAGTGGTTGTATTAATTGATTATGGATATAAAATAAGGGTTTTATCAATCTTTAAACATGGTCACTACTATCCTTAGAGAACACCAACATCATGTAGATGCTATATTTACAAAACTATTGTGATGGGTTTGCCTTCACATGTGTGTTCTATTTGACTATGAAAGAGACTTTTATCTATTGTGAAAAATATTATATATATATATATATATATATATATATATATATATATATATATATATATATATATATATATATATATATATATATATTATCCTTCACTTATAAACCTATCTTAAAAGACTAAGTAAATACAATCATGGGGTAAAAATGGGTTAGTGCTTGAATTTATGATTGAACTCAACAACCATTATGTTGAACACTGGCTACATACCAATACTTTGAAGAGTGATCAAACTCCATATAATTATCCCATGCTATAGTGGTGTGTGAGATAAAATTGGTGTAAAATTCTAAATGTTGGTGCAATCCTAGTGTGATTAAGTGTTTTAACAATTATTTGTGACCTTAGAGGTGTATGAAAACTTAGATCATGGATGATTGGGTTGTGTAGAATTTGAATTGGGAAAAATAGGTGTTTTTCTCTTAATGTGTAGTTAGATGTTCTAGTGCTTTTCCACACGTGAGCCTCCTAGTGAAAAATGGATTGAAACTATGGATTTATAGTGGTCATTTAATAATTCATTCATATTGGACTTGATAAAAATTAAAGATGACCCATAATATGAAATTAAATTTGAAAAACTAGACATTTTTTGGTGGGAGGATGCAGTTGGTAGAACTGGACACCATCAAGGAGTGAGATTGTCTAAATAGGGTTGTCTTGTCTAGAGGGAAAGAACAAAATAATGAAAGTGGGGATCAATCCCAAAGTGAGTGTAATTTGACTATAATGTTGGTTATATATATATTGAGATCATTAGTTAGTTATAGAAATGGATCATTCACAATAAGAGTGAAGGAAGGTGGTCAAGGACTGTGGAATGCGACACGAGCTAAGTGCATATAAGGAGTGGTCAAAAGTGCATTGTTTTATAAATAAATGTTAATTTATGTGTCTTCACTATTACATTGATTTATTTTAAGCATCATGGCCATGAAATTATGTGATTGTGAGTGGATAAATATAGGATTATATATGAGCTTGTTCATTTTATGAGTTTATGTTGTTATGGTGTATATCACACACATTTTAATTTTTGTATGGTGCCATGATACACATCATGCACCTTTATTTCATAGTATTATTTAGTGCTTATATTAGTGATAGTTTTAGATTAAGGTAAAAATAGGTTTTACAGGGACCTGAAACCACAATACAAAATCATCAAAAGATAGACCCCAAGTTTTATAGAGACCTGGAAACTCCAGTGTGAAAAGAAAACAAAGAATTAGATAATGGAACCAGATATAAATCCAACTAAAGGGACCAGGACTGTAAGAACTCAAAGATCTTATTCTTCTAATTCCAAAATCATCTTCACCACTTCCTTTCCAATCATAGTAGTGTCCTGTATAGATATAGCCACCGACGTAGCAACCTCTTACATTGCTTTCTTCCTTGAGCTTTGTCTGGTTCTCTTGCTAGGCCCCTCTAAGGATTTAATTTCCTCATTTGCTCATTTTCCAATGTTCACAATGGATACACATATGCTAGAAGTTACCTCCTCCATCTTCATTCTGCTTTCCTTAATGAGCCCCCTTAGATTGTTCTCATAGTCTTTAAGTTTGATAGGTATATCCCTTATCTGCATTTCCAAATTATTGTTTTTATTCCAATCTACTTTTTAATTACATTCCAATATTTCCATTTTCTTCTTGAGGCCCATTATCTCCTTATATATCCATGAGTCAACTTGAAGGATAGCATCTACTTTGCATTTGGCCAAATTCATAAAGGGATGCCTCCTGTCATTCTACCCTACATCACTTAAATCTTCTATGTTCTCTTTTGGATTGTCTTCATCCTTTTCCGTATAATCCTCCCTTTCCATTCTTTTATGTTCCTTAGTTTCAACAGGGCTTTCATTGTGGATAAAATCATTCTTTACTTGTTCTCTAGTTTCTATTGCATGATAGGCATCCTAAACTAGATGTTTCTTCTCTATTTTCGAAGCAGGATCCTCAAATAAAACATCCATATATTTTTCAGTTTCCTCTAGCACTTGCTGATTTTCCTCAAGATCATAGTTATTCTTTTCAGTTTTTTCCTCTATAGTGTCCCCTTCTTTCTCATTCTTACTTTTATCTTCTCCTTCTTCATTAGAGCTATAATCCCCACTCTCTATTCCTTCCTCTTCCTCCATACTCTCCTCCTCAGAACTTTCAGTGCTTTCCCACTCTGTTTCCTCATCATCAATCTATTTTTTGAGGCTAGATGATTTGGGTTTAACTTTTTCTTTCCCTTTTACTGTTTCATTCTTCTTACTCTGTGAGTCCTTATTTTTGTCTGAATAAGGATTCAGGACAATGGCCTTGTTTTTGCAAAAACCTTCTATTATTAGGATTAATCCCTCATGCAATATAAGATGAGACTCCTTTTTTCTATGAGCAAACAAACTTTGGAGCATCGAGAAGCGCAAATAGAAAGGAAAGGAAATTCTAACTTTATGCCTAAAATGATTAAGAAAGACAAAATGAAATTTATGGACTCTTTTGCTTCTTCCATCAAGTATTAAATACTCATGGATGAAACATAAGACGTCTCTCTAGATTTCTTTAATCTACTCCAGGTCAAAAAAATCCCTGCTCTTTTCCAACTACTTCTCCTAAGCATCCATCTTTGGAAATTTGCTAAATGCCTCATTAGATATGCTAGTCTGCTTAAAGAATTTTATACCCTCCATTGGAAGCCCTGTGACCTCCACTATGAATTCCTCGGTGAGCTTCACCATGATGCCATGGAGGGTTACCTTGTCGTCGACCCAATTTTTGAAAAAAGCCATCATTATATGGGGTTTTGAACCATGTAGCCATTCCAAGTAGCTCACAACCTTTCCTCTCTGAAGGATCTTCTAGACATCTTGTTTTGCCTTCTAATCTTTGCAAATTTTAGGTTCCTGCTTCATTGGTTCACCTTTCATTTTGCAAGCCATACAGTTATCCAGTAATAGCCAAACACTGATTACTGAGCAATGAGACCAGTTGTCAACACTAGACTCCAAATTCTTTCTCACCTATTCATGCACCTATTTCATTGTCATTGTAAACTCCTCACCTTTAGAAGTTCTCTTTTCTATATGTCTGATGTCTCTAACTTCAAATACACCTTTTGGATGCATGTCATAGATTATCTATAATAGACTCATTACAATGCTTCCATTGGTAAAATCATTATAAGTAAACTCTACTTGAGGCAACACAAGATCTCATTGATTGGGATGGTCCTTGAACAAATGCCTAAACAATTATCCCAAACTTCTATTCACCACCTTATTTTGACCATCTGTTTGAGGATGGTAAGCTAAACTAAAATCAAGTTTGTGTCTAGCTTTTTCCACAATGTCCTCCAGATGTGACCAAGAATCTTGGTGTCCCTATTAGAAATAATGTTCATCAGTAGTCCATGAAGTCTCACTACCTCCTTGAAGAAAAAATTATCCACGTGTGTTGCATCATTAATAGTTTTACATGATATTAAATGTGTCATTTTAGATAATCTATCAACAACTACAAAAATGGAATTAAAACCCCTTTGTGTCCTAGGCAATCCCATCACAAAGTCCATACTTATAGATTCCCAAGGCCTATGTAGGACTGGTAGGGGCTGATAAAAACTTACATTAATGGTCTTTCCCTTAGATAATTGTCATACTTTACATATCTCTACATACCTCTGTACTACTGCTTGCATTATAGGCCAATAGTAGTGCTTAGTGAGCAACTCCAATGTCTTGTCAAGTCCAAAATGGCCTACCATGCTTCAATTATGCTTCTCTTAGATCATATTTCCTCTTATAGAAATTTTTGGCACACACAACTATACTCATTTGAACATCAATCCATCTTGAAGTAAATAATCCAACCATGTCTTGTGTATTTGGGTGCTTGCATGTACGGTATGTTTCCTTGAAGTCTTCATCATATCCATACAAATCTTTGAGTGCCTCAATTCCAACACTCTCTAACTAAATATCATGCACCAATAATAATCTCATACTCAATGCATCTAAAACCTTGTTGCTTTTTCCTTGTTTATACTTGATGATGAAGGCAAAATTTTGCATGTACTCTACCCATTTCACATCTTTGGTTCAACTTAGGCTTATTAGAGATGAATTAAAGTGCATGGTTATCTATGTACACTATGAACTCCTTTGGCATAAGATAATGCCTCCATTTATTCAATGCTTTTACCATTTCATAAAACTCCAATTCATAGGATGAATAATTCTTCTTGGCATCATTAAAATTTTCACTAAAATAGGCTATAGGTCTACCCTCTTCGCTTAAGACAAGCCCTATGGATACACCACTGACATCACACTCTATTTGGAACACTTTATTGATGTTTTAAAATGCTATTATGGTTTGTTACATGATTCTTTGCTTCAAGTATTGAAGTCTCTTCTCTCCCTTCTCATTCCACATAAATTTTTTCTTGTCTCCCTTGATAGTGTCAATTATGGGAGCACATATTCCACTAAAATTTCTTAAAAACTTCCTATATAAACTTACCAAACCATGAAAACTCCTTACCTCTCTTACTATCCTAGGTGTTGGCCACTCCATGATTGCCTTCACCTTGTTCTTGTCCATTTTTATCATGTCTTGTGATATGATAAATCCAAGGTAAAATATCTCTTTTCATGAAATCACACTTATTGAGGCTGATCAATAACCTCTCTTCTTACAACCTTCTCATAGCCAAATCCAAATGATGAAGATGTTCCTCCTTGCTTTGGATATAGATTAGTATATCATATATCATCCAGGTAAACCATGACAAACTTCCCTATTTTATCTTTTATTACTTCATTCATTAATCTCATAAAATTACTATGTGCATTATTCAAACAAAATGGAATGACCAACCATTCATAAAAACCTTCATTCATATTTAAAGTAGTCTTCCACCCATCAGCTTGCCTAATTCTTATTTGGTAGTATCCCCTCTTGAGGTATATCTTAGAAAAGTATCTTACTCCACTCAATCAATCCATCAAATCCTCCATCCTCAATAGTGTAAATATATACATTATGGTGATCTTATTGATGGCCCTAGAGTCAATGCACATCCTTGATTCACCTTCCTTCTTTGGCATCAACATTGTTGGCAATGCACATGGACTAAAGCTCTCTTTGATTATCCCTTTGTCAAGAAACTCCTACATTTGTCTTTTGATCTCAACATTCTCTTATGGGGTCTATTAGGTTGTGGAGCTAAAAGCTTCACTATATGCAAACATGGAGGAGGTTGCTGAGGTGTAGATAAATTGACGTCGGTTAGGCCAACTGACGTCAATCATATTCAGAGCACAAGGCTGCCAACATCGGTCATGGATTGGCTGATGTCAGTCACCTCCAGACTAATAGAGACTGGCATCAGTTGCCTGTGTGGTTTTAAACTGTGAGTTTCATAGACAGTTTGTTAACAAACCAGTTGTTTGCATGTTTAAAGGCTAATTTTAGTCTTGAGCTGCAGATCTAATTATTGTAATTGGATGTCTAATTATTGTTTGCATGAGATCTATATAATAGACTCATGGGCTGTATTGTAAAGTGTGAGGGATCAAACTAGGGATTCCCCAGGTGCTAGATAGAGAGAGCAAGCTTGGGTCCTCATAGTGCCATAGTGCCAAGTGTGTATGATCAAGTAGATCTGTAAGAGAGAAAGGTTTGGTAGAGATCTATAGGGGTGCTAGTATGGAGGATCATAAGGACTTTGTGAGGCAAGGACAAGGGTTCTTCTAAGTAAGTAAGGTCAATTGATTTGTAGGTGTGTGTGTGCGAGGTAAAAGGAGATCTACGGGGTAGAAAGATCAAAGGTGATAGCAACACATCAAGGAGAAAGATCAGGTGAGATCTACTTGGAGTACGTTGTGTACTTGGTGGATTGGTAGTATTGTTACTGACTGGTGGACTGGCAGTATTGTTACTAGCTGGTGGAGGTGAGCACCAACTCTATGTTTGAGTTGTGTGTTAGGACCGTAATTGAGAGAGTGAGCTCTTGAAGAGATTTATTGTTTATGCCCTAGAGGTGTGGGAGCCCTAGAGGTGTGTAAGGAAGAAGAATGTGGCATCTTCTTTGTTGTATTTCCTTCTAGAAGAGTATTAATACAATTGGGTATTATCTCTCATATTCTGTGTTATTTCTGAATTCTAGTAACTTGTGATTCTGGTTAAATTCCGCATGTTTAGTTGCTTGGTAATCAATTGTGCTTCCTAGATCCTGACAAGTGGTATCAGAACTATTTGTGTTTCTAGATTTCTGATGTTCAAGAAACTCCTACATTTGTCTTTTGATCTCAACATTCTCTTGTGGGGTCATCTTGTATTCAGCCTTATTTGGTATAATTGTTCCATGTACAAAGTTTATAAGGTGTGTTATGTTACTCATAGGTGGTAATGTATTAGGCATCTCATCAGCAATTATATCAACATACTTCTCCAGCATTTCTTGAATCTCTAGGGGAAACTCATTGATCTTAGTGGTCTTCTTCATACATGACATTTAAAAACTCTTTGTCACTTACTAGCATCACATGTGAACTAACCTATTGATCACTCTCCTCATCCTTTAAGGGAAACAAAGTGTGACTAACTCCATCCTTCATCAAATTTTACATATTCCTTATTTCATCATGAGTAGTTTGCCTATCATATTTCCAAGACCTTCCAAGAAAAACATGACACACATCTATGGGGATGACATCACAAAGCACCTTGTCATTATATCTTATAATTTAGAACTCTACCCAATTTTCTTCACTCACCAAGACTTGTTGTCCCTTATTCAACCATGACACCTTGTATGGAGTGGGGTGAAGTAGTTTCTTTAGCCTAAGCTTGTTAACCATTTCTACTGAAATAAGATTATTTATACTTCCTGAATCAATGACCATCTTTCAAAAATTGCCTTGGCACTTTCATGATGTTATGAAGAGAATTTTCCTTTGTTGTGGATCCTTATCCTTTGGTGTCTTTATCAACATCCTCATTTTGAGAAATGATTCTCCCACTTTAGGCTCTTCCATGTGTCATGGAGAGAAAACACTCTCTTCCTCACTTCCTTATGCAATCTGATTTCTCCCTTCATTTATTGGGCTTCTTAATAGCTGCTCCTCTAGGTATTCCCATTTCTTATGGCCAGATAACTTATTGCACCTAAAAAAATTACCTAAAAATCCACTTGTTCCTCTACCCCTTGATGAATAACCATGTTTATTAAAAGGTCTCTTGCTTTTAAATCCACCTCTTAAAATAATGGACTATTCTTGTGATTTTTTTGACTCACCTTGATGGTTTCTTTGTTAGAAAAAATTTCCCCCTTTCTATCCTCTACCTCTAAAATTTCTACCCATTCCTCTATTTTTATGATTATTCTTACTATTCATCTTGTCTTCAACCTTGAGTGAAAATCAGTAGCACTACTCTAGCATTCTTGGGCTAACAAGTACTAGTTCATCTTGTAGGTTGTAACTTATACCATTAAAGTACCTTGAAATATTATCTTTATATTCCTCAACATGACCTAATTTGATGTTCAGCTTATAAAACTCTTCTATATATGCATTTATAGTCATTTATTTTTGCTTCAAATTTTGTAATTTTCTAAACAAATTTGTCTCATAGTCACCTGGAAAGAATTTGCCTTTGAGCTTGACAACCATTTTATCCAAAGAAGTTATATTATCCTTCCCCTTATTTAATTTCTCATATTTTTTGAAGTTCCACCATAATGAAGCATGCCCCTTCAACTTGGCTCTTACAAACTTGACCTTCTTTCCATCAAGTACCTCCTCATACTCAAAATACTTATCTAACTCATTCACCTAATCTATGATTTCATCTCCATCAAGACCACCTACATAGGTGGGTAATTATACCTTTATTTTGGACCCTTGACTCATGATCACCTTCACGAGTCTCTCTACACCTTGATCTTTAGGTCCTTCAAATGTCTCTTCTCCCTCTACTTTCTCTTGCTCTTGTGGCTCATCTTCCCTGTCACTCAAGTCCCTTGTTAGTATTCATCTTCTTTGGTTTTGTTCTAGAGTATTTATCCTTACATCCAAGATTAATCTAAGGTTCCTCAAATTTTCCAACATAGCATCTTGGTTCCCTTGGTTCCTTGTTCCACCTCTTCTATTTCTCCTAGGTGGCATTTTGAACCTTGTTAGATATTTTGTCAAACAAGTACCTATTGTTCTTTTCTCCAAAGAATATTCTCTCTCCCACTTATTATCAAGTATCTATTCTTGGTTTTTATACCAAAATTATGTAGAGGTTCCTCTACTCAAAAAAGACTAGATTTGTAATTCTTTACCAAACACCCTTTGTTTGTGACCCCTTCTACTAGCCCTATTTTCCATATTTTCCTAATTATATGGAAAAAGTACACACTTTTTATAGAACCCAATTATATTCCTAAGTACCCTTTATTTAAACCCACCTACATATAAATTTTAAGTATCCAATCCCTCATGTAGACCCCCTTTCAAAGCATTAGCCTTCTCTAATTAGGCCTCCTCAAGCCTAAAGACATGATAGTCATCAAAATACCATATTGGAGTGTTTTTACAGACTTGAAACCTTTAAAATCAATCAAATAACCTAAAAAATACCTATAATACAAATTTTTATCGAATTTGGATAGTTAGAAAGCAAGATATTGCTAAAACCCTAGTTTAGGGTTTTTAGGGGCCTAGGACAACTCAAGAGCACAAAAAATTTCATTATGGGAATTATATTAGGTTTAAAAAAACAAAATTTAGTTTTTAATATCTATCTTAACCTTATCCATTTTCTTAATTCAAAATAAATCTTTGAATAATTTATATTCTACATTTTCCATCTCAAAACACATCTGACTATACACAAGAAGCCTTAACAAACAAGTTTGTGTTCTACAAGAGTAGGTTAGCACTACATAACCTTATAATAATATATAAATAAGTTAAAAACACATGAAAATTACTCACCTCTATATTTTAAATAATATTTAATTGGATTTTATGAACCTTCTAAGCTTGTTATAGATTGGACAATTTGTGCCTTAAGAGTATGCTATAGGAAAAAAATAAAGTCTTTGATTTAGTTCCCAAGAGACAAGATTTACTTGCCATATCCAAAAATATACATCCTTATATAATTTAAAATAAACTATATATTAATTTATAATAATTTTTAGATTAATACAATGATCTTTTCTTTCACAAGATCTAGTATACAGTCTAATTCACAATGAGTATTCAGGAAAGCAAAAGTCAATCTATGTATCAACTATAACAAAAAATGATTTTAATATTATTTCATGAAAATATAATATAAAAATATGTTAAATAAACTTTCAAAAATAATATAACAAACAAATAATTCCTTTTTATGATCAATCTCTAATGACATAGTCTGTAACTGAAACCAGTTATCTCATGCACAGGGTCTATAAGTTATTCTTCAAGAACATGCCTTATTTCCTTATTTTTTTAAAATATTGTCCTTAAAAAACATTCATAACTCTATAAAATTATAAATTATTTCATTTTTTATGAAATTAAATTAGTTTAACTACCTTGGAAGAGTATTTCTAATAGTTACATGACAACATTGCAAAGGTGACAAAAACTCCAAAGTTGCTTTTCCATGCATAGACCACTTTAGACCCTTGTCAAAGGTAAAAATGGGTATATAAGACATTTAAAACATGTTCACCTCTTTTTTAAGCCTTACCATACCCTTCAATTCCAAAACACACAAGAAAATTCAAATTTTTGAACATACTAGTTTTGGTGGTAAAACCAAAATTTGAAATTTAAACAACCTAGAAGCATTTCTAAAATAAAAAATTGAAACCTAAGAATGCTTGGGTCCTTATAAGTAAATAAAAGGTATTATTAGACCTAATTTAATTCATAAAACCAAAAAATGACAAAATTTGTTCCCTAAGAGTGATGGTCCTACATCACCATTTTAGGCCTACTTGCCCTTAAACCAAAAACTGCAAAAATTGAGAGAACTCAAAAAATATTCAATTAACACAAATGTACCTTCATGGTGAAATCACATATATCACATCACAAAGAATTTTATATTCCATTATGAGCATCAAACTCTTCTTAAACTTTCATAAATCTCATTATGCCGTCTAGATATATCCATTTTGACCTGACATAATAGTTCCTACACAAATATTTAGAATAGATGCATGAACTTATTGCTCCCCCTTAACCAAATACATTCTCTGATTGGCATTATAATATTAAGAAAACAAAATTTATTCTCCAAAAAATGGTGTCTCTTAAGAAGCATGGATAGAGACCTCTTCTACACCATAATGTTGCACCATGGTGTGAAACTAGGAGTTGACCACAACCCCTCATTTTCCTTCTCCTTGGTCATCTGATACTTTTAGTTCTTATTATTATTAGGCTTAAGAGAATAAACATGCTCAATCACTAAATAATTATCCTTTGCTTTTAGAATTGGATTGACAATACATGGAGACAACATAGATTCATGACATACCTTTTAATCTAAAGAATCCACCTTACAGTTTGAAACCTCATCATTAGGCACAAATAATTGATGTTCTTTATATGATACATGCTCAAAAATAGTAGTATGTTCACTTGGATCCATACATACCTCAATATTATCTTCAACCAGCACCTTGGTCTTCTTTTTGATCTTGGTCCCTTCACTCACAACATGAGTAGACAATGAGACCCCTTGGCACTCTTCAACTTCTAAAGCATTATCCACTATAACAAATAGATTACCTAGATTGAAGTTTCATCATGACTCACACTCTTCACATTTGGATTCCATGTGTTAACATGCCTTATTTCCTACACTCTAGGATCCTAATTAAACCTATTCTGACTTATAGACATTTGCTTATAGAACCTATAAATGTGACCTCTTTGTTCATAATTGTAGCACACCATACCTTTTGTAAGAAACATATCTTACCTTACCTTATTTGGACAAAAAATTTCAATATGTCCTATGTCATAATAATTAAATCACTTAAGTATATTCATACTATTTGACTGATGCCTTCCATTATAGTTCCAAACAAACTCATTTCTCATGGGTCTCTTGCATTCTCTATCCCGATGACCAAATTGAATACATATGTAATAGTAACCATTGAATCTTACATACCTCATGGAAATTGGCAATCTAATTTGATTTTTCTTTAATCTACTAGCACCTTCATTCCTTATCTAATGATTTATCTTCAAAGTATGAGTGTCCTAGCTTACATTAGTCTTCATCTTGTCTTGAGAACATTCTTTTTTTTTTCATATCCAAGACCAATTCTATCACTGGCATACTTTTGGCCACTCAAAATGTTTTCTAGATCACATGATATTTTTTGAAATCTCACAAATGTCTTCACTTTACTAGATGTCTTTTCTAACTTAGATTTTAAACACTCGTTTTCATAAACATGCCTTAAACACTCATCTTCTTTAGCTTTTAGGCTTGTAGATAGAATTTTCAATTGACAACTAAGATGTTTAATCATATCTTCATGCTTCTTGGTGTCTTCATTAATTCTTGCCTCATACACACTTAATTTCTCTTCATAGTATTTGAGTTTAGATTTCATCTTCTTATTGATCTTCTTCTTAATATTCAGTTCTTCAAGAGCATTCATTAATAAAGTCTCATAGTCCACCTCATCTTCATCATCATCTGAATGACTCCAAGTAGACTCTTTCTGATATGAGAAACTTCCTTCTTCAGACATGAATAGGGATTCATCTTTAACAAGACCATCATCTTCATGATCATATTCTGACTCACTATCTTCACTCTCATTTGTTGAGATGCAATCTTCTTTGGTGTAAAGACTCTTTTTGTTCCTTGAATAACTTATTGTTGTTATACTTTATGAATCCTTTCTTCATGTATGTCATTTTGTCTTCATTTTGGCCTTCACCATGCTCCTTCACCATCGTTCTTCTTATGCTTATGAGGAAAATTCTAAACAAAATGTCCTATCTCTCCATAGTTGAAACATCTAAGGGTAGTTTACCCTTATACCTACCTAAATCAGTGTTCAATTTCTTAGTAATCAAATAAATTAGTTCATCCTCATTAATATTAGATATGTCATCTTATTTATATTTCTTACCTTAGAACTTCTTTTTAGGCTTCATCTCTGTCTTGAATGCATCTTCCTTCTTTGGTGGTATATCATCATTTACTCTCATCTCATATGTAGTAAGGGTGTCATGCAATTAATCCATCTTCAACTAAGTAAGATCATGACTCACTTCTATATTAGATACTTTTGGATCAAAATTGAAGGATATAGACCTCAATATCTTTTGGACTATAGTAGCCTCTTCAATATTCTCTACAAGACCTCTGATGATGTTCACAGTATCATCAACTCTTTGCAAAAAGGATTTCATATAATCTTCTTCCTTCATCTTGAGACTTTAAAATTTACCTATATGATTTTTTAACTTAGCAAGCTTGGCCTTTGAATCTCCTTCAAAAATGATTTGAATTTTGTCTCGTATATCTTTAAAATTTTCCAATGGATAACTTTGGTGTATTTAGTCTCTAAAAGACCATAAGTGATAGCATTCATTGCCTTGTAATTATTTTCAAAAAACTTCTTGTATACAACATTATATGGAGGAGTAATAGGAGAAACATAACCATTCAAAATAGATTTCCATACATAAAACCCTAGGAACATAATGCATGTCCTCATACTTTCACTCCAAAAGTATAATTGGATCCATTAAACATTGGTTCTTTCTTAGTAGATAAACCTCCTTGATGACTACCCATATTTTACATTAGATCACCTTTAAGCTATCAAGCCATTACCAAATTACCTGATCTAATACCAATTTTTAGAGGTACAATCACTAAGAGGGGGTTGAGTCAGTGATTTTAAATAATCTAAATTCAATTCTAATCTTTAAAAACAATTAAATAGTTACCACAAGAATTCATGAAGCATACACATCATTCATAGCAATGAGCAAGAGAGACAATGCAAGATAAATCACATAACACATAACATATGTGGGAAACCCTCTTGGGGAATAAAACCTACAATTGAACTACTATCCTATAATAAAAAGAACCAATTTATATGAGCTATAACTAATCAAGGAACTACAATCCCTATTTAGTGAGACTACAATCCCACAAGGTTCTATAACACCTATCTAACTAAGCTAGAACAACCAAACTTTTAGCATGTTTCACCTTTAAAGGAGGCTATAAGAACTTTATATTATGAGCTTCCACAACAACACCTATGAACACATCCACCTTTATACTAATGTATTCAACTCCTAATGATGGACCTCTAATTATCACTCTTCACCTTCACTCATACTCAATCTACAAGAGCATTTTTCTGCTAATAAAATTATGATTTATAGGTCATTTAAATAGTGATCAATATATTATACCCTTAAAATCATCCTCATGGCACTCTACCCATCCTCCACTCCATAATTCACACACATAATCCTCTCTCCAATCTCTCCAAGGTCTTTCACACTAGTTTAAAAATCACCATATTTGATTTCATTATTTATAGAGCATACTTGATAATTAAATCCTTGGTCAGCCATTGGGCATGCCTTAGCCATTAAATAATCTATCATATGAATACATATCTCAATAAAATATTCATAGGTTGACCATATCATCTATGGGTCACCCTTAAGCAACTACACCTTTTAATAAGGCCCTTATAGGTCTCATGTGAACCCATTCACTCCTTTAGCACTTTATAAAAAAAAGAACATAGAAACACTATTAAAAAAATATAAAAATTATATATGATTTATATTTCCCCCTTAAGTTCCAATAACCAACATATAACCCTTCTACTTAAGCATAATTTTCTCAAACAATATTTTGTGCACACGGTCATTATGAACAAACACACAGTCACATTATAAACCATAATTCATACTGCATGAAATTTTTCAAACCTTAAAAATACATGTTAATGTAGAAGATTGCACCCTTGGTAGGAGGCTGAGCTCCTGCCTTCTTCACGCAACTATGGAAACTCCCCTCTCGCCTATGGGACCAGCAAAGCTAGAGGGGAGAGTCTCTAGATGAGGGATAGCTCCCTCTGATGTATCATTTAGGCCCTGGTTTCTCCTACTACTAACAAAAAATGTATAAAGGGGGGATGAAAAGAGAGAGAGAGATGCTGAAAACAAAGCCTAAGCCTAAAAAGAAAAGGTAATACACTAGAAAATGTGACCCACTCAGGCCCGAACATATACTTTTCACCAAAAGATGTGCCTATACACTTCATCCATCATGAGAGAACCTTCTACCTTGGTGGGTTAGGGGTCTGTGGAGATATAGGGAGTAAATAACTATTAGAGGTGTTCTGAGACATGCTACAACAACCTATCCACTTCACCTATACTCCTCTAGGAACACTTTTGGTAGACCTATAAAAGGAAACTCAAAAATGCACCAGACATGCGGCAATCATTCTGTAAAAGCATTAAGAAAATGACTTAACATAGAATCAAGGCATAGGCACATACTAAAGATGCAAAGCTCAAAATGGAGGTAAAAAATAGCTAAGTTCTGATTCAAGGTAAAAATTTTGGCAGAGCTCTGCCTTACAAGCCTGAGAGATTTTTGGGTAGAGTTTTGCCTTAAGGCTGAGAGCAGATCCCTTCTCAAAAGAGAAGTTTACAATTTATAGAAAGAGGAAGAGCAAATTGGCACTCCCTAGGAAAGATTTTGGTGCCCCTTTCTGCAAGTGGCCCATGTGCATTTTGAATCTTGGGAAGAGGAAACCACTATTACTGATGTAATTTTTTAGAAAAGGCCTACTAAAACCATGCTGCACAATCACCAAAATTGACTTTGGCATTCAAACATTAATGTAAGGACATGGCCATGCCTCTTTTTTGAAAATAGACTGTAGTTTGTCCCCTCATCAATGCCAACTATAGAAAAATAGATCACGTCACTCATTTGCAATAACTCACCTTCCCTTCACCACTTGAATTCTTTATCTTTTTCACTTCTTGTCTTCTTCTGGCTCTTTTAGCCCTCAGGGGTGATCTTCTGGTGGGTCACTACATTCATTGGGCCTTTTCCATGAATTGGCACTCTTTATAATTCAAAACAAATGGCTGCTTTACTGCATTAAAATTGACGTTCACGTGGCCATCACCCAATGGCTAGTTCATCTGCTTAAATTTGATGGCCTTCAGGACATCACTGTCTTTGGCAAAAGTCTATCAAGTCCTTTCTATGGGCTTCTGTGCTTCAAGCCTTTTTCCCATAGATAAAAAGTCCATGGGAATTGGCCACTTTGTCCTTTCTATTAGGTTCTTTGAACTTTCCCTGCATTGGTGGCCTCTCCCCAAATTCCTTCGAGCTTTCTATCTACAGGAATTCCTTTGGACAAAAAGTCTGAAAGAATTTGGCCTTTGCCTTCACAAAAATTCTAAAAGTTTAAAATGTCACTTTTATGGCCCCTTTGAAGTGTTTGCCCTCCACTAGGGCTTTTAGACTTGAACTTCCCTCTGCAAGGGCTTCGAGACCTTCGGTTGTAGGGCACACCCTTGAACCAATCCATTGAACCAACACATTGAACCAAAATTGGTTCAATGGTTCAATCGGTTCAACAGTTTAACCACTACAAACCGAGCTTGTTGAACCAAGCCTTTGAACCAATTCATTAAACCAAGCCTAAAAAATGAAGTGATGGACTTGAAGCAATGAACTAGGCTTTAAAATGGAGCAATTGAACTACCAATTAAAACAAAGATCAAACCAAGGCCAATTAAACTACCGATTGAACCAGGCATTAAACTGCATTCAATGGTTCAATGATGCCAACCTTCTTGTAATGTTATTCATACCAGAGCTTGAAGAAGCCTTGTAAAACCTAGAACTCTCTAAACCGATCCTTCATGCACCAAAGGATTAACCTTCAGAGTCCATAGAAATCCAAAACCTATAGAGTCTATAGATTTAGACCTGTAGAGTCCATAGAAATGAACAAATTCATGCAAAATTAGAAAATGAAATGGCCTAGAATAGCAGGGATAAAAGGTGACCAATTTTTGGCCTATTGGGCAAAAAATGGTCAACAAATTGGTAACTCCTAGGGGAAGCATGCCTGCTATGCTTAAAGACTAGTTGCCTTGTAGTCCATTAGGCATGGAGTCAGATGCAGCTTGAACAAAGGTTAGCAATAGTCCCAAAAGATCCAAGAATCAAAACATGAAGCTTTTTACCCTAGACAAAAGGGAAACACACAAGGCTAAAAACACTACTTATGAAAACTGCACTTAGGGAAAATAGGAAAGGAAACTGAAAACAAGCTACTATAGATAGTTAACTAGGAATGTTCACCTCCCTCTTGGGTCAAAGGGAAAATTTCTTAAGTCCCCTTCCTGGCAAGAAGACTTATGGTGCCACGCAAGTAGCTAAATGAAAAGGAGATTTGGTGACCAACTCCTCTTGCCTGTCACATTGCTTGGCTTGTATTCGAGTGGATTAGAATCGAACATGCTTTTGACATATATGTACTCTGCTTGTCCTTAGAATCTTGTTGAATGTTGGTCCCTCATACTGGTGCATATCACCAAGAAATTAATGGTTGTTGGCTCATCACCATAAGCCCTTTGATCTGTATAGTCCCTTTGCAATGCATCATGGTCTGACCCATTTCCTTCTACTTCATTGGAGATCCTGTCAAACTCATCTTTTGCTCCCTCTTGGCCTTCTTGAAGAAGGGTGACAGTTTTGATGTCTAAAATGGAATCACAAATTGATTGTTCATCCCATAAAACATCACCTCTTTATTCAAATCTCTCTTCTTCAAGGCTTTCCTCAAGGAAGACTAGCCTATCTTTATATTTTCAAAGATATCCTCCTGATCCTCCTCAAAACCAGGCTCCTTAGCATAGTCATCCTCCTCATCAAAAAAATAGGGAAGTTCATCAAATAAAGGAGAAGATAGCTCACCATGCTTTTGTTCCTCCTCGTATTACTGGAACATCTGCATGTATGTGTGACTTGAGTCTTCTCCATTGCTGATGATGCCTTCACAAAAAGCCTCAATGATGATTTCTTCTTCACTGTCATTCATGATATCCCCTTGAAAAACTATAGCTTGGATCTTTTGCTCCTCACTCGCCTCTTATAGAATAGGTTCCTCCTTGATAAGGGATGAAGTGGAAAAAGCATGTGGAATATGAGGTAGTCCTTGAGCTAAATTTGAGTGATTCTCCTCTTTCCACTTGGTCAACACTTCATCAATATCAGGTGTGGCCTGATATCTCTCTTGGAAATGTGTAGGTGGGGTGTGTTTAAACATGGAATGTGTCATTAGGTTTGAACCATCCATCACACATTGGTTGAGGAATCTCTCTTTAGATTCCAACTCTGTAATTCTCTTGGCCAGATCCTCTTGGAAGAGCCTTTCTTGGAAGTCACCAACATCATCATGAGCAGGAGCAGCCTCATTTTCTTCAAGGTTTTGAAAAAAACCTTACTTCTCCTCCTTCCTACTCCATTATTATACTATTTTCCCCAAGTTTAGGATCTCAGAATTAGAAATTTGCTCCTATGAATAGGCAGCAACATTGTTTTCTCCAAGGTCCTAAGGCTCCTCCATGAGGTCTGGAAGTTCTATCTCTCTTTCATGAAGTAGCCTCATCTTAGCCTCTAAATATTCAATTTGCTTGGCTAGATTATCCTAAAAGAGTCTTTCTTGGAGGTCACCAGCATCATCCTCTTCAAGGCTCTAGGCTGGTTCTTGGCATTCCTTCCTCCAACTTGGAATCTACACATCGTGTTGAAAAACTTGGGGAGGTTGAGGAATGCTAAGAAGAGACTATTGATCAATCAAAAGAGTCTCTAGAAGAGGGATGTGCTAGCCCATGGTATTTCCCCCAATGGAAGATTCACAATATAAGGAATTGAGAAGATTGATCTCCATGGGGGGTTGCTCTGATGCCCTTTGATGTTGAAAAGCTAGGCACACAGGATTGAGAGCAGATGCATTAGATGAGCTAGAGTGGGTGAGTGCTATCTAATAGAAAGGATTTGTGGTAAAAGAGGGGGATTTCTTTAGAATAAGAGGGGGCACACAAGGCTGACTACCTTGAAAAAATGGATTTCTCCATTTTACTACCTCCTCCTTCATGGATTGCAAGCCCTATGCTTGCCTAAACAAACACTCCTCTTTATACATCAGCTCCTATTAATATCTATACTACTCTTCTAGTCTGTCAATCTCCATCATCTGCTTCTCAAATTCCAAGGCCATTTCCCTTATCGTCAAAGGGCAACTAAGAGAGCTACTTGAGGTGATTCTCTAAAAATCTGGAGCCTGATCATAGTAATATGAAGGAATACAAGGCCCATGATTCTTTGTAAAGGAATTATACATACAAAAATGTTATTTCTAGTGGCACTAAGTTGCTTAACCAATTGATTCAACTTAGATTCACCATTGATGTTGATGCAAAAGCCTCCAATGGTTGGTCATTTGAAGAACACACCAAAATTTCTTCAACTCTTTAGACACAACTTGTCCTAGTTGATCCCACCAGGCATGCCAGAACTATTGACGTAGAAGATTGCACCCTTGGCAGGAGGCTAAGCTCCTACCTTCTTCATGCAACTATGAAAACTCCCCTCTCACCTGTGGGACCGGTGAAGCTAGAGGGGAGAGTCTCTAGATGAGGTCTAGCTCCCTCTGATGTATCATTTAGGCCCTAGTTTCTCCTACTACTAATAAAAAATGTAAAAAGGGGGGGATGAAAAGGGAGAGAGAGAGAGATACTAAAAACAAAGCCTAAGACTAAAAAGAAAAGGTGATACACTAGAAAATGTGACCCACTCAGGCCTAAACATACACTTTTCACCAAAATAAGTGCCTATACACTTCATCCATCATGAGAGAACCTTCTACCTTGGTGGGTTAGGGGTCCGTGGAGATACATGGAGGAAATAATGACTAGAGGCATTCTAAGACATGTTGTAGTAGCCTATCCACTTCACCTATACTCCTCTAGGGACACTTCTGATAGACCTTTAAAAATAAACTTGAAAACGCACTAGATATGCTACAATCATTATGTAAAAGCATTAAGAAAATGACTTAACATAGAATCAAGGCATATGCACATACTAAAGATGAAAAACTCAGAATGGAGGTAAAAAATAGCTAAGTTCTGATTCAAGGTAAAAAAATTGGTAGAGCTTTGCCTTACAAGCTTGAGAGATTTTTGGGCAGAGTTTTGCCTTAAGGCTGAGAGCAGATTCCTTCTCAAAAGATAAGTTTACAATTTATAGAAAGAGGAAGAGCAACTTGGCGCTTCCTAGGAAATATTTTGGTTCCCCTTTTTGCAAGTGGCCCATGTGCATTCTGAATCTTGGGAAGAGGAAACCACTATTACTGATGTCATTTTTTAGAAAAGGCCTATTGGAACCATGCTACATAATCACCAAAATTGACTTTGGCATTCAAACATTAATGTAAGGACATGGCCGTGCCTCTTTTCTACAAATAGACTGCAATTTGTCCCCTCATCAATGCCAACTACAGATAAATAGGTTACACTGCTCATCTACAATAACTCACCTTTCCTTCACCACTTGAATGCTTTGTCTTTTCTACTTCTTGTCTTCTTCCTACTCTTTTAGCCCTCAAGGGTGATCTTCTGGTGGGTCACTACATTCCTTGGGCCTTTTCCATGAATTGGCACTCTTTACAGTTTAAAACAAATGGCTACTTTACTGCATTCAAATTGATGTTCATGCAGCCATCACCCAATGGCTAGTTTGTCTGCTTAGATTTGACAGCCTTCAGTATGTCACCATCTTTGGCAAAAGTCTATCGGGTCCTTTTTGTGGGCTTCTATGCTTTGGGCCTTTTTCCTGTGGACAAAAAGTCTGTGGGGATTGGCCGCTTTGTCCTTTCTATTAGGCTCTTTGAACTTTCCTTGCACTGGTAGCCTCTCCCTAAATTCCTTTAGGCTTTCTATCTAAAGGAATTCCTTTAGACAAAAATTCTGAAAGAATTCAGTCTTTGCCTTTACAAAAATTCCAAAAGTTTAAAATGATTCTTTTGTGGCCCCTTTGAAGTGTTTGCCCTCTGCTAGGGCTTTTAGACTTAAACTACCCTCCATAAGGGCTTCTAGACCTTTGGCTATAGGGCACACCCTTGAACCAAGCTATTGAACCAACCCATTGAACCAAAATTGGTTCAACAGTTCAATTGGTTCAATGGTTCAACCACTACGCGCTGAGCCCATTAAACCAAGCCTTTAAACTAATTCATTGAACCAAGCCTAAAAAATGAAGTGATGGACTTGAAGTGATGAACCAAGCTTTGAAATGGAGTGATTGAACTACTGATTTAAACAAAGCTTGAACCAAGGCCAATTGAACTGTCGATTGAACCAGGAATTGAACCAAGGCATTAATTAGGTTTAATGGTTCAATGATGCCAACCTTCTTGTAATGTTCTTCAGACTAGAGCTTGAAGAAGCCTTGTAAAACTCAAAACTCTCTAAACTAATCCTTCATGTGCCAAAGGACTAACCTGTAGAGTCTGTAGAAATCCAAAACCTATAGAGTTCGTAGATTTAGACCTGCAGAGTCTGTAAAAATGAACAGATTCATGCAAAATCAAAAAATGAAATGGCCTAGAATAGTAGGGATAGAAGGGGACCAATTTTTGTCTTGTTGGGCAAAAAATGGTCAAACATAAATCATATTAATATATTCTAAAACACTCCCCAATATCTAATTCACCATGAAACATCGAAACAACATCTACATAAGCTTAATTACTCTTCTTGGGTTACTTACAAAATAAACATGAACACATAATAAAATTTGGAGCTTAATAAATTTGACTATACAAATAGTAAAACATTAAAAATAGGTCAAATAGATTAGACATGGATTCCTCTTCATATTTTATTTTTATATCACTAGTAAATTCATTTTGTATCAAAAGTTATAGTCCAAATACTACAAACTAGTTTTTCCCTTTGTTATATTCAAATGCCAACGGTCACAATTAAACTTTGAACATTATGATCACATATAATGTCCTAATAACTTAGATAAATCACACATAGTTTATATTTTTATATATTTAATTCATAATATACCAAATCCAAATGTTAAACCTTGAACATGTTGACCTTATCTCATGTTGACCTTATCTCATGTAGTCTAGCAACTTTGATCTCATTCACTTTGTCAATGTCTTGTACGTAGATCAGTCTTTAACAATGCTAAACAATTGTTACTTTGAACTCTTGACTTTAATGAGAACCATTTATCTTTATCATTATGAAAACCCACTTGCTATTTATATTAAAATAATCTTGATCTTGATCTCTTCTTTAACATTAAACCTCAAACACTTTGACCTCTTTGACTTATTGTGCACCATAGATCTAAATGTACGAACTCCTGCACATTATCGATATCTAAAAATAAAAAAATTGCTTATAATGTATTACACACCATTAAATTAAAATATATGATCACATATAAGCCTTAGGATATCCATTTGGTCCTAGTCTTTACCCTTGCTCAAAAATGACTAAGTATGGGGACCATTTCTTATCTACTAAAAAGGCCAACTTTACACCTCCATATCTTTTGTTTCACTCAAGTACATGTTATAAAATTTAGACCATATGATCTACTAAAATAGTATAATACAACCATGTGTCAATATAATCATATAAAACTCACACATGTTATAAGTAATGACATTAAAATGCCTTTTCAAAATCTTCTATCATAGAGCCAACCATGCTTAGAATTTGTTGAGGAGGCCAACTTTGAACATTCATATCTTTTGCCATGCTTTGGTGCATGATCTAAAATTTATAAAAAAATCATATAGGAATAAAAATTATCAAACCCATATAATAAAATTTTCTTTAAACTATCACATGTGCAAAATATAATTACATCAAAATGCCTACTCAGTTTTTCTTATCACATGCAAATTTGGCTAAATATGGAAAAACCCAGTCAGACTACTTGAGAGCCCAAATTTGCATATGCATATATTTTGACATGATTTGTCACATAATATAAAATTTATAAAAAATAATTCAGTCACAAAAATGAATAAACCCATATGATCATTTTATCTTGACACCTCTATGTGTGCAAATTTTGACCTCATCAACATGTTTACTCAGCTCTACTTGAACCCTTTTGCAAATCTGGCTAAGTATGGTAACTTAGTGAATTATGTCTAAGTATCCAACTTTGCCTCCTCATATGTTTGATTGTGCTTCAATTCATGACTTAAAATATGGCACATAAAAACTAGGGACTAATGTGATCATAACCATATGACCAACTCCCCCAAACTCATCCCCACGTGGCAATGGTGACATCAACAAACTTCTTACTCAAATTTTATGCCACTAAACCAATCTTGTCAATATGGCCACAATGAAGAACTAGATGAATAAAACTCATGAAAATAATCACTCTAACCACTATGAACCTCTGATAGGACCCTTTGCACATGATCAAAACCTCAGACTCATCCCTACTCATCTCTAGTAGTTAAACTCTAAAGATCAACCAAGCCTAATTCAAACATACTAAGAAAATCACATTTCACACTTTGTCATTATCACTTAGGCTATCAAGGCACTTCATCCACTCATTAGGATTTTTGCATGACATCACCATGAAATCATTGCAAACACTTCAACACTTTATCACTCTCAATTCACCATAGGTCCAACATTTCTCCAAATGCCTCAATAAGGGGGTAGACACTTCTCCACTTTCAATTTTGAGGGAAAATTAGTTTAAATACTCTTTTAGGTATACTTTTATTACTCTCTCTTCCAATTTTAAATATCAAATTTCAAATTTTCAACTTTCAAATTTGGAAAATAACTACTTTTAGTGGCATTTTTATAGGTTTTGCATTAAGGATTCTTTCACAATAAAGCTTCACATCAAAATACAAAGTGTGTGTACAGAATTAGGTCCACATCTACTTTACTCTAGTGATTTCACTTTATTACATTACTATAATAAATTGGAGATAAATATAGACACATAAATTTAATCATTAATTGATTTAAAATGCTTAATCTGGGCATCTTTACCTTTCTTGGTATGTTCACTATTTTGATAACTCTTAATCTATAAAGAGAGCCTTTGTTGTCTTGAAAACACTAAAATATCACACAATCATTATTATTACAATCTCATCCATCCCTATTCAGCCTATAGGTTCTTATTATATCTTTTTTAGTAGTATTTGTCCTAGGTCACACAAGGCTACACTATGGCCTTTTCCACTAGCATAACCACGTCCCTCATTCTTAAATTATTAATTTTTGAGATCAAGAAATTTCACAACAACTCTCCCTTTCCTTTTGTAAAATTGAGTAGTGAAAATACTCTAAAGATTTTACTTATATAACCACATCAAGGATTCTCCAAATAAATATAGAAATCACTAGGAAATTATACTACACACTAAGCAAAATAGCATTATTTCTTCCAATTTTAATTATGTTGCATCCTAACCATTATAGTCCAAGTTTGAATATCTTTTATTTTAGGTCAAGTGTATCCATTTTTAAACATTTCAGTCAATATTATAGATACATTAATATAGTTACACAATCATAGATTGCATAATCACCCTAGGAGGGAGAACTACATAAACTTGAGGTCTATTTGGGCTATGTAGGTAGCACTAAAATTACGTAAGGTTTTATAAGGGTATCTCAACTATTCCCATTATCCTATTTCCCCTTTTTGTATTTGATCCCTATTGTTTCTTTTGTGTAGTAACAAGGGTTTGTGTTTTTAACTATTTTTCATAGCATATCGACACACAAAATTAAATAGCCAACCCTAATAAATATCTACAACAACCCAGATTAAAAACTTGGGCATAAAATAAACTAAGACATGGTTTCAATAAAAATATAAGGTTTCACTTCACCCCTATCCTTCTTCAATGGACTTGTCCAATCACAAATTTAAATCCTTCATTTGTTCATGACACTATACACAAGCCTTTTTAGATAGGATCCAGTCATGGTCAACATAATGTTTATTTTAGGGAGGTTTTCATAGCCTTAGGTTTATATACTATTTTTAAATAATTTATAATTTCTTAAAATGTTGTATTTTAATGTATTCTATTGTAATTTATTGTATTTTAATTTCAATATTTTAGATCTATTCATTTAATTTCATTAATATATAGCATTAAACATGAGTCTAAATGTAAATGGAAAAATATAATTTGATAATTGCATTTACCATAAATAGAAAATACCTAAGGGAATAAGGTACTTAGTGTTTTAATGTATTGTGTAGGTATAACACTAAATGTAGATGACATGAATGGATAAATAGTATACTTTGAGTCTCTTGGATTAGGAACTAAATATTTGGATGCAGTCAAAAAAATCATCCAACTCAAGATAGTACCGATTGATACTATGTTCTTTAATATAATGTTTTTGTCTAGGTGAGTTCTTCTTATTTATTTCTACATGGCAATGTGCCTACTTGTAATCCATCTCTATGTTTGATCTTTATTATATATATTTACATGTAATTCTAAAACTTGTCTCCTTCTATTTCAAACCTTAGGTAAAATTTTGACACTATTATTTGGTTTATTAAATGGTTTAAAATGTGGGTTGAGCTAACCCAAACCACTCCCCAATGAATTCCTTATCATTTCCTACATATCTAATACTCTAAAGAGAAAAATCAAACCAAATGTAGTTATCCATATTAGGTGTGTGTGAAATAGTGATCCATCAATGAATTCAACCTATGATTTAGCTTTTGATATTTATTAAATGATAAATTTGTCTTGGATTTTGAGGTGCTTCATAACTTACTTGGACCTATTCTTGCAATTGATAGTTGAATTAAAAATAAAGGGCAATCCCTTTGAATGTGTAGATGATTATAGTAGGATTCCTTGATCAAATGATATATAGGAATAGGTTTAGACCTGTTATGTGTTTATTCAAAATATTTGGGTACTTTCTCATGTCACTAACATGTAAAATGCATAGGTTGACCCTTAAGAAGAATTTGAATTTAAAAAGTGATTCTTTCTTGACATGGGACAAGTCTATAATTCCAGAATAATTTGAGTTTGATGTTTCATTTATAAGGTAGGAATACTAATATAGTGATATGGATATAGTCTTAATATGATTTTGAATGTATTATACATATATGAGGGAATTTTTATAGGTGACTAATATCATATGAATAATTCTAGACCCATGGAAACCATGTAGATGTGAGAAAAGGGAGATTAAGATCCATATGTTTATGCACAACTCATGTAAGGTGATGTTAGGTTAAAACTAATATTTATAAGTACCTAATACCTATGTTTATTCTTAAAATTCCCCATTTTTATTATATTATTGAAATAAACTACAATGCTAGTGTAAAAGGATAAATATATGTACCTAAGTATGTATAACACACTTTATCTTTTGGAGGAGGCTCTAAATGTCCAAGTTACTCCATAAAACCTACAATGAATATGCAAAAAGCAATGTCTATATATGAAATCTGAAATAAAACTATTTTTTTAAAACTTCAATAGTAAGCAAGGAGTACACTTATAAGTGGGTGAACCATGTTACCCTGTGTCATACCATTAGAGAATATGTTTTGTTGTTGAAGCATTAGATAATTATGCTTAATTTTTGAATCAATTAAATAATTAGGGGTTATCATGAAAAGTGAGTAGTGCCTAGGTCATTAAACATCATTGATCATTAACCACACTACTCATATAACTAGTATTGAACCTCAAGATAAAATTTGGTAGCCACATATTGGGCCCTCTTTAATTAATTCCTAGTATGTTTAGTTTAATTTAATCTCAACCAAATTACTATTTTAAATGAGTTTAACACTAGATGAACTTATATATTTAAAGGTACTCACTTCTAGCAATCAATGCCATAGTTGAAATATATAAAACTTTAATAGTGTGTATGTGTATGAACAATATCCATGCCCCATTATTTAATACAATTAATTCCATTATGATATAAAATGTTATGCATCTATATGTTATCATATCCCAAACTTGAAAACCCGTAACTCATGTTCTATAAAATATTTGCATATGTACAATGTATTCCCCTATATGTGTTTGAATTTATGAATATATAAAAACTTGTAACTTCTATTCCTAAAACATGTGTATATATGTATGGCATATGCCCCCAAATTTGTCTCAATCTATAAATATATATTCCATATCTAAACCACATTAATATTTTGAACCAATCTTAATATCATAGATCATTTTATTTATGCCAAAATCTGATTTTTTTAATTCATGAGAGCCTACATCTATATGGCAAGTCCAATAATAAGCCCCCCTTTTAATGTGAGTCATGTAGCCTTTGAATTACTCATCTCAAAATAAAACAGTTAACCACATCATGTTATTTAAAAATATGTAATCATGTGGAATAATATACTAACATGTGGAGAATATGTCATCATAATAATGTACAGATCATCAAAATATATATGAAAAATGTAATGTAAGGCATATAAGTGTCATGCCAATATAGATATATAAATTATAAATTTAGTAGTAACTATCACTAATATAAGTTGGTCTCGTTACAAGTTGATATTAGTTATAAGAAACAAGTAGATTTGAGTAGAAGATAATTGAATTTAAAAGTTGGAGATGTAGTATTAGTTCATATTATTAAGGAAAGGTACCAAAGGGGTGAATACAACAAGTTTAATATGAAGAAGATAGGTCCTTGCAATATTTCTAAGAAGTTTGCAAATAATGCATACGAATTGGAGTTACCTAGTTGAGTTGGAATTTCACCTATATTTAATTTTCCATACTTGTAACCTTATAAATAATTATATTAATAAGGAAATATAGTAGATTATGTAGCTACATCATGCCCATATTGGGCAATACAATTACCTAATGCCAAGATAAAAGAGATCGAGTGCATATTAGACAAGTAGGTGATTAAGAGGACAAGAGACAAATAATTCAAGTATCTAGTCAAATGGAAGAATAATCCAATAAAATATTCCATGTGGATGACTGAGAATGACATAAAATAGTGAGGGAGTAATCTATAATGACTCATGGGTATCAACCCATGAGTTCTTTTTTCTTTTCCTTGGGAGTACGATGCAGGAACATCACTCTTAGGGAAAAAAAATTGTCAATTTTTGGTTTGATGCATTCAAGTAGGTTTAATAACACCTTGGATGACCTTATAAGTCCAAAATTATGCTTAGGTTTAAATTTGGTAGTCTAGAAGTGCTTTTAGTTTTTTTAAATTTCAAATTTTGATTTTCCTGCCAAAATTAGTATGTTTAAAAATTTGAATTTTCTTGTGTGTTTAGGACTTACAGGGGTATGATAAGGTTTTGAAAAGAGTGTGAACATGTTTTAAATGTCTTATATACCCATTTTTACCTTTTACAAGGGTCTAAAGTGGTCTATATATGGAAAAATAACTTTGGAGTTTTTGTCACCTTTGCAATATTGTCACATAATCATTGGCAAGACTCCTCCTAGGTAGTTACACTCAGTTAATTTCATACAAAAGGAAATAATTTTGAATTTTAGAGAGTTATGCATGTTTTTGAAGGAAAATATTTGAAAAAAATAAGGAAATAATCCTTGTTCTTGAAGAATAACTTATAGACCTTTTGCATGAGATAATTAGCTTTAGTTATAGACTATGTCATTTGAGATTGATCATCAAAAGGAAGTATTTGATTGTTATATTAATTTTGAAAGGTTATTTAACCTGTTTTGAGTTTATATTTTCATGAAACTATATTAAAATCATTTTTTTTCTATTGGATACACAAATTGACCTTTGCTTTCTTGAATACTCATTGTGAATTAGACTATATGCTAGCTCTTGTGAAAGAAAAGATCATCTGATTAATATAAACACTATTCTAAATGAATATATAGTTTCTTTGACATTCTCTAAGGATTTATATTCATGGATATGACAAGTATCTCTTGTATCTTAAGAACTAAATCAAAGTCTTTTTTCTTTTCCTATAACATACTCTTAAGGCATTAATTGTCCAATCTATATTAGACTTGGAAGGTTCATAAAATCCAATTACATATTATTTAAAATACAAAGTTGAGTCATTTTCACATGTTTTTAAATTATTTAGATCTTATTATAAGGTTGTGTAGTTCTAACCTACTCTTGTATAACACATACATGTTTGTTAAGACTTCCTGTGCATAATCATATATGTTTTGAGATGGAAAACATGGAATATAGATTGCTCAAAGATTTATATTGATTGGAGAACATGGATAAGGTCAAGATATAACTTAAAAACCAAAATTTTTTACTTTAAACCCAATATAATTCCCAAATTTGAATTATTTGTGCTCTTAGGTTATCTTAGGCCCCTAAAAACCGTAAATTAGGGTTTTAACAATATCTTGCTTTATAACCATCCAAATTTGATAAAACTTTATAGTCTAGGTTTTTATGAGGTTACATAACTTATTTTTGAGGTTTAAAGTCTGTATGGGCACTCCAATATTATCTTTTGAAGACTATATTGTCTTTAGGCTTAAGGAGGCCTAATTAGAGAAGGCTAATGCTTTGAAAGGGGGTCTACAGGAGGAATTATATCCTAAAAATTTATACAGAGGTGGGTTTTGATAAAGGGTACTCAGTAATATAATTGGTTTCTCCAAAAAAAAATTAATTTTTCTATACAATTAGGAAAATAGGGAAAACATGGTTAGTAGAAGGGGTCACAAACAAAGGGTGGTTGGTAAAGAATTACAAATTAAGACTTTTTGAGTAGAGGAACTTCTACATCAAATGGGTTATAGGAATGCATGGATCCCAAAGGTTTTAAGTCTCAAATTTTTGGTCTATAAGTGTGTGATGGTTGTCTCTAGGTGTGCAAGAAGTTTTAGAGGTGTGTGTTGACCAAAATGAGGTTTGTTGACTTTGTTTATTTTAAGATTCTAAGGTTTTGGGCTACACTAGAAAAGTTATTTTCATTATTAATTAAGGCCTAAGGTTTATTAATAGGTTTAATGGGCCAAATGATTTTTATAAACAAGCTTGAAAAAGATTTTAAGGTTTGTGGTTCTCAAGTTATTCATGTTTTTGTCAAAATGGAGGGTTAATTGGCTAGTAGGTTTGTGAAGTATGTCATAGAGGATAAGCCTAGTGATGAAAATTTGTTTAATTTAGGGGGAATATGAGAGTGATCCAAATATTAAGTTTTATGTCTTGAATATTTTTATAATGAAAATTATGGGCTCTATAATTTCCAAGTAGGGCTATAAGGAGGCTAGATAGGCCTAGTGAGAAAAAAGTGATTTTGTTCAGTTTCTCCAAAATATCAAAGCATGAGTGTTTCAAGGTGTGTTTTGAAGCTGGTTTAGAACATATTTATTTATTTGTGAGTGGTATGAAGTTTTTTTGATGGTTATGGAAGTATATAGAGAGAGAAGGCTTGTAAACTTGTGTCATGGTTCTTCATGGTGTGTGGAGATCTAAAGATGCTCAAGAGGTGCATTGACTTAGAGATCTTAGGGGGAGTAACTATCAGATGTTTAATTGTTGTTTAAATTATATTTTATTATTTTTTAATTATTTTTTCATTGTTGTAGTGCTTGGTTGAAGAAGAGTGTCAGCTTGTTGCAAGTGGAAGGTGTCAAAGCAAGAAGAGGTAAGCTCAAGGTAATGGGGAGTTTGTACTATCTTTATAAGATGGTATAATCCTATTAATATTATTTTTAGGTCATTAGGATCATTTGGTACCCAATTTATCATTGTGTAAAATTGTGAGATTGTTTTAGTTTGAAGAGTGCATGAAGAGAGAGAAGGAAGGTGAGTTATTTGATGGGCATTGACATCAATGTTGATGGGTGTTGACATCAATGACAAAGGGGGATATTTTTAGATATTTTAAAATGATTTCATGGTGATAACATGGATATATATTTTTGAGTGGATTTAGTTCCTTGATAGCCTAAGTGATAATGACAAAGTGTGTAATGTGATTATCCTAGTATGTTTAAAGTAGGCTTGGTTGATCTTCAGAGTTTGACTATTCAAAGATGATTATGAAGTATTGACCATCTTCAAGGGTTAATATTAGATGTTTATAGTGGTTAGAGTGACTTTTTTATGAGTTTTATTCATCTATTTCTTCATTTTGGCTATCTTGTCAAGATTGGTCTAGTGGTAGAAAATCTGAATAGGTAGTTTGTTGATGTCACCATTGCCACATGTGAATGAGTTTGGGGGAGTTGGACATATGGATATGATTACATTAGTACCTAGTTTTTATGCACCATAGTTAAATTCATTCAATTAAGCATGATAAAATATTAAGGATGTAAATTTATCTACTCAAACATAATTCACTAAGATTTTATACTTAGCCAAATTTGCAAAAAGGTTCAAGTAGAGCTGAGTAAGCATGTTCATGAGGTCAACATTCACACACATGGAGGTGTAAAGACAAAATGATAATATGAGTTTGTTAATTTTTGTTCCTATTTTATTTTTAATAATTTTTATACCATATGAAAAAGTGCATCAAAATATATGAATATGCAAAGTTGGGGCCCCAAGCAGTCTGACTGGGTTTTTCCATACTTATCCAAATTTGCATGTGACAAGAAAATCTAAGTAGGAATTTTGATGTAGTTATATTTAGCACATGTGGTAGTTTCAAGAAAATTTGATCATATAGGTTTTATTATTTTTATTCCTAAATTATTTTTTCTAAATTTTAGATCATGCACCAAAGCATGGCAAAAGATATGCATGCTCAAAGTTGGCTTCCTAGATAAATTCCAAGCATAGTTGGCTTTGTGATAGTAGATTTTGAGAAGGCATTTTAATGTAATTATATCTCAAAAATGTGAGGTTTATAGGAGAATATTAACACATTGTTATATTATCCTATGTGAGGAGACTATATGATCCAAATTTTAGAACATGTAATTGAGCGAAGCAAAAGATATGGAGGTGAAAAGTTGGCCTTTTAGGTAGATAAGCAATGGTCCCCATACTTAGTCATTTTTGAGCAAGGGTAAAGACCAGGACCAAATGGAGATCCTAAGGCTCAAAACAAATAAAATATTTTGATAAAATGGTGAGATATACATGATAAGGACCTTGTTGATCCATAGAGATCGATGGCACATGGGAGTTCATACATCTAGATCTACGGTGCTCAACAAGTTAAAGAGGTCAAAGTGTTTGAGGTTTAACTTTGAGAAAAGATAAAGATCAAGCTTATTTTAGGAATATTAGTGAGTGGGTATTCATAATGATTAATATAAATGGTGTGAATTAAATTAAAGAGGTAAAATTAACATTTGTTTAGCATTGTTAAATATTAATCTACGTACAGGAGATCAATGGAGTGCATGAGGTCAAAGTTAATAGATTGCACGAGATAAGGTCAACATGTTTAAGGTTTAATGTTTGGATTTAGTAGACTATGAATTAAAGATTGAAAAATATCAATGGTGTATGATTTATATAAGCTATGAGGATATGAGATATGAGCATAGTGTTCAAAGTTTAACTGTGATCGTCGGCATTTGAATATTTGAATTTAACAAAGGGACAAACTAGTTTGTAGGATTTGGACTATAAATTTTGATCCAAAATGAATTTACTAGTTCTATAAAAATTAAAGATGAATAAGAATCCATTTGTCATCCATTGAACCTAGTTTGAAGGTATGAGTGTTTGTATAGTCAAATCTATTGATCTCCAAAGTTTATTATGTATTTGTGCTTATTTTTTAAGTAACCCAATAAGAATAATTGAGCTTATGTAGATGTTGTTTCAATGTTTCATGGTGAATTATATATTTTGGAGTGTTTTAGACTATATGAGGATGAGTTTTGTGAATTTTTATGTTTTTACCAATTGCATGGAGTATGAATAATGTTTTAGAATATGACTATGTGTTCATTCATAATGATTGTGTGCACATAATGTTGTTTGAGAAAATTGTGCTTAAGCAAAAGGGCACTATGTTAGTTGTTGAAACTTAGGGGGGACCTATAGATCATTTAGAATGGTTTTATGATTTTGATAGTGGTTATATGTTCTTGTTTTGTTTGATGAAGTGATAATGGAGTGAATGGGTTCACATGAAACCTATTAGGACTACAAGGGTTGTATTAAAAGGTGTAGTTACTTAAGGGTGACCCATAGATGCTATGGCCAACCTATGAAGATTGTATTAAGATATTTATTCATATGAGAGATGTATTAAGGGATAAGTCATGTTCAATGGACAACCAAGGATTTTATTATCAAGTATGTTTGATAAATAGTGAAATCAAAGATGGTGATTTCTAGACTAGTGTGAAAGACTTTGGAGAGATTGGAGAGAGGCTTGTGTGTTAGAATTGTGGAGCTAAGGAGGGGTAGAGTGCCCTAAGGATGATTTTAAGAGTATAATAGATTAATTACTATTTTCATGACCTATAGGTCATAATTATATTGGAATAATAGTGATATTATATATTTAGATGAGCGAAGGTGAAGAGTGATAATCAGAGGTCCATCATCAGGTGTTGAAGACATCAGTACAAAGGTGGATGTTTTCATAGGTATTGTTATGTAAGATTAACATATAAGGTGGTTGCATCCTCATTTCATGGTAAAACTTGATAAAAGTGTGGTTGTTGTTGTAGCTTAGCTAAATAGGTGTTGTAGCACCTTATGGGATTGCAATATCACTAAATAGGGATTATAATTCTTTGATTGGTTACAGTTGGTTTAAATTGGTTCTTGTTACTATAGGACAATAGCATAATTGTAGGTTCCAATGGTTTTTCTTCCCTAATAGGGTTTCCCACATATGTTATGTGATTAATCTTGTATTGTCTCTCTTGTTCATTGTTGTGAATGATGTGTATGCTTCATGAATGCTTATGGTAACTGTTTAAGTGTTTGTAAAGATAAAAATTGAAGTTGGATTATTTAGAATCATTGATTCACCCCCATCCTCTTAGTGATTGTACCTATAACATAAATTTTTAATTAAAAAACCTTTGAGTGCTCTTGAGATGGAAATATTGTATGTTCCAACTCTCATTTGACTATGTACAGTACTTTGTAAATTAATTAAAAGTGTGGAAACCAAATGTGGCTCACTAAAAATAAAAATTTCATCCATAGATGTTGAATATCACTAGAATCCAACATGATCCAATTTAAACATTAATACGAATCAAACCAATGTAGACAAATACATATTTTATTTAAAACTTTGTAAATTCTAAAACTTGTGAACTTTGAAAATTTTCAACCTGAGAAAATTTGAAATTACCATGTAGTAACTTAAAAATGAATGAATGTCATGCCCCTTATATTATATTTAATTTATATAGAATTTAATTTGAAATTTGATGTTATTTAAATTTGTAACTCTTTGAACTTTTCCACTTATAACTATAGAAATGAGTGCACATGCATGTCACATGGCCCTATAATATAAAAATTCTAAATCAATGCAGCAATTTTTGAAACTATAAAGTGCCATAAATATAAAATTTACTCACAAGAATTGAACTATCAAGATAAGCCCATTGTGATTCCCCCCTTTTGAGATGAGGGAGGTCACCTACAATTCACTTAGCTCAAAATAAGAGTTATGTAATATGTGAAAGATGAAATCATGTAGTAACATTTTAAATGTTGAATATATTACATCATAGTATTAAATATAAAATTTAATTGTATATGAAAAATATTTTAAATAGATATAACATTAAATCATACAAGCAATATGCGCACACAAGAGTAGAGAGCAAGATTAATGCATGATATGAATCATGGCACTATAGTAATAAGAAATGAAATTAAAATCAATGTTATACAATGTCACATAATTTTCATGTAGTGTCAAACATAATCCCTAAAGGCCACATATAAGGGACATGTGAATGTTTCATGAAAACACAAGGCCAAGGGATACATGAAAATGGAAAAATTATGCCATACAAACAAGAATGTTCACATACAATGTCAAGGACCACAAAAAATAAGTAAGAAAGTTATAGTAAAGTAAGAAAGAATCATATAAAAAATGGAAGTAGTCTACATCCACCATGTGAATCCATTCCATTGTTAGAAAATAACAATTTAATGTATTAAAATGTAAAGTATGAGTGATTATCAAAAAAAATTATGGTATGTATCTCATCATGGAATAAAGGTTGTGGATATATTCATTTTTCCAAATTATTCATAGAGAATGAAGATATGCCCCTAAATTAACAAAGATTTTGGGTAATAAGGGGATCCTGACATCAAAACCTTGTAATAGTATAGCATGTATCACACTCAAATACCTTGTGAACATAAACATGTATTAAAATTTGAAATATGCTACCTATTTAACATAAAATAAATATCATAAGGGAATAAATACAATAGGAACAATTGAAAATGCTCTTTAGGTCATGATTTTTATTTATGTTTTGAATTTTTAACATATTTGAATTTTTGTGATTTTTTTCCACATTTGATTTTTTTTTTAATTTTATCCATAATTGAATAAAATATTTGAAAAATGCTAAGAAGCAAAGCTTTAAAAGTAGAAGAAAATGGGAGGAATTTTAAAAATACTCAATAAGGTGTTAAATAATAGAGATGATAAAAAGGCAGGAAAGCCATCTTACCCCAATGTATGTGTAAATAAATCATAGAAATGTAGATCAAATGATTAAGATAGAAAGGATGTAAGTGATCCTCAATGTATAAGAAATAAATGTGTTTTTGTATGTGAAAATAAAACTATGTCATAATAGGTATTAAATAATAAGCAAGTTTGATCATTAAAATCAATTGTAAGGTAGTGGCTTTGGATTGTTTGAATTGGTTTTAAAATCAATAGGGTTATTTTCAAGTGATAGAATAATGTTTGTAATGGGGATAATAATTAGTAATTAGGTAAAATAAAATAGTTATGTATATATTATAATAATATAATATAACCAAATATATCAGTGATGGAAATGTATGCATAACCCATGGCATGATATGAAGGGGTGGAAACTGTAGCTACCTCTGAGTATTGATAATTATCATATGTTATAATATAATCCTTTGAAACACTACTCAAACGTCCACACAAAATTTTATGTTCATTTTCCATATGAGATGATATAAAAACATGTACCTATGATTGAGATTTATGAATAACATGTGGTGCTTTATGAGAGTAAGACCCCTTTTTAGGTGCCACTTTATACATAGGAGAATGCACCATGCTTTTTGAAATTAAATGCATATTATCATTTGTAATTATATCATGCGTATAATTATATGGAAAAAACTAGTTTTGTAATATTCTCTTGCTCATAAATAGACAGAGAAACCAATTCTATAATATGCTCATGCTCATAACTAGAAAGAGAAATTGATCTTACAATATGATTTATAATATGTAGATCATGGTCTTGAATAGTTTTATAGAATATTTGATTATCATGTTGGTCAATGATTGTGCTAGGAAGTTTTTCAATAGAAGTAAATAGCATTAATTCTAAAGGATATTCATATTGGATTCTTATAATTTTGACCTATTCATTATCATGAATATATTTTAGGCATTTATACACTATATAAGGTACTAGTCTAATATTTTATATCCAAGGGCATCCCAATAGTATATCAAATACCCCTATGCTTGGTAGAACTAAGAATTGAGTGGGAACTATGAGATGACCCACTTGTAAATGTATCATTATATACCCAAGAGTATCATGTGTATGACCATCATATGATTTGACAAATATAGAAATCCTATAAATATCATTTTATATAAGCATGAGAGTAAAGGAGTGTTATGGTTCACACATTTTCACTTGATATATTGTCTATCATAACACTATGTATGGATTACTTTCTAATATATACTTGAATAAATATTACATGCATATCTAAATCATCATAAAAAACTTCACTATCATCAAATTTAATAATAATAAATAATGCTTGTTTGCTTGTAACTATACCAATTATGCTATCAAGTGTATGTTCATATGTAGAAGGAGGAGGATGCGAATTATATGTATAATGCCCTTTATAATTATCTTATTATTTTATTCATGATTAGGAAAAATGATATTTATACATTTTGAGATTTTTATTGTCATTGGTATGTGTCTTAGCCTATTTAGTAGGTATGTCAATATCAATAATGTTCTCATCAATAATATCTTGAATCATATGCATAATGTTGAAAAATATGTTTGTATAATTCCCATTACATATATGGTAATCAAAATATGCATTCCCATATTTGTTTTTACATTATGATCTAGACATGTTTAATTCCATTAGTGGAGGAAGAATTATTGTATTGCATTCAAGTAGGTTTTACAATGTAATGCATGAGGAGGTGAAGGTAACTTTGAAAACTACCTCCTTGGTGGAGTTTTTAATTGAAACTTTTGTGTTGGTTGTGAGATAAAATTATTTACAACCTTATCTTAATTATTAATTCCATTTGGTTTGCTATTATAATTTGGATTACTTTGAAATTCTATATTTGAAGTAGAATGAGAACTTGGAGTATACTTAATCTTGTTCAAAGTAATCAATTTGATCTCATGCTCTTTGACTATATGGCATAGTTCAACGAAAGATTTGAACTTATCAAACATAATTAACTCTTGAAGTGGAGATAAAAAACTTTGAGTGAAAATATATTGAATATCATTATTGACCATTTGATTTGTCATTTCTAATATCATAATATTGTATATTAGCACATATTCATTGATTATTTCAATAGACCCTTGTTTGAGACTTGAAATTTGAGCATATAATATATTTTTACAAATTTTGATATAAAAGTGTGTTAAAAAATGATTTTATAAAGGGTGGAAATCCTTTACTAATTGAAGAGGATAATTTTCAAACCATATAAGAGAATATTATTTGAGACTTCTTAGAAGTAGCTTTGTTAACAAATTCTCATTATTTCTACAGTCTATATAAGCTACATGGAATGCTTGCAAATGAATCAAAGATCACCTTTTCCTTCATTTAAAGGAAGCTTATGAGACATAAAACTAATTGGTAATGGATAAGATGAAAATTTAGGTGTCAAAGGGTTATGTAATAAATAACATGAGTCCATAGAGTGTCTAGCATGAGAGATAGTTTGATCTATGTTAGCTAGTTTAGATTTTAAGGAAAGAAGTGAATTTTCAAGGGTAACAATTTTCAAGATATTAGGATGAGTGTAGGTATCTAGAGTAGGCATAAGCATGGATATATTTTGGTAACCAAGTGATGTTCTCAAACTAAAAGATAGTTATATAAAAGTATCTAAGGTTGAATAAATAGGAATGGATGCAATGTAGAAGTAAAAACATTGGAAAAAATATCTTAGCCGCCTTTATTTTATTCATCTCTAGAAACATATAAGAGCGAATCAATATTTTCTATCTATTATTGAAGATATTAAAAAAAAAAAATTATCATCAGTTAGATAGTATTGTTATTAAATATTATGTTATGAAATGAGAGCCATGATGTGCCCTTCAAGAGGATGAAGTATAATAAAATTGAATATTATTCAAAGTTTTATATTTTACACAATGAATAACATATGCTTCCTCTTATTCCCAAATCATTTTTAAATTGATAATAGTTATTTCAAGAGAAAAATGTCATGATATAGTAGTGTATGCATTTGTAATAGGAAGATCTTGAGATTGAACATTATTTAATATAGTTTATTTATTAATTCAATATTTAATCCATGTAAGAACATAATGAATAACATGATGAATAGTAAAAATAAAATCCAAAATTCTATGTGACATATGAAATAAAAATTTAGTCATTGATTTCATTATAAATACAATACAATATGAATAAAGTAATGCTAATGACTATGAATGTAATAAAATAAAAAATTAAGGTATAAAGGTGATCTAGGTAATGGTTTGAATGATTATGTAGGATCTCAAATATACTTTCGCGTTCATTGATAGTATCAGTCCAATGTTTCAGAGCACTAAATACAGAGGCAAAATCTTTGTGTATCTTACTAACCCCATTTTTGAGGGTATGGTAGAGTAAGTTATTTGGGTGATATAATCCTCTTAGGTGTACCACAAATCAAACAGGTAAAATAGGCATCTTATGGTATAAAAATGGAATCCTAAATATTTCTAATATATCATGAGGCACATAGAAATTGAATTATATGTTTAGTGTTATACAATGGCTATGAGTATTGGGGTAAACCCCTCACACCATGATTTCTAGAAATTAATCAATCTATAAACATTCATGATAGTCACTAAATAGTTCTAAAATTTCTATAACAAAATTTATAAAAATAAGCATAAGAAAATAGAAATAAAAAGAAATAAAATTGAATGATTTTTGTGTATAGATATCAAGAAATTTCAACCTCAAGTTGAAATAAATATATCATGTGTTAGATATTATCTAAGGTGTCAAGATGATCTTTTCAGTGTCAAAATAATCCAAGGTGAAAGAGAATTGAATTATTGTGGTCAAATTTATATCCAAGTTTGAAGGCTATTTTATTTCAATGTTAGGAATTTACATAATTTAAATGAAATCCTAAGATAAAAAATCAATAAAAGAACGAGCAGTGTTTTAAAAATAGTAGGCTCACTAGAATGTTTAATATATTTTGAATTAAATGAACTCATATGAATATATTTAAACTATTAAATTTGAAATATAGGAATATAAATTTTACAAAATTATAAATTAGCTAATAATAGTAATTAATACTAAGGATATGTAAACCTACAAAAATATATATTATAATGACTATGCACATTGATTGTGACTTGAAACTATCTCAAAAGACATGTGTACTATGTTATGACTAAATGGAGGAATGAAATATATGATTGGACAAGTTGGTAGAACAAATATAGGGTTACAATGTGGCCTATTCTATTGACTATAACCATGTATTAGTTGAATATATGCCTCATTTTTTAATCTAGGTTTATGTGACTATCTACAAAGGTTGATTGTTTAATTCCATGTACCAATATACTACATGGAAGACCTAAAAAACACAAACCCTTATTCCTACAAATTAAACATAGTAAAGATAAAATGATAGAATAAGGCATAATGTTAAAGGAATAGCTAAGCTACTCTTAGAAAATCCCTCCTAATCTGAGTGTTTTCATGCCCAATGTTTTCATGACTAAAGAACACACAAAAAATAACCATTTTTTTTAAATATTGAAAAATGCATGTCATGTAAAAGTTTCACTATTCATAATCTTGCCATATTTTTGGCATGATACACATAATGTATTGAGACAAAAATCTCATGTATACATGACATCAACAAAAGCATGAAAATGGTCCCATTTTTACTATACAACCATGTCAATCCCACTTGTCTATTTGACCTAAAATTGATTAAGTAGATCAAGGAGGACCTTTTCTTGAGGTTTGGACTAAATAAAAAGAATAAAATGGATGCAATTCTACAATGGTAATCATGTAGTTAACAACCATCATTTTTATAAAAATTCAATTATAAGTCAAAGAGTATTTCATAATAAGTATGCAAAAAGGTTCCTTACATTAATATAAAACTAAATATCATTGGAAAAGAGTGTTAGCATATATTGAGGGTTGGATATATCTCAACCCTAATCTATCCTAAGACCTAAATACAGTGCCCCACATCAACATGGAAGCCTACATATTTTCTCCTTAGAATACAGTTTAAATGTAGTTCTACAGTAAAAATTATGAAGAATCTTCTCTTGAGATGTCATCTTTAACAAGGGTTAGAAAACTAATCCAAGAATGGAAGAAATAGTGTAACTCCAATGAGATTCTAAACTATCTAATATGGAAATAAAGAAAACTAGACCACACACTAAAAACAATATCCTATCACCTTGACTTCCTAAGGTGTGAATGATTAACATAAATGTATTATTTCATAAGAGAAAATATAATTTTCAAACGTTATAATAAATGAACCAATGTTCCTTTAATTTAACTAATTTATAAATGTTAAGATACAAAGTTTACACTACTAGGAGAGGCTCCATCTCTTAAGGGTGTCTCTGTAATGATGAGGTCATTCAAGTACATCCAAGTTCTCTCAATAGGATAAAACATAGGTCACCTCCTAACCACTAATATATAGTTGAGGAATTATATCTTTGACCTCCATAATAGGGTTAATACCTATTTTCTCTCTCATACACTCAATAAATAAGGAATAGAGCATCAAATCATAATACCAATTAGGTTGAAATAAGTGGGGTTTCTAAGTTAAACACCTCATCAACACCTTATGTTAGTTTTTAATCACCAGTAATGTTCTCATATAGTTATTATTGATTTTATAAGTTCACACAATACACAAGTTCTTTATCAATAAAGTGCACATGATAAATAGTTATAAAAAATGATTTAAAACAAAATATAATCCAATAACAACATATTGTATGGAGGTTTAAGTTAACATATCTATGTCCATTTTACATAAAATAATGATAATGTTAACCTTCCTAATAGTTAAAATACTTATTCATATGGTTAAATTTAGAGGTTTAATGCTTTTCAAGGTTATTTATAAAAAAATTATGCCTTTCCCCTAAGAATTTATCTTTTTATGTTATAACCTATACTAGAAGTCAAATGACTGAGTTGACTAGAATCATTGCCAACAACATTTAAAAACCGTACACATGAATTTGAAAGATATATTGATAAATATATATTCACATAGTATAAAACTATAAAATTATTTTAATGGAAAAATTGACTCAAAACTGTGAATAAACTTATAAGCATTAGATTCCAAGTGTGTTGGTTAAGAAAACCCTATCACTGCTTACGATATTCATATATTTTATAGTCATGATGTAAGTTCAAGTGGATGGATGCATTACATTTTAAATTTAATTAATTAACTTATGAATGTAAATCCACACCAAAATCATGATAAACCTCATATGACTTTTACAAGTTATACTATAAACATATAATTTATATTAAACACATCACTTGTGTTTAAAATTTTACTAAAGTTCACCATATATAATTAGATTTTATGCAATATACACTTAAAACTAAGATATACACCGACATAAAATTACCCTAAACCAAATAAATTAACTATTAAATGAATATTTACCACTTGCATTATATTATATTTCATTAGCGTAACATTGACTAGCTCCATCCATATTAATCGTAAAATTTTAACAAACATTTTTAATTTTTAAGATTTAATGTTAATAAAAGCTCAACCCTTTCTCTAATAAATTTTTATTCAAAACATAAAACTAACATATTATGAGTTTGCTAACTTTCACCATTTCTGTAATGATTGTTCTTGAATAAGTGTTTGACTATGCTCCAATGTAGGTAAAGTGAACCAAGGATCAAAGGTGTTATTCAAATGCATGGTTTAATAAATGCCAGACATAAACTATCTCTAGGGACAAATTTCCATATCTACAATGGATTCAAGTACAATAACACATTCCCTATGAAAATATCATGTAGTATGCCATGAAATAGGTGATAAGGAATAATTTAAAAAAGTGCCTACCATCAAGGAGTAAAATATCATCCAATATATGGTTTTCTATATTTTATAAACATGCATTTGATTTTTTTTAGATTAATCATCTAATTGAAAATTTAGTATAACTAATGATCATTTTAATTATATTTCTCTTCATAATATTAATATTTAAATATATTAATTAAGTTTGATTCATAATTTAATTAGAAAACCATCCCAGATTGTAACTATACAGTTTTAAGACATGTTTGTATAATAATTCAAAATTAGACTACTAGTGATAAAAATATTAAACAACATTTTAAAGTAACGTAGATTTTTAATGTTTCATACACACTAAGATTCTAAATAATAATTCCTTGTGCAGGATTGAGAACAAAAATGGTTCAGGTTTAGAAGATGAAAATAATAAGTTAATTTTATTTAAATGAAATATCTTTAATTTTTTAGAAAACATATAAATGTCTATAAGAGACATCGATTTGTTTTATTGTAATATTATTGTGGAAGAATTAGAGTGTTATGTGGATACTCTTATTATGTATCATTTCTATAAATATTGAATAGAAATCTAAATCTATAGTCATTTTAATAGTACATGAAAAGATTAAGATGTTATAGGTAATAGGATTTAATGTTAAGAACATGAGGCATGGATGTCACACACGAGTGGTTCTGAAATGAACAATACAAAGTAAGCTATTCAACCAACTATTGACTTGTGGCAAAATTTCATTGTCATGATGTCATACTATAATGATATTGTGATCATATTATTATAAATAATATTTATCAAAACAAAACTAAAATGAATACATTGGGAAATCACAATCTAATTTTATTTTGAAATAAATAATGATAAAATTCACTTAGAGGAATAATAGTTGATGAATATAGTATTTGGTAATAGAGGTTATGTGATGCAAAATATCATGTGCAAATGTGTAAATCACCTCAATCTTAATGTAAGACTAAAATTTAAATAATTAAATAATATAATCTTAACTGAATGTGATAGATATCAAGCATAACAAAGCTTTAAAAACAAGGGATTCATTCACCTTCCACCATAAAAAATTTCCCAAGGACTTCAAAGGATTGGATATAAGAAAATTTATGTAGACCAAAGGATTATTTTGAAACTATTATGCACTTTTTTAGTTCTTTTTATTAAAATATATTAGATATTAAAATTTGCATATTGTTCAATTCACTAAATATAACCAAATAAGCCTTGATTCGATAGATAAATTAAAGATCAAATGTATATCTATCTATAATTTCTACTTAAATATATAAAATTCATATCCCATCATTTAAATATAGTCCAAAGAAGTTAATTCACTTTCCAGGGCTTACCTAGTAAAAAATTGGTTCTATGGTTTTTAATTTGAGTGGCATCCTAGCTTCTCCATAATGCATTATTATTATTCTAGTTCCACCTTTTCTTCTCTCAAAAAATGCATCTTTTTTGTCATTTTATCAAAAAAATAACATTCTTACCTTGCTCATCACTACTTTATTTTTGAGTATAAGACTTCCAGATTCATCATATTCATGTAATACATTATCTTGGAGTTGTGACATCTCAATGTAAATGCCAAACTCTCCTTGAAAATTAAGAAATTGAAAAATTTCCACACTAGCATGAAATAGTTTTCATCGAGCCAATTTTTTTTATCTTCAATAAAACATAACACCTTTATACAATGTATTTTAGATACATTCTACCATTTTAGCTTCAACATCCTCATAAAATGTAACATCAATTACCTGCATATCTTTTTTATAACATCTGTCTCACTTTCTAGTGCAAAAGTCTACTTCAAACTTAATGTATTTTATCTTCATCAATTTGCTTGCTTGGTCATTAATTAAGTATTATTTTAAGATGAAAACAATAAAACACTCTTGATCATCATTTTGCATAATCAAATTTAAGTGTGGTTTTAATATTATTTTTTACTCATCAAAATCCTCAAAAATAACAAGAAGAATAGTTGCATAAGGTTGCTAGAACCAAAACATAGATTTTTCTTGTGGGAAACAACTATGAAGATGATAATATATTGTTAATATGAATTTTACATGTAGCTTCTCCACATGAAAAGGTTTATGATCATTTTTATTAAGGAAATCTTTCAAAAATGGCACATGATCATGAAATCCATTTTTGAATGTAGGCCACATGTCATTTAAATGTCAATGGTAACAATGATTCATTCAGATGAGTTATTGAAAGTCCAAAATTGAGAGAGAAAATTCTCTATTGATTAAAGCATAGAGATCTACCTATAGATGGTGTTCTTCTTTATTCATGGCTATCCTTAAGAAGGGCATCTTTCTCCTAACAATTATACAGTTCTCAAATTTTCTCTACCATATCCTAGAATGGAGTGCTCCCACTCTTTGACATAAATGGTGCCTTAAATAAGGATATCTCAACCTACCAATATTAAATTTTGACTAAAGGCAAAAATTTGACTAGAGGGGCACAATTGGTGAAACTTTAATTATTTTTAGGTGGTTGAATTAATTTGTCATAGAGTTTTAATTTGATACAAACTTATTTTGTCTACAATAGGTAAAAACTTCAATAATTATCAATTAATATTTGAGAAAACCAACTTACATAATTACACTTTTCAAAAAGGTTAATATCAAACTTGTAAACCTATGTTTTAAATAATCAATTAATATCTTTAAATGTTTCTTGAGTTTATTGTAAAATATAATCACATTAGAAAGGCAATGCCAACAAACATAAACAACATCAATAATTAATTAAAGGTATATTCAACCATAAAATAGGTATTCTATTAAAGAATGAAGGTGCAACAAACCAAAGTTTCAAACATTTCTTTTTTATTATAAAAAAATATATATTTTTATACATACATACTTAAACTTGATTTCTGCCTTCATCAATCCCAACAGACTAAAGAAAATAGACCTCACTCTAGATACTATACTATTCCAAGGTCAAGATTAAATGTATACTAAAATCACTATGGGTTAGATTACTACTCATCAAGATAGATATGAATATCTTTCTCAAGACTGCTAACTAGATACATTACACACAAATATGAGAACACAAGAGTCAACAATAGATCAAATGCAAATGACATGCTAAGATTAATGAATGGTGGTAAATTTACATGATGGGTGTTAAATTATTTCCTCTTAAAGAAGCATCACACTCAATGTAGGAACTACAAATAATTAAAGTAAGGTGAATACCTAATCTAAATTCTTCCTAAATACTAATAGAAGCAACTGATACCCATAGTTCCACCATAGTGAAACTAACATGAATAAAATTTGATATGAAAATGTGAGTATAAATACCACTATGATATAAATCATATTGGTCAAAAGGTCAACCACCACTCCACGGTGAAATTAAAATGTGCAAAGATAAGTGCCATTCCATGGCAAGACCACACTGAGTAATATGGAGAAATATTGAGTTCCATCCAAAGGAAAAATCAAGAATAAAAACAAAATTAATAAATAATAATCCCATATGAATACACTACTTATAATGGTTTAAGAATTATAGTTCCACTAGTCAACTACACTACAAAATAAAGACCATGTCGGGTGAGGGAAAGATAGTATCATGAACTTGCACATACAAGTTCCTATCACAAACTTATAGATTATTTGAAAAAATATATTCTTCTCCCCCATACCTAAACAAGGCACCAATTATTCATATTACTTAACATATAAAAAACCAACACTTATAATTAACGAATGACTCAAAATCAACTAATCGAAATAAAAACTGATTTAAGACCAAGCAACCTCAAAAGAGTTTTAAAACCATAAAATAAAGCATTATAATTAAAAAAAAAGTCACTAATTGATTAAATACATTATTAAAGTTTCAAATTAAAAAATGGTGTTGGTTTTAAAACAACTTAAATTTCTAATCATATTAAATGAAGGTTAAATAGAACAATATTGTAAAAAAGTCACATCACATTCACTATGTGGCTTAGGAATCTGACCAAGGGGAGGACATGAGTAACCATCATAAAATTATTATTTTTTGATCCAAATTACTTTGTTCATGAAATGCCCATGATATTGGGTATTCCATATAAAGAGGAAGGTGGTGACAACTACAGACTTTCATCCTCTATTTTAGGACTGATCTAGGATTAACCCAGGGCATGGTTGTAGGTATTTGAATTTACAAATGAAGTTTGTTGGAATAATAATATAAGATATGAAATATCAACACCAAAGGTTCAATATAAATTTAATACATAGAGGTCAAAGATTATTATGATAATTTGAGTATTATACTTTTTATTTCTAAATACAAGGGGAAAAAGTAATTCAATTTTAATTAACAAACACAAAAAAGGGGGAAGGTTAAGGTAGAAAAGGGAGCCTTTAGATATAGAATAAATTAAATACATTGATCATTGAACTAAGTTACTCTACCATGGTTATACCAATGTAGATAGAGTTTCACTAAAGTTATACCTATAAGAATATATAATGGGAAGATTTTAAGGGAACCTAGAGTATGCCTTCAATTTGAGCTCTCATTAAAGATGAGTACTAGGAACTTATAGTATAATACACATAAAAAACATATGAGAATTTATAGATTAACACACAAATTATCAATACTATAAAAGGAAATGAGAGAACTCACACAATGATTTTTATAGCTAAGCACATAATAACCATATCACACATGAAGCAATAAAGTATTAATCCAATTAACTTAGCATTAACTGCCATTCTAGAATGGAGATGAAAGAAAATTAAAACAAAAAAAAAAACCATCTTGAAAAAAGCAAAGATTATATTCATTAAAAAAAGTAAGTGATGTTACAATAGTTGATCTGGGTTGACTTTACAATCTAGAGATATGAAGGAAAAGTAGGCAAAATCCTAGCTATAATTCAATATCGCTTTTAAGAAATTTTAGTCAACCCTATATTACAATAAGATTTTTAATTATATAGATAAGGATGGGTCTCACTTCTAAATATCATGAAGATCCCATCTTGTGCCATGATGGCCACTCATTATAGTTACAACCATAATTCAAAATTTAAAACAAAAAAATCACTGCAAACCACAAAAGATCTATGAGGGATCACTTAATTAATATGAGGAGGTGGATGAGAAGGTCTAATTCCTAACTAATTTGAATTGGAATCCTTATCTTCCAATGTAGCCACCATGAGGTCAAACTCATTTTTCATCTTGGCAAGGTTCATTGGGGGCTCCTTAAATATTGCCTTGGCTTGAGTCACCTCTCACTGATAGACTTGGAATGGTGTTTCCATCAACACTTAGACCCTAGATACAAGGTTGATTCTTGCCATCAATGATGTTGATAGATCTAATACCACCTAAACCCCTTCTTGGTTTGCTTTGGTTACCTTTTCCCTCATGACCTGGTCTAATTGACCTAGGTGGAATTTGAATTCCCCTTAGTTGATCAAGGTGCCATCTAGGTGGAACAACACAAAGATATTAACCTCCTTGAAGTAGGTCAGTATCTTCTTCTTGCATTTTTCTAAGGGTCTATTTATAGTGTAGGTCATGACTAACCATTCCTCCATTGCATTCTTTATGTTCTCAGTGTATGTTTGATACAACCCTAAGTTTGAGGTTAGTTCTAAGAACATCCCTTTATCGATCACCACTTAAAACTTCTTGCACTTACCATATATCTTGGTAATCATATCTAAATAATCCTAGGTCTACTAGATAAGTACATTGGTCTTAGTCAGGGTGTCCACTACTTTCCCAAGGACTAAAAAGAGTAGGAAGAGGGTGTCCTTGACCTACCCAATCAACTTTATGGGACATGTTATATTCACTTGGGATTATAAATTTTAAACCTATCTCGACATGTCTTTGAGGATATTTTCAAACACATCATGAGTGTATAGGAGAATGAAGAGTGGCTCCTTGTCCATCCTTTCTTCCTTGATGGAAATCCTCACCTTGGCAAGGGAAAACAAATCCTAATGGGTCTACCAAACTAATAGGTTCCCATTTTAGATAAACCTCTACATCAATATCATCTTCATGATTTTAAAGGATCGATCAAAGATCCATTATACATTTACGTTACCCTAGGTAGTCATCTCTAATGTGTATAACCTTGGGACCATTCCCTAGGTTGGAGGAGGTGTAGGAGGGGTGGTTTAAATGGTGGTAAAGGGTAGAGGATGAGGCAGAGGGTATATGTAGGAAGTAAATGGAGTGAATGAGGAAAATAATGGAGGAAGAGGAGGCATGGGAGTGAAAGGAAGAAGGAGTAAGGGGGATGCCCATGGGAACATCTATGCCTATCACTAATCTTGGGTCTAATTCACTTGAGTGGGAATTACCCCTAAGAAAGGGATATTAAAAAAAAGGTAAGAGATGGTTAGTTGAAGGATAATCCCATAGCACCTTAGGTAATGGAAAGAGGGGCCCAGGGAGTAAGGCATTTAAGTGATACAAATAGGTCCAAAGGAACTATTTTAGTCTATGGAGGAGGTTTAATTAGATCAAAATGCCTTTGAGGTAGATCTAAAGTGTGAGTTGCCTTTTTCTTCTTTAACCTCTTACCAAGGTTAGCTTTAGATGTTTTAGTAGATAAAATGATTGGGATAACATGAGCCATTAGGGATGATGGTAAAGGACATGAAACTACTAAGGGAATAACCAAGATGATTGGAGTAGGCACTAGAGGGTCCTTACTTATATTATTATGCTCTTAATAGTTTTAGTTACACTTGATGATGAATTTACACCTAAGAAAGGTACCAAGAGGACTCTTAGTTGTGAAATGGATGGAGTGGAGGGAATGAAGAGGAAAAGATACTTGGGAGGACTTAGGGAAAAGTTACTTTAGAAAATGATGAAGGGGGTGAAATGGGGAAAAGAGGAGGCACCACTTAGGGGTTTTGTGGGAGTGAAGTGGAATTGGTGGGTATTATGAATGAGAGTTGAAAAATGGTGAGAGTGAGGGGAGGAAGGGAAATGGGAAAAACTATAGGTGTGAGAGGGGGAACCTAGATGGGTTACTATTGGGATCCTTACTCTAAGCTCACCCTTAAACTACCAACCATGTTAAAACTCAAGGTCTAGGTGACCTAGGGTTGAGATGCTGGTGGTTGAGCTAGTTGCATCTGGGTTGCTTGGTATCAAGTAGCTTGGGTTTGGATTTGCCACAACTAAACTACTAGAGATATTTTAAGAGAAAGAGGTAGAGGTGGTGCATGAGGGGAAACTAGAGGAGGTAGAGGAAGAGCCAAGGCATTAGGAGAAGGAGCTACTATAAGAAGTAAAAGAGGATATGAGGCATGAGGAGTAGGATCTACTAGAGGAATCAAAGCTTGAATTAGAGTATGAGGATAAGGTAGTGAAACTCCTTAAAATATCCTTCAAGAGATAGTAGGAGATATCAAATTTGGGTCCTCTATAGAACAAGTAAGAGATAGAAGAGGTGAAAATGGGCTTGCTTGAGTCTTATTACCTTTTTCCTCTTTGCCATGATTTGGGATTAGACCTCTTAGTCATTGGTAGCATCTAGGTAGAGATCATCATCATCTACTACCTAATGATCATAGTTGATATTGAGGTGAGTTGAATACCATGCCAAGTGACCTCTAATTATCCCCTTGGGATCTTATTAGCAAATCTTACACTTTTCTAGGGTAAAAGAGTCTCATCTAGCTACCATATTTTGAATTAGAGGGAAGGCCTTATAGATGTGGTACTTGATCATGATCATAAGAAGAGAGCATAACTTCTTCTAATTCTAGATGTAGAACTTGAATATGCCCTCCACTAACTAATAAGAAATTTCCTAATCTACTAGATTTTTTGGAATGAAATATGGAAGGCTTATGGGATCCTTAAGGAAACTTGTAAACTAAACCATGGTGTCCACCTAGTAAAGCTAGTAGTCCCCAATGGTGATGATTGAATCCATGATTTCATTAGATATGTAGGGCATCAGGACCTCAATGATTGCTTGGTAAACCACTAGGTATAAATTCTTGTATATGTCTAAAATGTGGTTGTGAAACTTGTGGCCATACAACTTGTGGAAGACCACATGGACCATTGAGCTCCTGAGAACCCACATAGGAAATGTTGAAGGCTTGAAAGAGAACATCCCATAGACCATGTACAATAAGTAACTCATAATATAAAAATTATTCCTAGCTTAGGCATATACAATAGCATTGACTAACTTGAATTTGATCAATCATCCCATGTATGGGACTTCTGAGCATGTCAAGACCATATGCAAGAGAGGCACCCATAACTCATGGACATGTAAGTAGTATTAAGACCCAAATAATTAGTTCAAATGGATCATACCTACCTAAACATCCTCCCAAAAGGTGTAAACTATGTATGCATTAATATCATCCTTGTTAACCCACTTAGCATCTAGGTTCTCAGCCTAGTTATGGAGGATGTCATATATTTAATAGGTCCCCATCCAAACTATCACCACTATTGCATCATAAGAGAAGGTGTAGTCCAAGTGGGAGTATTAAACCTTGAAGGAATTCCTAGGGATATCGATAATCTAGTGTTGAGAGTTAGGCAAACACACCTAGTCACAAACCTCATCCTGCATGTATATGGTGTTATGAAGGAAGATACCAAACACTTTTATAGGGGAATGTCTCTAGCTTGGATGTGGCTCTGTGAAGTTTGCACTTCTTGTATGATTGAAGAGAATCATCAAACTCTACTTGTTGGTCATCATTGAGCCAAAATATCTAGATACTTGATTAACCTCTTTGAATAAATCATTATAGTGATTGAATTTAATCAAGCCAACCAAGACTGTTGTATCCTAGTACTCTAGTTCAATCTTTGGGTTTGAGGAGTATACAACTATTATATTAGGATGGATGGGTAATAGGAAAGCTTTGAGTGTTATATGCATAGAATATAGGGGTTCTCTATGGGAATTGGAAATATAGGAGTTAGGGTGTTCTCAAAAGTAGGAATGGTAACCATTAGTGAGATTTACTTAGGCTTTTGTAAACACATGCTTAAAAACCCATGTATAAATGGTGTTCAACAACTCACTTACTACAAATTCAAATTTTATTTTGTGGATGTATTTTCTCTCTTTACTTCTAAATTTAATGTTGAATTTGGATCCCATCATCATATAAATCTAGATGGATATAGAAATAGAGATGGGATGTTTTAAAATTGTCTAATTAAACCCAACTTCTTATTTTATTAATGCTCAAAACATGTTAGTCATGTAGTTACATCTCTTTAGAGGCTTCTTAGTTAAATCATAATTTTTGACACATGACATCCACTCATTGGTCCTCCTACTAATAGTCAACACCTAGGCATGGATTTTTACTCTATGTCATTCTCTTAAGAAGGGTGATGTTTCACCTAAGGATAATTGGCATATCTTGATTGATTCTCTGGCATTATCTATACCTTATTCTAACCTTCTCAAGGGTTTACGTTTCTACTAGTTCATCTACCTTATAGGGTGATATGGTTATTTATGATTTGATTAGGCTCTTTTAGGTTCTAACATATTTGATAGCTCCAGATATTATCCATTCTAATACTTGACAATGTGGCACCTTTTCATTCAGTCAAGCTCTATTGGGATCTAACATCTCTGATAGGTTTGAGGACTATCCACTATAACACTTAATAACATGGTTCCTTATCATTTAATCAAGCTCTCCTAGGCTCTAAAATCTTTTATAGGTCTAAGGACTAGCCACTATGAGTCTTGGTGACATGTCACCTTCTCATTCAGCTAGGCTCTCCTAGGCTTTGACATCTTTAATAGGTATGAGGACTAACCACTCTAAAATTCAATGACTTGGTGCCTTTTTATTTATCCATGCTCTCTCAAGATTTGACATATGTGATAGGTCCAAGGATTGGACACTCTAACACTTGGTGACATGGTGCCTTCTCATTTAGTTAGGCTCTCCTAGGCTCTAACATCTTTGATAGGTCAAGGACTAGACACTTTAACACTAGGTGATGTGGCACCTTATCATTCAACTGGGATGCCTTGGGACTTGACATCTATGAAAGGTTTGGGGATTGGCCACTCTGACACTCAATTATGTGGCACATTCTCATTTGGTTGAGCTCTCTTAGGATTTGACATCTCTAATAGGTCTAAGGATTGGACACTTTAACACTTGGTGATGTGACACCTTCTCATTTGATCATCTCTGTCTTTTAAAAAATCCAAAAAAAAGACTATGTAAGACATGAAAAGATACACAATTCATTTAATACTTAATCATCCCTTACTAATACTTCAACTTTATGTAAAGGGTAATGGGTCTATTTCTTTAGAAAAGGAATGAGACTCTAGGATATTTTATCTAAAGATGATTTGTAATGTTAGAATCGTGATTCATAAAATAATATACACTCCTTAAAAATAAAAATAAAAGAAGCCTGTTGTTACTTGGGGAAATCAAGGCAATCCATATTCTAATGATTTAAATAGGTGCTACAAATAAGAATAAAATAAAGGACACTGAAGCTTTGTTTAATGATAATTTTAGAGGGGTCCCCCATTTTGAATAAAATGGGCATGTTGGCCACAAAAAATGGTGATTTCCATGGGGAAAATAGTGACAAACACTTAGAACCCAACCAATTTATTCTTCTTTCCTTGATCATCATAGATATTATAAGAGGGATATTTATTTATGACAAAAAAGATAAGTCACTAAAGTATTGAAATAACAAGTGGTGTACTAAGATTTCACCTTATAGATAGCTACCAGTGTGTGTAAAAAGTGATTTTCATTTTCCATTCACTCCCATATTGTATTTGAGTAATTGAGGTTACACTAGTTATAAAGCTTCATTTGAGGTGTTGATGGCTTGATTAATTGAATGGGAGATAGTTGGAACATTGATCTCTTCCTAGATGAGAATTCATAGCCTTGACAAAGATGCCTATAGTCCTATTCACAACCTTTTTAGCTTCTATCTAGGACATAAAGCTTGTGGTGGAGATTGACTGTATAGCCCTTTCGAGGTAGACTTAAAATTTATATTCTATATGCTTTCCTTATTCTTTACCAAGCTTCCCTATGAAAATATTATTATTTATTAGTCTTTTCCATCGAGGGTTCAGGACTAAGCCAAGGTTGAATGAATGATGAGGAAGTTTTGAATACCCAACTAGTCTTTTATTAGCTTAAATAATCTGGTATTTTTTTGAGACATTATTTTAAGTGTATTTTGGTGGATTTATTAGGGTGTGGGCTATTATAAAATCCACCTATTTATTTTAGAATCATTAGCCTCTCAGATCTAGAATGTTAAAGTTTCAATTACCATCTTGGAATAGCTTGGATTGAAGGTTTCAACTTGGGTCTTCCTACTTTTCAACAATCCTTTCAAGATTTGGCCATTATTTTTGAAGTAGCTACTAATAGGTCTGAGTATTAGAGGAACACCACAAAATAAATATGGAGCCAGAGGGGTTAAACACAAAACAAAATAAAAGCACATAGTGAAAACAAACACACAATGAAAGCAAACCTATTTAATACATACATTACCACCTCTACTTAGAATACTCATAAACCACACTAGAGGGGAAAACTAAAAAATAGTGATTTAGGAACTAATAATTTACTAGAAGTGTTATCTCATTTCCCTCAAGATCTTTGAGACAGAAGGCATTTTGGCCTAGGATTTTATTTATTTAGTATGGGCTAATCTAGAGGGGATCAAATTTTTAATGTTGGCCTTTATTTCTATGAGCCTTATCTCACAATAGGACTAGGTCAAAGATTTTGAAGGTCTTGATCCTTTCCCTCTTATAGAACCACATTTCGATTGTAACTTGGTTATTGTTAAAGCTCAACAAAGCTTCATCCTAAGCTTCCTCTAACTGAATTAGGTCAAGAAGTCTAAAATTTAGCTTATCATCTAGTTTCATGAATTATTACATAAACTTATAAGTTGGTAGCTTGAGTGTGAATAACATGATTGGATCCACTCCATAAACTAGAAGGAAAGTAGAGATTTTGAGGTTTTGTTTATACTTAGTGTAGTTAGTCCATAGGGTGAACTTTAACAATGAGTGTCATTCTTGTGGATTTTTTCTATCTATTTTATTTATGGCATCAATCAAATTCTTGTTAGTGTACTTCACCAATCCATTCCCTTGTAAGTAGTTATTAGATGATAGCTTTAGTATCATCCCATTATCATAGGCCCATTCTGTGAATTCTATGGATTGAAATGTAGGACCATTATCACATACTAAATAAATGGGAACCCCAAAATGTGTGGTTATTGTGTTTTCAAGGAATTTTATGATTTAGGTAGTGGTGATTCTTTTGATTACAACTACCTCAAACCACTTGGTGAAATATTATATGCCCATAAGAATGAACTTATGCCCAACTAATGAATTGGGGTTAATAAACCTCATGAAATCAAGTCCCCATTGTGAAAATGGTGTTTAGGGATGAATATGGAGTATTGAGCATGTTAAATAGGTACCTAAGATGTTTTATAATATTTGAGTTCTTGTTAGAATAATTGGAATTCATATAGTTGTCCATTGTTTTTATATAGAGACTTTGGGTCATGTGGTAGAAAATCTAAGTAGGCAGTTTGATGACATTAACATTGCCACATGGGAATGAGTTAAGGAGAGTTGGTTATATGGTTGTGATAAAATTAGTCCCTAGTTTCTATGCATTGAATATTATGTCATACACCAAATTTCATCAAAATATATGCAAAGACAAATTTGGCCTCCTAGGTAGTTTGACAGTATTTCCCCATACTTAACCAAATTAGCATGAGGCAAAAAAGAGTTAAGTAAGCATATTGATGAAGTTATATCCCACACATATGCACATTTCAGGATAAGTTGATCATATGGGTTTCTTTCTTTTTTTGCCTAGTTTATTTATTTTAACTTTAAAATCATGAAACAAAGATCATCAAAACATATGCATATGTAAAATTGGTCTCCCAGGTAGTTTGACTATGTTTATCCATACTTAGACAAATTTGTATATGACTAGAAAAGTTGAGTATGAATTTTGATGGTGTTATATCTTATAAATGTGATGGTTTTAGGATAATTTGATCATATGGGATTTTTTAGTTTTTATACTAGTTTATTTGTTCTAATTTTTATATCATTTGATGAATCATGTCAAAATATATGCATGAGAAAAGTTAGCCTTCCAGGTAGTTCCAGGGATAGTTGACTTTGTGGAAGAAAATTCTAAGTGAGCATGTTGATGATGGAATATATAACATGTTTATGGATTCAAAGATAATATTGTAATATGTATGGATTCCCCTATGAGATCATATCACATGGTTCAAATTTTAGATAATGTGTCTAAGCACAATAAAAGTTATTGAGGTTTAAAATTGGCTTCTAAGGCATTTTGAAATGGTTTCCATAGTCAATTTTGAACAAGGTAATGATTGATCAAGTATAGAACAGATAAATGGAGTGATTTGAAAATAAGAAATTAGGAAGAAGTGAGATGATAATAATTTTTCAATGTTTAATGATTGGGCAAAGGTAAAGGATACAGATCAATGGTGAGTGCATGATCATTCAGTTAAAGATCTACGATGCGTGTTGAGTCAAAATGGTCAACCTATTTGGTATATAATGACCCAAATTTCATTTAGATATAAAGAATATTATAAAAATATTTATGAATAATGATATTCCAAGTTGATAGAGAACATGATATGAAGGCAAGTGGTCAAGGTTTAACTGCGACCATTAGAATTCAAATATTTGAATTTTTGCAAAGGAAATAACTAGTCTATAGAATTTGGACTATAACTTTTGATCCATAATTTATTTGCTGGTGATATAAAAATAAAATATGAAGAGTAATCCATAATTAATCTATTAAACCTAATTTTAATATCTGAAAGTGTGTAAAGTCATATTTATTTATGTTCAAAGTTGATTGTGTGTTTGTACATATTCTGCAAGTAAGCTGAGAAGGGTAATTGAGCTTGTGTTGATCTTGTTTTGATGTTTCATGATAAATTAACTATTTTCAAGTTTTTTATACTCCATTTTGATTTTTTTTTTTTTTAAATTTTAGAGGTGTGATCAATATATATTTAGTATGAATTTTTTTAATAAGTTTACTATGCATTTGATCATAATGTTCTTATGCACTAGGTCAGTGTTTGAGTTGGTTAAGCATACATAGAAGTGAGAAAAGATGTATGTGATCATATAAGAATATATAATGGGATATAAGGAGTCTAACCAAGTATTTTAAAGTGTTATTATGTTATTTTGTTTATTTTATGAAGTGAAAAATAGGTGATTAAGTTTCTATGCAACCTATAAGAGCTACACGGGCCTTATTGAAAGGTGTAGCTACTTAAGGGTGACCCATAGATGCTATGGAAAACCTATGAAGATTTTTTTATCCATGTACTGATGTAATATAATACTTAAGGGTTAATTCAAGTGCAATTTCTAACCAAGGAGTTGATATTCATGATTGCTCTATATATAGTGAAACCAAATGAGATGGTTTTTATATTTGTAAAGACTTGTATGTGAGAGAATTGGAGAGTGAAGGAAAGGAGAGGAGATTGAGAATTACCACCTATTATTTTGATGATAAGAGAAGATTAAATACTGTGTGTATGATTTATATTTCATTTTTATGATGATAGTATAGTGTTATTATAGTTTGAAGAGGTGTGAAGAGATTTGCATGTGCATATGAGGACTGTTTGAGTGAATAAGGATAGAGATTGTTGAATTCCTATGTGAGAGGCTTGAATGAGTTAGAGAGATAGTTTGTGTAGTTATTATATAATTATAGGTCCATCATTAGGTTTTGAATACATTAGTTTTAAGGTGGAAGTGTTCATTTCAAGGAGGGTCTAAAGGACTTGATCTTCCTTAGGGTTAGTTGCTCCTTGTCAAATAGGGTTTCACTAAATACCTTTGGTCATAAGGACTTGATCAAGTTTGTAGGTTATAAGGACTTGAATGAATATGTAGTTATAAATAATTTATCATCTTAGGGATAGGTTCTCTTTTTGGAACTATTATTTCACTAAATGCCTTAGGTCAGAAGGACCTGACCAAGGTTCCTAATCAGAAGGATTTCATCAATCTCTTGTTTATGTTCATCTTATAGGACATTAGTACATGTGTTTATAGGATTTAGAGTGGGTTTTATTACCTCAAATTTTTTCCCACATATATTTTGTGTTATGTATGTGATCTTTTATTATGTTCATTATTCACTGTTATGAATTAGCTGTATGCTTCATGAATGATTATATTGAATGATTAATTATTTTAAAGGATTTGGAAATTGAATTAGATTATTGTTCACCATTGATTTACCACCACTCTTAGTGGATTATTCCTCTAAAATCCAAAATTATCAAAACATAAAAACAAATTCCCTCACAGATGCACTATCACTTATATGCAATGTCTAATTATTATTTTTCTTGGGGGGGGGAGGGTAATTTTATAAAATACATATTCAAGTCATATTTATAAATATAAAAATAGGATTATGGAGGCAAAAAATGTAGGAGGTCATTCAATGTATTCTCATTAGTCACTAGTGATAGGGCCATTAAACTACATTAGTGGCACCAATATGTTCTAAATTGACTAAAGCCAAGGAGGATTCTCATTAGAAGTGAATATGATAAATGTTGTGTACAATAAAGGGGTGATGATTATGTGAAAAAGTTACATAAGATACAAATGAGGACTTAGTCCTCTTTTTTCATTTTCAATATTTTTTTTCAATTCATAGTTTTCTTATTTTCCATTGTGTTTTGAATAAACCATTAGTGTAACATTTGGGGAAAGCTATACATTCTTAAATAATATAAATATTAGGGGGTAAGAGATAATTTTGAGGTAGCTCAATATAGATCATTGTTTAGCTAGTGTAGGTGATGATTTAATTCAAAGTAAATTCATAATTTTATGATCAATCAATCACCTTTAGAAATTCTTTCCATAGGGTATTGAAAATATAGGCTCCATGAAAATTAAACTCATCTCTAAAATATTACACCCTTATGAGGGTTACAAGACAACTTGATAGAGTGTTCCTGGTCTAAGCAATCTTTTTAGGGAGCAACATTTGTAGGACATCTTTATATTTTACCATGGTTATACTAAGTCGGCATGTTAGGAAATTAGTGTTAGTTCTAACATTATAGTTAGTATATATTGTATGGAATAATATTTTAATAAGTTTTACATGAGTACAAATCACTCAAGATAGTGATAGAGGGATTCTAGGAATAAGTAATAGGGATGATAGATACATGAGGGATGATAAGTTAAGATTGTTGTTTGAGTCATCCTTCTTAATAATATGAGTTGAACTCACTATATATGTGATAGATCTCATAATGTAAAATGATATAAATGGATTGAATAGAATATTATTTTTGTGTTAATATTTTTCAATTATTAACATAATTATCTTATCAAAACCTGATTGTCAAGATAGAAATGATCTAATAGGTGAGATGGAGTACTCTATCTATAATGAGATAAAAAAGATATTTTCGACCCATTTTGAGGTCATATTATGAATATGATTCATCCTTAATAATATTTTTTATTAAAATGAAATTCAACTTGAAAATATATTTAATTTTCAACTTAAGGTGTGAACCAAGCCCTATGATTTGTTGAGATCACTTGGGGTCACCCTAATACCAATTAAGAGTTAGGACAAATTATTTGAGATAATGATTATTTCAACCCTAATTTTGTTATTCAAGTGTCCATTATAGACATTAGGTCCATTTAGACCTATAAATTAAATTATATAATTATAGTCATGTTTGAGAGCCTATACACTAATTAGAGTAAGTGGGGTTTGCATGGTCTAGCATGCACAGTCAAGAGTGACTTTGCATCTAATTAAGCAATTCCAATCATGTTGTTTATGCATTTGATATTATTTTGATTAATTTAATGTATCATTACATTAATATGGATAGATAATTTTTCAACCTATTTTTTTAGATTGTGCATTATACATTATAAAAAATTGCTTACTTTTGTGTAGTTTTAGTAAAGAAAAAAATTTGGGCATAAGGATTTGGTATCATAGAATGATTTCAACACTATAAAATTTGGGTATGTTCTTATATTATTAAAATTCAAATGCTTAGAAATATTTTTATATTGGTAACTTTGTGTTTGATACTTATGCTTTGATCTGACACTCATATTTCCATGTGTAGTATGATTACTTGGGGATGCAGGCTTCTACATCATGACCTTGATGATCTTATTGATCAATTTATAGATATGTAGGGGTTGGTAAACCTTAGGTAATAAATAATTTAGGACACATAGTATATTTTTAGTATATTATAAGAGAGATTTCAAGTTGTGCACTAGGTTTGTGAGGGGAACTTTTTAAAATTATCATGGGGTGGATATATATCAATCAAGGAAAGAGGTAGACAACCCACAACCTAATAGGTAAAAATAAAATGGAGACAATGAGAATTAAATATCACATCTCCCTACGCTTGCATGTATAAGGATAGAAATAAACTTATCATCATAGAGAGGAGCACTGAGTGGTAAAGATCTTAACATCCTTTTAGGCCAATATCATGATATTTGGTCAAGGACTCAATATGACTACAACCATATAATTTTAATGGCATTCATGTGGGTTATTTCATTGAGGAAAGGTTATTTAGTGTTTGAAAATGATTCATCTTGTAAAATTTTAATTCTAATGGCATATACCATTGGGATAGTCATCTTTTGAGAGGTACAAAGAATATTTTGTTGGAGTTAAAGATCATAATATTTATTTGACCTAAACCACCACTATCTAACATAATATGCATAGTCTCCCTATAGACATTAGTAGTCATATTAGAGAGGGCTTATATTGTAAATGAGACTTGGTGGATCTTAAGAGGATCAAAAGATATTTTGATGCAAATAATAAACCTAAAATGATCTATAACCCACACCCAAAGGAGGTAAGAAAACTAACTAGTTAGCTCATGTACCCTCTGATTAGCATTATAAGAGTAACCATTTGGACTGAAGTACTCAAATACTATGAGGTTTTATAAATGGTAGGGCTAGAACACTAAGATGAATTAGGATAGGAAACTTGTTATCTATCATAGTAGGTTAATGTAGACTCATAATTCTACTAAGTAAATACCTTCAGGTTCTATAGCTATAGTTTGGTAAAGGACTATTAGAACCCCATTAGGCAGAGATTAGGTTAGGGTTACATGCTACACTTATGGATCACCAAAAAACTAGACATGATATTTTTCATGGAGATTATCATCTACCACAAGTCATAAGTCTATGATTTTTGGTATATAGTAGGTGTTGTAGGTTAGGGACATAATATGTATGCAACAATTAAGAAGCACCAAGTAGAGCACTAGGTGATGGTCATAAAGACAAAATTTCTAGTGTTTTTAGGCATGATTCATCTATAATGATTCATCCCATGCATGATTAGGATCCATACTCATGAAATGGGTTAGGATGATTAGATTTGAGTCTAAAAAAATCAATAAATATGAGTTGTGATATTTGAGACATGGCCTTGAGTTATGTATGTAACACAAGACCTTGGGTTTTCATCTGTATTACATTATGATAATTTATTATTGGTCATCATTTTTTTCTAAGGATAGATAATTTGAGCCTCTAACACATTTTTAGTTAGCCTAAATTTATTGCCTATTAGTGGCATTGAATGGAATTTTTTTATGGGCACGAATATGAGAACTTATACATTAAGTAAAACTATAGTATGGTAATATATGATATGATCATGAGATTCCATGAGTTTCCATCGATGATGCTACACACTAGTTTTCTAAATCAAATATTTTAGTATCTTCCTTAGGTTAGTTTCTACTAGAAGGTGTGATAGATGTTATATTCATAGAGGGACCAAAAGGGAAAGTATGATAGATTTACCATGTATGAAGATGGTCTTTTGAATCATAAAGGATAATTTTTTTTACTTAATTTTATTGAATTTCATAGTTTTGTATAGTCATAGTGTCATTGAGATCCTTATCAAGCATACCTAAGAGTGAACAAGATGCATGTAAAGTTGAAAAAGTTATATCAATGGGCCAATTTTTAGGGTGACATTTTACAATTCATATATTATTTCATTGAGTGTTATAAGCTTAAGATTAATAATCAACATTATAAAGGTTTTTAATAGTCTCATTATATTTTATAATGAAAATGGGACAGAATCTTCATAGATTTCATTATCGGACTACCCACCTCAACCTATCATCATGATGATTTGATAAGTTGGCAAAGGTAACTCAATTATATTCAAAAATTACCACTTAGAACACCACATCAATGGAAATGGTTTTCCTATATGACATTATTTTATTGCATATGATTCTCTATAAGATCATCTCTAATCGAGATCTTGTTTACACATCCAAATTTTAGACCACTCTAAAAAAGGCATTGGCACTCAATTAAAGTTTAATTACTTCTTATCATATTAAGACTAATGGATAGATTAAGTGATTTAATAAAGTTATAGAATACATGATTAAAATGTATGTTATGGACCAAAAGTTTCATTTGGATTATTATTTTCACCTTGAAGAGTTTACTTATAACAACACATACAATAGCTAGATCAAAATGGTACCCTAAAAGGAACTATATGGTGTGGATTGTAGGACCCATTTGAGTTAGGTCCTACCATGTTGTAAGAAATGGAGGGATTAGTCATTTATATTTGGTAGTTCCCTAAATATGTGTTATAATGGAAAAATAAATATGAAAATATGAAGAAGACCGATTGCCACTTCAAGGTGGGTGAAAAGGAGTATTTGTGATTTAATATTTTTTATTGAAATAATAGTGATAATTTTTTTATTATTGTATGTTTGATAGGAAAATATTCCTTCTAAAAGGACATAATCTCTTTTCCACTCTTTTATTTTTTCATAATGGAGGGAAAATATTGACTCTATGTATCACTTGGAAATGTTGTATCACACAATGCAGCATATAGGATATCCTTGTAGAGGGATGGAATATTTATTGGTTCAAGGATATAAGTATTCAATTAATAATTAATAATTAATAATTAATAAGATTAAAAAATGATATCATACCATTTTAATATTTTTTTTTCTTCATGGGAGGTAGGGTGGAGGAGGAAAATGTTGACTACTATTAATTTGTTGCACATGGTGGGGGTCGTAACCTATTCATATGGTGAAACATGGATTATGGTATCTAATATAAGAACTGAGAATATAATGAGGGTGAGATGGAAGTCATAATTACCTTGAAGTCTAATAGGATTAGGAAAAAAGGATTCATGCATGTTATTTGATGTCTACTCGTAACTATAAGTAACTCAAACTGAACATTTATATAATATAAATTAATAAAAAGGGATAAGTATTATTAGATATTAATTAATTCCTCAGAATTATTACATAATTATTTTTACCATTAGATTAAATTGTTATTAAATATATTACTTATTTTAGGGAAACAACATGTAATGATTTCAATCTCACAGAAATTAACATTTAAGCTAAAATAATGCATTTGTAACCACCTATTAAGACTATTTTTATTATCCCCTCATTTTATAAAAGTCGTGTAATTATTATATCATGTAGATGACCTAATTTTATGAATTATAAAATTGTGGTGGGGGATAACTCATTAGAATTCAATCAAATATGTGTTTTCTATACTCTGGCTAGTATTTAATTGTTATTTTGAATGAAAATTTTAATTTAAATGTTAATTAAAGTTGTTTAAAAAGCATAAGTTGTTCTAAATGATATAATTTTTAGTATTAGTCAATATATTTATAAAAAGGAAACATATAGATTGTGCAATGATTCATAAATACTTGCAATGTTTTATACACAATTGTTAAATATATTTCTTTTTCTCATACCAGTTTACAAAACGTGGTCATATTTAAAGTGATGAAAACAAGTTAAGGAAAATTTTATAAAGTTCATGCATTTATATTTTCATGTAATAATAATATATATTGAGATCCATAACATGTATTCTTATGCATTTAATATGGGACTATAAAGATCAAAGGTTTTCAGGAAATTGTAGTTTGATAAAAGTTTTATTACAAGTTTATATATGTTTCGAAGAAATATTTTTTATGATATGTAAAGTTCGGAAAACTAAACCTATAACCTAATAGGTATGTGTTAATAAATTATGTTATAAACATTTCCTAAGGTATTTACTAAGTGATATATTTTAATTTATACATAAATGGAATAGAAACATCAACTAGGTTCTAAGATGCATTTTTTTTATTTACATGTTGAAGGTCATGTTATTATTTCAAATAAAATATGAATTGTAATCTATGATAAATATGTAGTGGTCATAATGATAATATGATATGGTTTGATACCTAGGTACAATCTTTGAATAGATTAACCATAGATTTGGCTGGGAATGAATTTAATTTTGATGGGATCAAGGTTTGTGTTGGTAGGATTGGTTATTTGTTTTCATTAAATTTTTTATACTTACCTTAGATTATGATATTGGTGATTAATTTGGTGACTAATAGATAATCTCGCTAAGTAATTTAGCAAGATAATAATTTTGGTTAGAACTGACATCAAGATTGTTATAAGTTTATGGAAACTAATGTGAGTAATACACATCATCTCAGAGAGTGAAGGTTAGTTATTGAAATATTTAAGGTTAAAATACCTTGGTTTTGGTCCCATTCAACTAAAATCTTGTTGCAGATGTTAAGCCTTGTTATAAAATATTGTTGAGTGGTTGAGGAAAGTATACCAGATTTGAAAATATTTTTATATAAGTCAACAAGGTACGCTCTAGTATTTTCTTGATTCAAGAGATAATACAGAAGACATGGCTCCGAATTTTTATTTTTATACATTAGTTTGCATTATAATATTTTTTTTGGAAATCTAAGTTATTTTTTGAAGAAAATTTCATCAAAAATATTTCATGAAATATTATTTGGTTCCTTCAAAACATATACTACACATTTGAATTTTGGTTTTCTTTATATGGTCAATTATATCAAATATTGGAAATGAGCTAGGAGCAGAGGATGGGAGTTCATCCTTTTGATTTTGGAAGGGGGAGGACTGGACTACGAATTTGAAGTAGAAGGCGTAGGGATATTTGGTGTAATTACCTTTCTTACAATCACCGAGTCCTTTGGATGGAAAGGAAGAGTGGATCCCCACTTAGCAATTAAAATTATTGGTTGAGGTCACTCCTCTGCTTTATCCTTATCAGTTGGCTGAGCTGATTGATTCTTGGACCGGGTGAATACAACATATGATCCTTCAACTGCTTTTCCTTCACTTCTAGGTTCATCCTGATAATTTAGGAAACTAATATTAGAGTCGCTAGCTAATTCTTCTTCTTTCTCAGTAAAGAGATTAGCGTTATCTTTAGGACTCAACTCAGGCTAAAATAAGAAATCTGATTCAACTTCAAGATATCCAACAGCTGAGTTAGTTGGAGGTGCTTCAATGGCAAGGTTATTCCTCTGAGGAGGAGGAAGACGATTGGTTTGCCCTTGATTTTTGGTAGCATTACCTTTGTAGGACTGATTAAAGAATGTCCTCCTTGGTACATCTATGTATGGAGTAGATGACATCTCTTATGCCATTTGTTTTTTGAGGGCTAGTAATTCATTTGCTAGCTTCTGCACCATTAGATCAGTGGTGGTTGAAGGTGAGTACTCAGAGGAAGAAGAAGATTTACCTCTGTTTGGATCTCTCCTTATCTTTCTTGCCAAGATAAGGTCATCTTCAACTTTAGTAGCCAAGTCTTGAGCAGCCTCAAGGTCTATGTGGCCAACACGTCTCAGCAAAAACTCACTTCAAACATCTGTGAGTTGATGAAGAAGTATTTGAGGTTTCCAGGTGTTGGCTGAGTAATAGTAGGAATTCAATTCCTCAACTTGTCAAACTTGGCAATGAAATCCTTCATCAGTTCGTGAGGTTCCTTCTTCATCTGTGTGAGCTGGGCTAGCAAGGCATGTGCATCTTCTGTAGAGTTAAACCTTGCTTCAAAATTAGCTTTGAGTGTGTCCCAATCAGTTATTGACCTAGCTTACAAATGGTAGAACCAGTATGCGACAGTGCCTTGTAGTGTTTCCATGAAAAGTCTGACTGCCACATCCTCAAATTACACACCTATCACACCACAGGCTATGCTGAAGGTTGCAATGTATTCATCAGGATGAACTCTCCCATCACCAAAAAATTTAGGGAAATTCTTTCTTAAGCTGTATGGGAGTTCATGTAGAGGTGGAGTGAGATTGAGTGGGCCAAAAGAGTTATTCCAGGGGCCTTGAACTGCCATGATTAGATTATAAAAAAGAGGGATAAAAAATCTGGGTGGCATATGTATGGGCAAAGTTCTTTTAACAGCAGAAAAGAAAACTCTGCCTTGTGTTGGTGACCTGGTACAGGTAGGAGGAACACTCCTGGATCTTTGAACTTGAAGTTAGGGAAGGAATAGGTCAAAATTTCCTTACTGCACCAACTCAAAGACAAGGTCAACAACACCTTAAACTCTTTGGCTTTTGGTATAGCGTGGAGTTGCCAAATTGCAAGATAAAAATGGGAAGGGACTCGTCTTGCTTCAGCTTGAAGCTTGAGGCTTCAAACTACGTGTCCTTCCCCAACGGCTCTGATTTTGTAGACCAGATAATATAATGGAGATGGAGGAAGATGGTAAGGCTATAATGGTAATAGGGAAGACACGAAATGGAGTCTCTAGAGTCTATAATGGATAAAGGTAGGGACTACTTCAATCTAAAATTTGAGGCTTCAGACTGCACGTTGATCCCCAACGGAGTCACCAAAAAAAATTTGGGTGAATATTTTGTCAACCAACTAACTGGTGAGAAAAATAAGTCTCTTCAACCACAACATAGGGAGATTGGTCATCCAGGTGTGCAGGCTTACTACATCAATAGGGGACAAATCTCTCCTCTCATCAAGGGGAGGTTCCCTATAAGTATGAGATGTTATATATTATATATATATGCAAAAAATAACACTCAGGGGTAGGATACACCATTCATCTCTATTTTTTCAGAGATGATGTTTACAAATAAAGGAGAAAATCTTGGTGAAAACACTGAAGACACTTATCTTCTTTCAGAAGTGTTCTTGCAAGGGACAACAGGGGTTCTTTCATGTAGTGCCAAGTAACTGGTAACCAAAAGCGTAGTAAATAGTAGACTGAGATGTAGGACAAAGTCTCTGCCTCGACTACCCAAGAGTGAAATATGAAAGACAATGAGGGCACAAAGTCATCCCAAGGTCCTTTATACAGGAACATAAAACAAACACACACTGAAGACAACTATGACAGCACAAAGTCTGAAAGTAACTGTCTTCAGGACACCTTCCTTATCACTTCCACTAGCCCTACTTGTTAAATTGAATAAACAAGAATACATTCAAAAAATAGACATAAGAACAATCTCCTAGAATGATACAAGCTATAATAGCACAATGTCTGAAAGTAACTTGCTTTTTGATTTAAACAAAGAAATATGAACAACAATCTGAGCTCAAAGTCTCAGTAATGCCTTTCAGTTTGGGTAGAGTTTTGCTTTTGATAATGGGAAGATCTCTTTTAAAATGATATAAGAGAATACAATATATAGCAACGAAGAAAGGCTTGGCACTTTGTTCCATGGAACAACCCATGCTGTGCATTCAATGCCTTGAATGCATTTTCATTTATGTCAGGGAACCATGCTGGATCAGGGTGGCTACCTTAACTATGGCGTATCATTTCATCTCAAATGTCCTCTCTTGGGTCTAGATCATCTAGTGCTTTTCTTGGTGTCTACATAGTTGTCTCTTTACCTTATTGAAAGAAAAATAGGTCGTGTCCTTGATTTGGCATGCTCAAAAGTCTACTTGATCCACTATTTCACCTACTGGAAATAACTCCCATGTTAGATATATCTAGTCTTCTGTATTATTATTATTATTATTATTATTATTATTATTATTATTATTATTATTATTATTATTATTATTTTCAGCAATTTGGACTCTTAGGCTCTTCTTTTAGCCGATCGCTTGATTCATTTTTCAAATTCCACACCGTATTCAAATGTAAACATATATTCCATCGTCTTAAATTTGACATCCGCGGGGACGCCACTGGTCACTACTTTGTTTGAATCATATTGAACCATGAACCTTGAAATCTCCTTTTTATCTAAGTCTTTCAAAGCTTCTTTCTATGTCTTTATCAAGCCTTTGGAACACTTCAAAGGGAAGGTCTCACTTCGAGCTTTAATTTCTTCAGCAGGCTATTGTTTCTTTATCTCATTTAGATAAAATGTCTGAAGGAAATATTTTCTTGGCTCTACGTCTTTGACACGTGGCACATTCCACTGCTATGAAACTTATTATAAACTTATGAAAAATGGGACCCTCGACACTTCTTGCCCGTGCAGCTTCAAAAGGGGAATGCAGATGTAGACACTTGTCACACTCTGCTAAGTTATAACGGGACACATGGCATGTTTCGCTTAACTTTTAGAAGTTTTAGAACTTTTGAGAGTCCTGCAAAAGATGACACTTGGTACGTTCCACTCATTTTACAAAGGACATGTAGCATGTTCCACTACTTTGAAACTTATTAGAAACTGTGTCTTGGTAGTCAACACTTGGTAGCTTCCACTCGACTTTGAGACTTAGAGAAGCTTTTTGAAATAATCTTTGAAACTTATAAGAAGCTTGAAATGCAGATGCCGACACTTGTTGTGCTCCGTTGAGTTGCAATGGGACACATGGCACAGTCTAATTTAGCAATCACATAGATGATGACACTTGGAGCACTCCACTTGACTTTAGCAACTCGCCCAGGGCCCACCATAGTCCTCACTTAATAATGAAATAAAAGAAACTGTAGATGTTGACACTTGGTGCACTCCATAGAGTTATCATAGGATATGAGGCATGTTTTGCTGCTTTGAAACTTACTAAAAATTGTGTCCTGATAGATGACACTTGGCAGCTTCCACTTGACTTTATAAGGGACACGTGGCAGCTTCCGCTACTCTTTGAGGTTTGATCTTTCCTGGAGGGAACTTGCCCTTCGAGGTCTTGAGAGACGGTTTATTTTCTACTTCCTGATAGAAAAAATGGCTAAGTGTTGAACCTGTTTCTCTCTTGTAGAGTTCATAGAAATCAACCTGCAGAGTCTGTAGAAACTAGTTTGTAGATTTGAGTTCATGGATTTCCTACCTGCAAAGTCCATAGTTTTGAGGCCTTGAAGTCTGAAGAAACTGAAAAATATTTGAAAAATGAGGAACTGGAATGCTCAGAACAATTTTCAAAAAGGGAAGAGAGGATTTTGGTCTGTGCAGGACCAAAATAGTTCATATGTTGTCCCAAAAATGAGTGACATTTTTTTTCGAGACAACAATACTAAAGAGAATAAAAATTGCTCAAAACTCATAAGAGTAGCCACTGTTTATCCTAAAACTACTGCATATTGATGATCATTACCCTAAAATCAAGGCCTTTATCCAAACCAAGACCAACTGATGTAACTCATTTAGGATCAAAGGTATAGACTCATCAATGATATTTATTTACCCATTTATGCAAGTGTAAAGAGATATCCCCTGATTACCACTTCTCGCTACAATTTGCCACTTTGTGCCCCAACTGATTACACCTGAAACATCTGAAGGGTAGCCCCTCAAAATTGACAAATTGTGTTCTCTAACCTATTGAATATGAAATATTAATAGAATGATGAAGATGTTTTAAAAATCAATCATAACACACACACGAACAAAGCTACTTGGTTGAGCTTCTGATTCTTTATCAATGCGAATAAAATCTCCTAAACCCCAACTAAACATTGAATCAAACCTAATTTACTCATCACCAATGGAATATTGTAGAGCCAAACCCAAAGTGAAAAGATAGCATCCATGCTTCCCAATGAATTATGGACCATTGTCCCACACAAAATTTCTATCCTCTTCAGATATTAAATTCACCACAAAGAAACCATTTGTAAGGAGAAAGAATGCTGGAACATGAATATTTGTCCAAACCTCTTTTGCCCAAATCGATAAATCACTTAAGGATATACACTTACCCAGAAGTCTGAATATCATTACTTTACTCCATATGTATTATTTTTCATCTTTGTTAAGTTCCTCCTTGAGAGAAAAAACAAGAGATTCATTAGAGAATGACACTAAAACATTCGATATGGAGACTTAATCCAACTCAATTTATGTTTTTGATGCACCATTGACAATTCAAATTGGGGGAGAATCTACTCTAGCACCATCCATAATTGCCCTACCCATTTCTATGTAACCATCAACTATTAACGAATCTATATTAGTAGGCAAAGAGATAAGTTTATGGGAGAAGCTAGGGTTGGAGAATTCCAATGTGCCTTACAGAATGTGCCATAGTAGTGAAAAGGGTTTGTTGAATTAATACAGTCCACATAGAAAAGTTTTATGATTTCTAGGTGCTACTCCTGGCTTGAGATTAGAAGAGTGCCTTCATTTAGAAGAGACCTAGAGGCATTGCACCCTACTTTCCTTGGCCTGGTCATAGTCCTATTGGGAGGGGGTTTGTGCCCTAGCTACCAATCAATGAGTTGATCATTTTTCTTGAAGGCCTTATCGAGACCTTAAATCAGTAAATGAAGACCCTCACATTCCTTCACCCTTTAGCTCTCATCAACCCTACTACACTCATCCTCATTTCTTTGATCATCATTAAACAAAACTCCACTCAAAATATTTTAAGCCCTTAATTTTGGGCATAATCTGATGAACCCCATTGCCCATAGACTTTAGCTCACTTTCCTTTGCCTTTGCCATCAAAATTTGATCACGATACTCAATCATATGTATCAAATGAATTAACTAATTAATAAACATCAATTAATTAATTAGTCATGGGTGTAATTAATGTGGGGTCATAGCGTAATGTAGGGTCAATTAATGTTTCACATGGTGGTGTTAATAATGTTTTAGTGGGATTAAATTAGTTAACGAAATGATTTTGGAGTAGGGTAATTAGAAATGATAGAACGACTTATTAAATGATGGTAAATTAGTGATGACATTGAGGTGGTAGAATTAAGGTGTTTATAGTTGTATTTGTTTGAAAGTCATACTACATGCAATTACCACTTTAAAAAGACACTAGTATTGTTATTAATTATTTTGTCTCTAAACTTTACATGAACTAGAATTGATTGTAATATTCTCAAAGAAATGGTAAAATAACTTGCCTTGATTACATTTTGGAAGCCCACATCTTGTAGAGTTGTTTGCCATGCTTGTGTGCATCCGCTAGTTTCTTTGTCTCCTATAAATTTAAGTGGATATTAAAAAGACATTATCTATTGGATACAAATATTAAGAATTGTATTGGTGACAAATTTATACTTACATTCAAGTAGGTATGGATTGCTTTACCATGTGAAAAGGCTTTCTTCCTTATACATTCCTACAAAAGAAATGTGTAAGTAAAAAGGTTATGTTCATTGATCCATTTCACAAAGAATGCAGATAACTTGCTTTAGTTTCCATTGTGTACAAAGTTTTCAACACATAAAAACTCCAATAACTTCTTGTTGTGTTGACTTATCTCAAAAAAATTCAATAATAATTACAAACTAATTACTCCCATAGAGTCACCTTTAACCCTTTTGTACTGCAACACTCTACAATACTCTCACATGCTCTCACAAACTTGTCTTGCTATGAAACTCACTCAAGACAACTTTATTCACTCTTACTCAAGCATTATACAACTCTCTATATTAATCACAAGCTTGTCCTACTATTTATGCTTATACATTAGGAACCAAACAACCCAAAAGACACTTATATTTTAGGCATCTATTTTGTGTCTCTTGTTTGAACATATTCAATGGTACTGTGTAAAACAAATTGGCTTGGATCCAAATGTGCTTGATTTAATATTTTTATACTTGATAAGCAAGAGTTGAATGTGTTTTATTCATGTTATTCATTGGCAGAAGGGTCACTAAGGGGTCGTACCACCCTAGGTGTGTATTTGTGTTCAATCAATCATATTATAAACCGTGCACAATTTGTATATTATGTATTCTTGCCTTCATTGCCTAGGGTGTGAGGTTGAAATGTATCTTGAGTACATCATTTATTATTTAAATGATAAATATGAGTATTCAACTTAAATTTTTATCCACCTTTATATCTATGTTTGTAAACACCTAAATTTATATTAGAGACTTTGGCAACAACAACTTTTGCACACTTTAACATACTTGGACTTTGTATACATTTGACTATTGTGCATATTTTACCTAACTATCTACATTTTTTTATATTTTCCAATGAAATTTATCAATACACAATTTTTAGAAACATCCTTGACTATGTAATAACCTTCTATAATCTTTAACAGAGAGTCTCCATATCTTATATTATTGATTCACTTTTAGGACAATACCAACAATGGTTAGATAATTGTAGGTGTCTACTTCTACAGGTAGTGTTTAGGAAAACTCAACAGCTATTTTTTAAATTGGGAAGACTCCATTAGGTCAATATAGACATGTTTTATGGGTTGGTTAGAGTGAGAAATATCATAGTCAACTATAAATATAAATCACTCTTTAAGTTATACTCACTCGGATATTACATTGAGATCACTTGAAAGTTTGATAAATCCATTAGCACTTTCTTGAGACATTATCACAAAGACATACATATCTGAATATCTCTTAAAAGAGTCATCCTAGAGCCAAGTTTGAATACAAATATAGGTTAAAGTTGTATGGTGCCAAGTGTTGAAAGCCAAACATTATATTGCATTCTAGATTGATCACAATGTCCGACACACATACAAAGGTGAAATAACTATGTGCAATTTGAGCTCTATTTGGAGTATATAAATGTAGGAAACACTCAAGTACTTATTGGGGAGTGGTTGGGGTTTTAAAACCCAACATATTAACCCTTATTTAAAGGGTTATCTTGTGGTCGAAAGTGAAATCAGGGATTAAAAGAAAGAAGAGAGAAAATAATGATCAACACATAGGGACAAAGGCGAGCGCACACACATGAGGCATATACAAGTGCATGCATATTGGTTTGAGGCACTAAAAATATAGATAGAAAATAAGGAAAGTTTTGATAGTGCTTGGACAATACTAGTCACTGTAGGTGTATCATTATTATTAGCAATGTGTAGGCAGGGTTTGAGCTACAATTTTATGATCTGAGCAATGACAAAGCATATAAGTGAGAAATAAAATATCAAAATAAACTAAGTGAAATATTACTATATCTTTTTACATTCAAAATTGTATAATTATTTCCCTATTTTACATAATTTGAATATTCATAATTTTATTTCATTTAGATAACATTAATCACAAAATAAATAAAATATTTTGGTGAATGCGATCACTGACTTGAGCATGAACAAAACCCAAGTATTTTATACCTTAAGGTTTCATTTTTTATCTATAGAGTTTTAGATTTATCTCCTATTAGGGTTTGAATTTTAGGTATAATATCTGATTTTGCCTTCTTGTGTGAATAAATTTTATTTTTATGATTTATCTTAAGGTTTCATGCTTATTCCCCTGTTAGGATTGGTGTTCGTCTTCATGTTTTTTAAATGGCATATAATTGAAAATGAATCTATTATAAAAATATATATAGGTATTCTTAGTTGCAATGATTTGATTAAAAACCACTTTTTGTTACCTAAAATTCATCATGGATTTTCCAGAATTGGGTTTTGTCTATTGTCACTAAAATAGGTCTAGTAGATGAAGGATATATTTAATTTAAAAATAAATACTATGTTTCATCCATCTATTGATATTGATAATAAACTTATTATTGTTTCTTAAAATTCTTCATGGTTTTCCTAGAATGGTCGGTTCTTAATTTTGGCCTTATCAAAAAGATTTTTGTATACATGCACATTAGAACTTACAACTTTATTTCCTTAGGGTTTGATTCTCTTTTGTTAGTTTTCATTTTATATCTAATATCTAATTTATGGTGGGTCAAAATAGTTTATATCTACTATTTGTAGCCATGGTGTTGACAATCATCTATTTGATTTATTGATTATATTGTGAATTTTCATTTAAGACAAAGACAAGTGACAAATAACTTTGCAATAAAATTAAGTATGATATTAATGATAACAAAATTTTAGCTCTCCTTGGTAACATATATTGCATGAATATTTAAACTAAGATGCTTCTAGTTATTACTCGAAGATAAAGGGCATGTATGATTCCTTTCATCCCCCCTCCCCCAAGACCTCATGGTAGTGATAGTCAACATCCTTTCCCTATTATTCACTCCATGCTTATTTTAGACACTAGAAAACTATACTAGATGTTGAAATGCCTTGGGATACCTTATGGACCACCTAACCCTTCTCTACCCATTGACCAACCTATTAGACGTTGGGTCTAGTTAGCTACTTAGCTAACTAAACATAATAACTTACGAACAAACATTAAGCCACCCCTTTTAACTTACCTTGACCCTTTTCCTCTAAACACTCGACCACCAAAAATTAGCTTAACCATCGACAGTTAGCCTGACCATCGATGGTCAGGTCCTCACCCTCCTAACACATCACTAGCTATGTGTGAGCTAATGAGGCAAAATTAAATATGTTTGCCTTATGTGGTGATAAAAAAACTCCCAAGCATCGAAATCAGTAATCCAACCTACTAGGGAACATTCTATCTTCCATCTCTTTTTGCCCATAAAAGGAAGGGAGTAGGAGGTGAAAAGGATCGATCATTACAAGCATTCTTGCACATAGGTATTCAAGCTCTCTATCCACACAGTCTTCTTCTAGTGACTTAGAAACAACAATAGAGATACAAACCTCTGCCAAAATTGCTCTTGAGGTAAAGTACCGTTACTCTACCAAAATTGCTCCAGCCATCAACCATCAACCACTTAGCAAGTAACATATATATTTATACTTTAGTCTTGTCATTTTAGTTTCTGACTTCTTGACCTAAATTAGACCTTTATAAACCTATCTTCCCACCTCCTATTTCTAACCAGACCCTTGAACAGACCCTTGTTTGATCAACAAACCACTCTGTAACTCTTTTCTGAGTACCTTTAGAAATCCATAGGAAATCACTGATGGTTAGCACAACTGTCGACGATCACCCCCAACTGTCGATGGTTACCTAACCACTGACAGTCAGCTTAACCACTAATGATCAGCCCAATTGTCATTGGTCACTATGACATGAAATAATAGTAAATTATTTCTAACCCTTTAGCCCCAACCAAATCTGACTTTTTGTGGTCCTACCTGTTCATAGACCCTTGCTTGATTTTTTGAACCTGACCTAATCTATCTTAGCACTAGTATTGACCCAATTTTGTTATATTTAATCATTTTCTCTATATCAAGCATTCATCTACTTCTTGTATTTCATCTCAATTACTTTCTATTATTTAATGCAAGCATATTTTTTTTATCATTTTCAACTTAATTGTTATCAAAGTTGGATTGACAACCTCCTAGTAAGCTCATGCTTCTTAGATCTAGCTCATGTTAGGTAGTCCACTTAACTATCTTGGTAACAACCCCTTTTGTTAGTGCTTTCTTATCTATAGTTTATTCCTTCCAATCCAAAGAGGATTTTTCCATCTTCATCTAGATTACACGTGCATCAACAACTAGGTATTTTTACCACACCCTTATTACTAGTTTCTTATCTTCTTCCAAAATTAAGAGAAACATTTTGGCATGCTCAATGGGACCCTAATATCATCTAGGTGCCCCTTTTTTCTTCCTTTATTCTATACCCATCTAAAAAAATCTAAAATTTCTTTTAGGCTTAAAATAAATCTTACATACATTGATTGCTTAGTTTAGTTCATCTAGTAACTTAAAAGCAAAGTAATTAATCATAGTTTTACTCTTGTTATCACACACTTTACCATATCACATAATCAATCAACACATCAAAACAAACTGGAGACAAGGCCCAACTAGGATTTCATCACCTAACAATAACCTTACTATTTCCTAATAATCCTACTTGGAGGTCATTACTAAGGGGAAGAACCAACTTAGCTCTCTGGTTGAGTATAAACTCTAAAATTTAGTATATCTTGGCTAAGCACCTGACACCCTTATCTCTACGATGTGTGAACTGAGGGAGTAGGCCCCAATATTAAGTCATGTATTGACATTCAATATAGATTCTTTTTGAGCACCTAAACACAACCTAAAACTAACCTAAAACCAACCTTAGATTTTCTCTTTAGTACCTAATCTATAAACCAAATTTCTTCTTCACACTTTCTAAGGCATAAGCCAAAAATGATCTAAAAAGAATCCTAAGTTTTAAATGCACTTTAGTGTATGTTTTGATTGCCTTGAGATTCTTTTCCTTTTGCTTTATTTATGTTTAAGTTGTGAGATTTCATCATTTCTTTTCTATTCCTCACATGGTCTTTACTAGACAACAATTGAGGAATCAAACCAACCAAGAACCACCATCTTCCTCCTCCTCTTCTTCCATGGAGTATACTTCCGATGTTGAGAGTTATCCTCATATTTTTCCTCCTCCTACCATGCCTCAAATAGTTTTTGAGGTGATGCAGATCTTGATAATAACCCCGTGGCCGTCCAACATTACCTCAACACCTTAGCTCACTGCACCCCTATTGTTTTGATTCCTCCTACGGATCTACCTTATGGTATGCATCCCCCTCTTATGGTTGGTGTTACCTCTACACAACCTTTGATCACCCAAGCATCTTCTTCCAGCAATATCCCATCCACTACCACCACCCAAACCCAATCTAACATCCCAACCAATAGCCAAACACCCCCTACACCAAAAAATACCTCCAACATAGGGGAAACCTCACCTCTTGTTACCCATACCTCATCCACAATGGGATATCTTTTACCCCTATTTCCACCATTCCCCTTGTTACTACCAATCCACCAATTTCTACCCCATTCCAAAATTTGGTGCTTTCAATACCTCCTACCCTTCCACCTATTAGCATAAGAGTTACCACTCAACCCAAACCATCTACCAACCTATCCATACCTCCAAATCAACCAATATAAATCCCTTAAAAAATACCCATGACATATTTCTAATATGTTCCTAATACACAATGATACATAACACCTTCTACCCAACCTTTTGAGCCCATCAACCCTTATATGGCACCATCCCAACCTCCAATGACCACATACCAATATGTGGTATCTTCTCAACCCTCTACCTCTTATCCATATGTTTTTGCCACCCAAATTTAGACAAACTTCCCATCCAATTATGGAGCTTCCCAACCTCAAACAGATTTGGTCAAAATGTTAATGGACAAAATGACCAACCTAGACTCATTTATCTTCGAGGCCCATAACCTTTTATCTTATGATCAAATCTGTAATGAACCTATCCATCCATCCATTCATATTTGATCTTATCCTCCTCAATGGGAACTACCCAAGTTTTCCAAGTTCCAAATCAAGGAGGACCCCCAACAACACTTGAGAGCATTTTTCCATTCTTGCTATTTGATTGCATATGATGATGCTCTTCTCCTTCGTACCTTCCCTATGTCTTTATTTGGATAGGCCCTAGATTGGTGCAGTGCTCTCACCAAGTACTTTATCTTTTCCTTTTCTCAACTTTCCCAAGTCTTTTTATATCACTTTTCAGTCAATATATCTAAGAAGGTCTCTATTACCGACCTCTACTTTATTAGGCAATTTGATGACGAATCGATTGCCGATTTCGTAGCTAGATGGAGAGGTCTTATCAACAAACTTTCTCCTTACCCCAACTTAGTTTTATTGAACTCTTCTCTCGAGGTTATGCCAAACATATTTACCCTACTCTTAAAGTTCAAACTTTCCAAACTTTTGATGAGGCTTTCACCATGGCATGAAAATTAGAAATCCGAGCCATTGATGAAGGAAAATTGAAACTGCAGAACAAAAATTCTAGCTTTAAATCCAATGACCCTTCCTCTAATAAAACCACTAATCAATACAACCATCCCAATACCAAACCAAATGCATATACCAACTTGATTGTCCTTAAAACCCCTTCACCTCCAAATGTCAACCAACCCAACCCAACCTAACCAATTCCTCTAATTCTTCTAACCAACAAAACTAAAACCAAAATCGAGTTACCCAAAAATAGTATACTCTGATAAGGTAGTCTTATGCTTCAGTTTTGGATAAATTACTTAGATCAAACATTATACAACTTCATACAATAAAACCTCCCCAAAAATTTGATGCTTCATGCCATACACTTGGTTGGTATAATGAGAATGATTTATGTGTTTTCCATTGCATCATAAGACATGATGTTAGTAGGTGCAATACCTTTAAGACTATTGTCCAAAATATGATTGATAAGGGAGAAATTGTATTTGATAATCCTAATGCACCTACCAATCAATCCCTTGACATCTTTCATATACCTTTTCTCAACCATGCCCCTTCTACCAACTATGACGATAATAAATTGGAATCTTCTCATGCTTGTGAGGTCCATATGATTAATGTCATTATTAGTGAACCTATCATTGAGGAGACTATTACCTCATCTACCCCTTCATCCATTCCACTCATTGAAGTGGTGGACTTACCTTCTATTCCTTTAGACACCTAAACAAAGAAAGCAACCACCCCTCTTTCCTTACTTGAGGATACCATAGACTTATCCACATCTCCTTCGATAGAAATACTGAAGGAGGAAACCATTGTTACAATCACCTCTTCACCCACTCCATCTATTGAAATGGTTGAATTACCTTCAATTCCTTTGGACACCTAAAAAAAGGAAATAACCATCCCCATCCCTTCACTTGAGGCCATCAAACCTTCCTCCCCTACTATAGAACCACCCATTCTCTCTTTGGGAACCATCCCAAAAGAAGAGATCACCTTACCTACACTGTCCATGGAGGAAACATCCTCCCAAACCTTGGAACCCTCCATCAATAACATAGATGAAGAAACTACCCCCTCACCTCCACCCATGGGATTAACTTTTGAAACAAACGACCAAGGGATCAAACCCATTTACAAGCCTTTTTCTAGATTAGTCCAAAATCTAGAGTTCACTTCTCAACCCAACCTAGATAGAGCCACTTTTTGGTGATGTATTGGGCTCCCTTACCAAAAAAAACTTGAACCTTCAACCTCAGTTGCATCCACCATCAAACCTATCATTAAATCAACCCCATCCTCAAACCCTTCTCCTTCCAAAACCATAGGAGAACCATCCAACCCACCTCTATCTAAAATTTTCAAATCACCTTATGCCTCTCTAACCAAACCCATCAATAATCTAGGGATACTTCCTACACCTAGCCTTGCTTACCCATCTTTGAAGTTGGACTTAATCCTTTTTAGTCCACCAAAGGAAACCCCAACCAAACTAACTAGGAAGGTGGAACCACCTAAACTCCCACCTAGAACTAGACCTATACCACCTCCTTTACACTTACCATCTATCTTAGGACCCCATCCTTCTACCATCCCTAGAGCTCATCCTTATACCAAGAAGGTTAACCCTCTCACAATTACCTATTCCTCATATAGTAAACCTTCTCATTTTGCTTTATCTACACCTACCTCCACCTAAACATCAAACTCTCCATCATTCTTAACTAACCTATCCGCCTCTACCTTCCCACCTATCATCAAACCCTCATCATCCACCTCTAAATATTCCACCTCAAAACCAACCATAACCAAACAATCCCAACCAAGACCACCTACCAAAACCCTTCCACCACCTAAAATATCCATGGTAAAGCCTACTTCTAAGAAGGCTCCCTCTTCTAAAACCAAGAACCCAACACCATCAACACCTTTTATCGAATCTTATTCGACCATTCTACAAAGGTTGTTGCATACCTCTTATTTAACCCTAACACCCATCAAAGATTTTGACCCTTCACATCATAAACCATCATGGTTCAATGATAATTTGATTTTCTCATACCATATAACTCTTGGACATGATACGAAGAAATTCAAATCTCTTCAATTAATTGTCCATAGCTTATGGGATGAGGATGATCTATTATCGGATGAACCTTCCTTGAGCCCATTACCAACCCAACCACCAACTCAAACCATCCAAAACTTACCTACTCATCCAATCTTAATTGAAAGTGAGGAGGAACCAAAACAACCATCTAGCCCAACACCTCCCTTAATCCACACTATCCATATGGTTACCTGATCTAGGGCCCAACAAAATGATAAGGGAAAATAAAAAGTGTCCATACCATGGATATAACCTTCTACCCCACAAGCTTCCAACTGAAACAAAGCACCCTCACCTTTACCTTCACCTTCTTTAAAACCCAAAATATCTATTTTGGGTGCCTCTCCCTCCAACCCTTCTAAATCCATCCAGTGAGTGGTGTTAAAACAACTTCACTAAACATAGATGAAGATGAGCCTTTATGAATTAATCAACACCTTGCCCCATCACTGCCAAGCATTAATAGAGGCCCTGTAATCGATAGAGCTTCAAACAAAAGATCCTCAACCTCTTACATCCTTTGTTATAGCCCTTCAACTTTCTACCTTCATCACCTTCTAAGATTCAAAAATACCTTCTATCCATTCGAAAGATCCTGATCCTCCCCTCTTTATCATGGCATACATAAATTTAACCCACATAAAAAAGGTGATGATTGATGGAGGAGTTAGTATTAACATTATCTCCTCCCATGCTTATGATCAACTTTAATTGTCTAAGAAATCATGTCAGAAACTACAACGATCCTCTACTCCTTTAATGACACTATGGCCACTACTTTGGGGATAGTCATCCTCCACATCCACTTGGGACCTCGCACAATTTTAGAACTCTTTTATGTTGTAGAGGGAGAGTTCTAATACATCTTACATGGACACCTTTGGATATAGGAAATGAGTTGTGTCCCATCTACCTTACACCGATGTGTCAAATTTAAACATGAAGATTAGGTTTTTATCATAAGAGTTGATGCTAGTCCTTTTACATCATACAACATGACATATCGACCCAATAACGTTCTCCTTCCTCCTTCATCCACTTCACAACCAACCAAAGACAACACCACCTCATTAACTAAAACCAAAAACACCTCCACCCCTAACATAGATGAATATTTCACTAGCTCATCTATCCCTTCTTCTCAGATCTCCGTAGAGGACCCCTTGGAACCCACGTTCCAACATATCTCACTTGGGGAGTATCATATTTTATCCTTAGATGTTTTCCCTACTCCAAAAGAGTATGAGAACCTCACCCATGATCCAAGTCATAACCCCAATATTGGAACCATCATCTATTTTGAGCCTCCCAACCATCAAACCAACTTAATCCATGGGGGACTTGATCATCCACTTCTTACTTCCACTGATACCTCTACCACCCGACAATTCACCTCTGACTTCTCCTATCTTGACAAACTGACATTTTCCAAATTATACCTTCATAAGTGTGTCTAGAGGGGATTTGGTCTAGGTTGTTATGAGCATGGACCTCATGAGTTACCTTACATTAAAACCCAAAAACCTTGTGAGTTATTCGACCTTGGGTTCATACCACCAGAAGAACCTACCTCACCTAAAGCCATCAACACCATCGATGAGGTTATCCCATCCTCACAAAACCCACCTCCTTCAAAGTTTGAGGATTTTGATATGATCTCATCTAATTTGTTTTTGATCAATACTGTTAGTTTGGGCCCCCTGACTTATCAAAAATATGGTCGAACAAAAACCCTTCCTCTCATCCATCTTGAAATGGTAGAAATTGATTCTCCTACCATCAACACCATCCAACATTAAGATGATAATTCTATTCTCACCTACCTTAGTGTAGGGGATTATTCTATCCACAAATCCATTCCTCTTGAGAACCAAACCATGTTTAATGAATCCACTATCGATGTCAACTTGGGTACTCAGGATAACCCTCACATTATCAATATTGGTGTATCCTTAGATTAAATTGAGCAATAAAATTACCCTTATTTCCTTCATTATCACAACATATCATTTGCTTGGTCCTATCAGGATATGCCCAGAATTGACCCTTCCATAGCCCTTCACAACATTGTCACCCATCTTGATGCTCAACTTGTTTGGTAAAAGCTTCATAAGATGCACCCTGGCATTTCCCTTTTAGTCAAAGAAGAGATTCAACATCTCTTGTCTATCAACTTCATCCAACCCATTGACTATCCTCAATGGGTTTCTAACATCATTCTTATTACCAAGCCCATAAAGGGACTTTTATTCTATATCAACTTTCGTGACCTCGACCTTGCTTGCCCAAAGGATGACTTCACTTTGCCTAGTATTGACCAACTTGTTGGTCTTACATCTGGCCATAAGATGTTATCTCTCATGGACAATTTCTTGGGATATAATCAAATCTTGATTGTCCCCAAAGATCAGCATAAAACTTCTTTCATCACCCCATGGGGAACCTTTTGTTACAGGGTCATGCCATTTAGTCTAAAGAACACTGGAACAACCTACCAACATGTGATGACCTACATCTTTCATGATCTCATCCATAAAATCATAGAGGACTATTTAGATGATATCCTTGGAAAATTTAAACATCACAAAGATCATCTAGCCATTCTCATAATCATCTTATAATACCTTATCCACTTCCATGTCAAGCTCAACCCCAAGAAATATATTGTTGGAGTACTTTCTAGAAATCTTCTTGGATTTATTTTCTCTCTTCAATGAATTGAAGTAGACCCTGCTAAAGTCAGATCAATTTTGGAGATGCCACCTCTAACCCACCTTAAGCAAATCTACATTGTGTAGGGTAATCTCCAATCCATCTATTGCTTCATCTCTCAATTATCAGATAGATGTCAACCTTTCCACCATCTCCTTAAGAAAGACACATATTTTAAGTGGACCAAAGACTGTCAACAAGCTTTTGATTTAATCAAATAATAACTTCTTTCTCCACCTTCTTTGACCCCTCCTAAAGAGGATCAACCCTTTTACCTTTACATCTCTACCACTGACCATTCCATAGGGGCAATGCTTGCTCATCATGATGAATAAAACAAAGAGCAAGCTATCTACTACATAAATCGAACACTTATAGAGTATGAGACTTGGTAAACCCATCCTGAGAAACTTTACCTCACTTTAGTCTTTATGTCTTCCAAACTTCATCATTACCTTCTTAATCACAAAACCTATGTCATCACTAACACTAGCCCACTCAAGTACATGCACTATAAACCATACCAAAACTAGCATATGGCTAAGTGGCTTATGATCTTATTAGAGTTTGACCTTGATCTCCTTAAGTAGAAATAAATTAAAGGGCAACTCATCACTAACCAATTGGTTGAAGCTCCTCTACCAGACAACCAACTAGTTCCCCTTGCATTTCTTGACGAGTCCATCATGACTCTTTCTCAAGAAGACCCCACTTATCAAATGACCATGTTCTTCGATGGCTCCAAATGCCAATGTGGTGGGGATGATAGAGTTATTCTCATTCCCCTTGATGTTGAACCTCTTCCTCTTTCCTTTAAGCTTGATTTTGAATGCACCAACAATGTGGCTGAGTATGTAGCCCTAGTCATAGGTCTCCAAACTGCTCTAGCCTTTGGAATTAAGACAATCAGTGTCTTTGATGATTCCCAACTTGTGGTCAACCAGGTCAATGAATCCAACCAATTCAAGAATGATGTCTTTCAAAAGTACAAATACCTAGTAGATGTACTCTTAGCATCATTCAATCATTACCCTATCCAATATGTTCCATGATCTACCAATAAGTTTGTGGATACCATGGCTCCCCTTCCTTCCCAAATCCCATCTCAACCTATTGATTCTAAAATATTTGTTACCATTCATCCCTTTATCATACCCTCTTATATCCATTCTACCATTCCTACCATTTGTAGTGTGGAAGTATCTCCATCTAATCTATGGTACAAGCAAACCTTTAACTATCTTAACCTCAACATTGTTCCACCCAACCTCTCTAGGAATGACCAAAAAGATTTTGTTCAGAGTACCTATCATTACACCATATTAGGGGGAATCCTTTACAAGCATGGCTTTGATGGCCTCCTTCTCCATTGTCTACATAATCATGAAGCTTCCCATGCTATCAGGGAAACACATGATAGAATATGTGGGGGACACTTTAGTGGTTTAGCTATCGCTAAATGTATCCTTCATCTTGGATACTATTGGTCCACCCTCAACCAAGACTACTATCATTATGTAAAGAAGTGTGTTAAATGATAATAACATACTAATTTACATTACACATCTACCCATGGCCTTCAAGTATCCAAAGACTATTGGCCCTTCTCATAATGGGGACTTAATCTCATTGAGGAAATCAAACCCCATTCTTCACAATGCTACCAATCCATCATTACTGCCACTGAGTATTTCACCAAGTGGGTGAAGCCATTCCTCTCATCTCGATCAAAGCTAACAAGATTGTTGAATTCATCAACCATCACATCATCTATCATTTTGGTATTTCCCTTAAGATCATAACTGATAATGGTAAATATTTGAAGAACAAGCAAGTCCAAGGTCTCTGTGACACATTTAGCATCAAGTCAAGCTTTTTATCACCTTACCATCCATAAGCAAATGGATAGATAGAATCCTCTAACAAAAACCTTAACAAAATGTTAACCAAAGTTGTTAGTGCTTTAGGTTGGGATTGGCACTTGCACATTCTTTTCACTTTATGGACCTATCACACTAGCATTCAAACCTCTATGGGTGCTACCCCTTTCTCTCTAGTCTTCAAAGCAGAGGCAGTCTTACCTCTCAAAGTCCTTATTCTTTCTCTTCGCATATCTTTAAAAGATATCATTTTTGAGAGAGATTATCATCAATAATGTCTAGCACGACTTGAGATACTTGATGAGCATCATCTATCAGTGCTTAACCATCTTCGTATCTATCAAGAGTGAATCAAGAACACCTATAACAAACACATGAAAGAATGGGAATTCAATATAGGAGACCTCATCTTAAAGGAAAACCAACATGTAACCAATATGGATAAAAACAAAAGAGGCAAGTTCACTTTCAATTGGCTTGGACCCTACATCATAACCCATAAGTATGGATCAAGAGCTTATCATTTGTCCTCTCTCAAAGGCAAACCATAACCTGAGCCTCTCAATGCTTCGCATCTACGTCCTTTATTTTATTAAACAAGGATCAAATTCACCTTCTTTTCTAACTTAAGCTCATCTTTTAATTTATGATATTTTCACTCTCACACCTATCCCTCTATTTTTTAGGACAACTAATTACAACATAGAACCATGTGATTAACCATCACAATCATAACCTAATCATAAATATGGGTACCCCAACTCTACCCATGGCATGGTTCTCGTGGATACTTTTTGTCTCTAATCAAATAGAATTCCATGATCATTTTTTCTCAAAACCACCCCTTTCACTTACCATTACCTTCTTGTGCTAAAAGTTTTGACCTCATAAAGGTAAACTTCTAAGCCTAAATAGACAAGTCCATGTCTAAAACCTTGCATCAAAACAATTTGGGATACCAAAATATCACTTGGGTCACATATCTCTAGCATCTCAAACTGCTCCATCGAGGGACAACTACCTAAAACCAAAATTGTTTAAAGAATAGACTGCTCCCTCAAAGGACAACTACCAAATATACAAACCCAAACTTAGATGACTCCCTTGAAGGATGGCTAAGTCAAATGGGTAAAAACACAATCATTTGAAGCTTCTTGCATCGATCAACTTCACAACCTATCAAAACAAAATCAACAAATGACCCTATATCAAAATCAGAATAAGTTATCTAGTTTATAATAAAAAACAATCAGCTTTTATATCTAGTATTAGTAGACTTCTCACATTGATCAGTCTACACCTTGCATTAAGACATGGACTTGTCTAATTTGGTTCTTAGGTCACCTATAGAAGGTAAAAACTAACCCACATAAGGTTACCTTACCTATCAACCCATATACATTTCCCCTATCATCTACTTCCCCTTTATACCATCTATAATCAAGGGATTATGAGCTTACTTAACACAATGTGATCAAGACACCCTTTTATCAACCAAAGTATTTTAAAGGCTTATGTTCCTTAAGCCAATCTCACTTTGATTTTGTTAGGTCCTTACCAATGAAAAGTCATCGTGCTTTTTCCTTACCTTCTTATCATTGGTTCATGCAAACATATGTCTCATGATTCTCATTTCTTTTTTTCTACATTTAGTTTGTTATCTAGCTTACTTTATGTGTTTTCATTACATCCTTAACCATAATAGAACCATTCATCATCATATCCATGAAAAAAACAAAACATCATCCATAATCATCACATCCCTAAAGCTATTGAATCCACATCTCATAAGCATAAGGCATAAAACATCAAAACATGTAAACTATGAACCATGAACATAAACATCATGAGCATCATAAACATCATCATATAAATCATGTCATCAAAATAAATAATACATGTAATAATGTATAATCTCTCTCTCAAAGCATGTACATCTTGTTGCATTGACATGCAGGTCGTATCAAAATCATGTACATCTATATCTACACCTACATATCATATATCATGCCCTTGGGGCACCACTACCACTGGCCCCTCTTGCACCTGGAATACCATTGCCATCTAGTACTGGTCCTTCTGGGATGCCTATCTACCAACTCACTGATGTGGTTCATTGACTTGGAGTTGCCACGACTACCCCACTTGCTAAAATGGCTCTGTACTTGCCCTATCAAGGCTCGAGTGGACACTATGCTAGTACTATAGCATCATAATATCTCAAATCCTCCACTGTGGCCAAGTATCATGCCATAATAATAGTACCTAGTGGACTTACTGGTGCCACCACTATTCCTACCCTCTACCTTAGGGTGTCCCTCTCTTGGGTCACCAAACCAAGGGAGGTCCTCCCCTGATCTCTCTTAGCTGTAACAGTGGCAACTTGACCTTGCTAAAGTTAGAGCAATTTTGGAGATGACCTTTCTCCCCCAAACCAAAACCTAAATTTTTTGAGATTACCCTTCTCTGACCAACCATTAGACCATGTCCACCTTGATGTTGGCCATTTTTGACCCAAACACTCACATATTCTATAATGACCTTGCTTGGTGTTTTTGATCATATTGACCAACTTTGCCATGATTGAACATTTACATTTGCACCACCTAGTGCACAACCAAAACATTTGTGTTTTTCAAGGGAACACATCCTACCTCAGATACATACAAAAACATTGACCCTATCAAGGATACTTATAGAGTAACCCAATCAATTATGACTAATGTTGTAGACTGATTACCCTATCACTTGTACTTTTAGAACTGACCTTATTTTTACCAATATTAACAACCTTAATCTATGTGTGATCTTGGCAATCACACTTCGTCACATTTTATGTGCATGTTTGCATCTCAAATACCCAACCACCCTTGTCACCAAACTCGTGACTCACCATTTATTGCTTATCAAATCTTGACTCAATTTTTGTTTCACTTCATTGATTCTCGGTTTGAGGGGGAACACCTCCTCCCATACTCGAGGAAAATAGACCTTCGATTAAGCAATCTATTTTTGTTTTTCAGCTTGTTAATTCAAAGCTTCATTAAAAAAAGGAGTAAAATATAGACACTAGAAAATTGTACTAGATGTTGAAATGCCTTGGGATAACTTAAGGGCCACTTAACCCTTCTCTACCCATTGACCAACCTATTGGAATTTGGGTCTAGTTAGCTACTTAGCTAAATAAACTCAATAACTTACTAACAAATCTTAAACCACCCCTTTTAACTTGCCTTGACCCTTTTCCTGTAAGCACTTGACTGTCGATGGTTAGCTTAACCATCGATAGTTAGCTTGACCATTAATAGTCAAGTCCTCATCCTCCTAACACATCACCATCTGTGTGTGAGCTAATGAGACACAAATTAATACGTTTACCTTATGCAGTGCTAACAAACTCCCAAGCATCAAAATCAGTAAGCCAACCTACTAGGGAACCTTATATCCTCCATCTCTCTTTGCTTATAAAAAGAGGGGAGTAGGAGGTGAAAAGGATCGATCATTACAAACATTCTTGCACACATGTATTCAAGCTCTCTAGCCACCCAATATTTTTCCAATGATTTAGTAATAACAATAGAGATTTGAACCTCTGCCAAAATTACTTTCAAGGCAAATCACCGTTACTCTGTCAAAATTGCTCCAACCATCAACCATCAATCATTTAGTAAGCAAGAAGTATATTTATACTTCAGTCTTGTCATTTTGGTTTCTGACTTTCTGACCTAAATCAGACCTTTTTACACCTATCTTCAAACCTCCCATTTCTAACCATACCCTTGAATAAACCCTTACCTGATCAACAAACCACTCTGCAACTCTTTTCTAAGTACCTTTAGAATTCCATAGGCAACTTTCGATGGTTAGCACAACCGTCGACGATCATCTCGAACTGTCGATGATTACCCAACCGTTAATGATCAACTTAACCAATCATGATTAGCCCAACCATCGACGGTCACAATGGCATAAAATAACAAGTTATTTATAACCCCTTACCTCCAACCAAATCTGACTTTCTATGTTCCTACCTATGTTAGGATTGTGGAGCTAAAATCTTCACTGATGCAAACAGGAGAGGAGGTTGCTGAAGATTGCAGAGAAGTTGGGGTCGGTCTGATCAGCCGACGTCGGCAGGATAGCAAAGGGAAGCAACCAACGTCGGTCATATATCGGCTGACGTCGGTCACCTCTAGGCAGACAGGGACCGACGTCGGTCGCCTGTGTGGTTCGACTGCGAGCTATTTACGGCCAGTTAGCTAACGAACCAAGTGTTTGCATGATGAGTGCTAATTTTAGACTCATAGCTGCGGATCTAATTATTGTAATTAGATGTCTAATTATTGTTTGGATGAGATCTATATAATAGACTCATGGTTGTATTGGAAAAGTGTGCTAGGGAGTAAGAGAGCATAATTATAAGCTCCTTCTGTGTGTGAGGTAGAGCAATGGTGCGTTCTTCCTAGTGCCACAGTACCAGGTGTGTTGGTGCTGGATTGGAGAGCCAGCTGGGTTCTTCAGGAGTGTAAGATCTTGGTCACAGTTGCATGGCCTATATAGGAGATCTACATGATAAGTAAGATCGTTGATCTGCAGGTGTATGTGTATGCAAGGTCGAGGTTCACAGGTGAATAGAACCATTACTTGATTTGCAGGTGTGCAAGGTCATATAGACAGCAACACAACAGGGAGCAGTATCAGGCAGGATCTACTTGGAGTACAGGTGTGTACTCGGATAGAGCAAGAGGAAGGCAAGGAAGTTCCTTCCATAAGTATGGTCTGTTGAAGTGCAGGTTATTGCAGGTTCATGGGAGATCTACTTGAAGTACCTTGAGTACTTGTGGAGCACGTGGAGTGCTTGTGGAGTGCGTGGAGCACTTGTGTTATGCGTGGAGCATGGGAGGTGAACATCAACTTTGTATTTGAGTTGGGTGTTGGGACCGGTGAGAGGGAGAGCTTTGGGGAGAAGAATTACTGTTCACTTGAGGTGTGGGAAACTTCTGTAAGGTGGTGGAGAAGATGTGGCATATTCTCTATTGTATTCTTTTCTGTATAAAGTGTTAATACAAGTTGTGTATTGTCTCTCATATGCTGTGTTATTCTGAATTCTAGTTACTTGGTGAATCTGGTTATTTCCGCATATTAAGTTGTTTGAAGTTTGGTAATCAATTGTATGTTTCCGGTTTTGCATCCTGACAAGTGGGATCAGAGCATGTTTGTTGTTCTAGATTCCTGACAAGTGGTATCAGAGCCTTGGTTGTAGGTTCTTAGCTCGATACCAACAAGTGGTATCAGAGCTAAGGTTGCAGGAAGCAGGTTGTGTTTTTGATTACAGGGCACTCTCAGGGTTTTCTGATTGAGTGGGAGTAGAGCAACGGCAGATCAAAGTAAGCTAAGAATGGAGGAGTTGAAAAGCACAGACGGTTACTCACGGTCTGATGGAAAGAAAGAGCAGGTAAAAGAAGATTGTTGGTTGGTAACAGATCAGCATGAAGAAACTGAAGATACAGATGTTGCAGGTGTTATTGCACAGGATGTGTTTGCAGGTTTCTTGGATAAAGTTGAATCTTGGATAAAAGATTCGGTTGCCTCTTTCCATGCAGCCCCAGATAGAGGAGCTGGTAAGCCTTGCCAAAGAATTGGCAAAGGGGAAGTGAAGCTGAAATTGCAGACGGCCAACACACAGGTGTTGATGAAGGTCATGCAGGTCCCAGGTTTGGAGATATGGCTAATTTCTTCAGAAAGATTGGGTGATGAGAGATGCACAAGAACTCTCACAGCGGTAGCACTTGAATTAGCTGGTGGTAAGAAAATAGGTATACTTTATCTACTTGTTTATATTACTGATTCTTCTTCTGTTGCGGAGACGTGGCTTCGTAGGCTTGGTCACATGAGCAAGAAGGAGATGCATGTTCTTAAGCGGAAGACAGATATATTTGACAGGCTTAAGAACTGGAAAGCCTTGGTGTTCTTGGAGGAGATGGCGGACAGAGTTCAGTGGATGAGGCTGGATACATCTGAGCAGGGCAGTTTGGACATGGAGATTGATCCAAAGGAGCTCGCGGGTAAAAAGTCATCACTCCCAGGCGAACACAGACACCGATGTCGGTCAGGAAGAACCGGTGTCGAACAGACAGGTGCCGATGTCGGTCATGTGCAGACCGAAGCCGGCGATGTCGGACAGGGTAAGACCGACGTCGGTCATGGGACCGACGTCGGCAGTAAGACCGATGTCGGTCAGGAGGACCGACGTCGGCAGCAGGGACACCAGCGCAGGCAGGTTGGTAGTCAGGTACAGACGCATGGAACCGACGTCGGTCGGATGCAGACTGTGGGGTGACCGAGGTCGGTCACTGTAACAAATTTTGGGTGGACAGAAAGCTGTCAAGGAGTCTCAAACACCCATACGGAGGACTGAAGGCGTAAGTAGGCCCTCAAATTCGTTGTTCCTCTTCTTCATACTTGTTGCTGATTGTATAGCAGGAAGGATCCAGGAAACAGGTGTGAGCTTGGCAGGTTTATGATGCAGAACCAGACGGGTGTCTTGGTAGGTTTGCCAGCTGGATAAAAGCACAGAGACGAATGGATGCCTTAGTAGAAGAATAGAGAGAACGGATACGTGAGACGGAAGATCAGGTATATGGTCTTGTGGAGCTGCAGGACAGTGGTACAGGTTTTGACAGGTGGAGGACGAAGCATGGCTTCAGTCAATGTCAGGGTAACTACTGTGGTTTTGTCTTACCAGGGGGATGATGAGTCATGACATCATTCTGTTGCTGTATGTGGATAGTATGCTAGCTAGCAGGAGTGTACATACAGGGTTTTGCTGAGCTAAGGGTAAGGTTAGTTCAGTGGCATGTCATGAGGAGTTTGGAGCAGCGGAATTCTTTGACATGGGAGGCATGGAAATCACTGGTTGATTTTGTCTCGAGTGGGAGCTGATGTGAATCAGGTGTTGGCGAGGTTCGGGATACAGAACCGGAGCACACTAAGGGCTGGACAGGTACAGTGTCCAAAATCACATGAGGTCTGGTATAGACCTGAATATTCCCATGCAGTGGGAGCTGTCAGAGTTAGGAGCCAATTCGGGGAAGTGGGTTCTCAGGTTTTCTGAGAGGGACCGGCAGCAGGTGTTGCTATGCAGGGTCAGGACTTCACTACAGGTGTTGTAGGTTCGGATGTGGCAGGGTACTCGGATGACAGGTGGTACATCACAGGTTGTGTGGTGTGTTGTCTTCAGGTGGGAGCTTGAAGAGGGATACAAACCAGGAAACAGATTAGACAGAGTACGGGTACAGGTACAGTGCAGCTGTTTATCTCTAAGTGGGAGATTGTTAGGATTGTGGAGCTAAAAGCTTCACTGATGCAAACAGGAGAGGAGGTTGCTGAAGATTGCAGAGAAGTTGGGGTCGGTCTGATCAGCCGACGTCGGCAGGATAGCAAAGGGAAGCAACCGACGTCGGTCATATATCGGCCGACGTCGGTCACCTCTAGGCAGACAGGGACCGACGTCGGTCGCCTGTGTGGTTCGACTGCGAGCTATTTACGGCCAGTTAGCTAACGAACCAAGTGTTTGCATGATGAGTGCTAATTTTAGACTCATAGCTGCGGATCTAATTATTGTAATTAGATGTCTAATTATTGTTTGGATGAGATCTATATAATAGACTCATGGTTGTATTGGAAAAGTGTGCTAGGGAGTAAGAGAGCATAATTATAAGCTCCTTCTGTGTGTGAGGTAGAGCAATGGTGCGTTCTTCCTAGTGCCACAGTACCAGGTGTGTTGGTGCTGGATTGGAGAGCCAGCTGGGTTCTTCAGGAGTGTAAGATCTTGGTCACAGTTGCATGGCCTATATAGGAGATCTACATGATAAGTAAGATCGTTGATCTGCAGGTGTATGTGTATGCAAGGTCGAGGTTCACAGGTGAATAGAACCATTACTTGATTTGCAGGTGTGCAAGGTCATATAGACAGCAACACAACAGGGAGCAGTATCAGGCAGGATCTACTTGGAGTACAGGTGTGTACTCGGATAGAGCAAGAGGAAGGCAAGGAAGTTCCTTCCATAAGTATGGTCTGTTGAAGTGCAGGTTATTGCAGGTTCATGGGAGATCTACTTGAAGTACCTTGAGTACTTGTGGAGCACGTGGAGTGCTTGTGGAGTGCGTGGAGCACTTGTGTTATGCGTGGAGCATGGGAGGTGAACATCAACTTTGTATTTGAGTTGGGTGTTGGGACCGGTGAGAGGGAGAGCTTTGGGGAGAAGAATTACTGTTCACTTGAGGTGTGGGAAACTTCTGTAAGGTGGTGGAGAAGATGTGGCATATTCTCTATTGTATTCTTTTCTGTATAAAGTGTTAATACAAGTTGTGTATTGTCTCTCATATGCTGTGTTATTCTGAATTCTAGTTACTTGGTGAATCTGGTTATTTCCGCATATTAAGTTGTTTGAAGTTTGGTAATCAATTGTATGTTTCCGGTTTTGCATCCTGACAAGTGGGATCAGAGCATGTTTGTTGTTCTAGATTCCTGACAACCTATTCACAGACCCCTGCCTAATTTTTTGAAGCTGAACTGATCTATCTTAGCACTAGTATTGACCCAATTTTGCCATATTTAGTCATTTTCTCTATATCAAGTATTCATCTACTTCTTGTATTTCATGCCAGTTAATTTTTATTATTTAATGCAAGCATCTTTATTTTATCATTTTTAACTTAATTGTTATCAAAAGTGGATTGACAGCCTCCTCATAAGCTCACGCTTCTTGGATCTAACTCATAGTAGGCAGTCCACCTAATTATCTTGATAACAACCCCTTTTGTTAGTGCTTTATTATCTATAGTTTATTCCTTCCAAGCCAAAAAGTAGTTCTCCATCTTTGTCTGGATTACGCACGCATCAACAACCAAGTACTTCTACCACACCCTTATTACTAGTTTCTTATCTTCTTCCAAAATTAAGAATTAAGAAGAAATTAAGACAAACACTTATATTGGATACAAAGGTCCATCCTATCACAATATGAAGAGATTTATTATTTTCTACACATGTTGTGCCTTATGATTATACTAATTAATGGAAAAATGTTGATGATCATGATTATGCAAATAATGATAATGCTTATGTCAATGATGATCACACTTACATGATTGAGGGTAATGATTATGATGATTATGATTATGTGCATGATAATGTTGAGAATCAGTATGTTAGTGATGCATGTTTTTACAATGATAGTGAAGGAGAAGTAGGTAAAATTAATGCTATAGTTTAAGAGATTAGTTCTTCCTCTCCTTCCATAACCCTGTCCACTAGTCATGAGATAGAACAAGATTAAAGTAAAAATGAATCAACCAACATGCTTCTTGATCTAATTAATCTTATGACTAAGAAATATAAATGTTTCTTGGATACAGTAAAAAAATCAATAGATGATACACATGTTGCTATACCCCATGATGTTATGCCTTGCGATGATGTTTTTAAATGCAATAATTCTTCTGTTGACATGCAATGTGATGATGTTTCTAAATTTAATAATTCTTCTATTGACATGAAATGCAATGATGTTTATAATCAATGACTACTCTGTTGATATAAAAATGATGATTCTAAGAAATGCAATGAGCCTTCTCTTTATATGCAATGACATGATGCTATTTCTAAGTGCAATGATTCTTCTATCAATATAAAATGTGATAATGTATTAAAATGAAATCAAACCTATGAATGAAACTTTCCAACCTATAACCATCCCTACTAGTCATATAGTGTCCATGATGCATGAAATGGGTGAAATCCAAAAACAAGTTGTCACCTTATCCTTAGAGTCTAGGAATACAATGCTAAGTTTGATAACATTGTCATTTTGGCCAACCTATAGTATGAAGGATGCTCAATCATCCATATCCACAATGATTTATTATGCCTACATTTCAATTATTTGATAGATGCGAACATATTTATACCTACCTTGCACACTTTATGTCTTCTCTTGGAGAATATTCATGTGATGGGGGAGTATTACTAAAAACCTTTCATTTATGTTTAAAAGGTAAAGCCTTAGATTGGTTCTATGAGTTACCTAGTGGGTCTATAGCTTTCTTTGTTAAATTAGAAGAGACTTCCTTATCTCATTTAATAAGAATAGAGGTCCTAGGTTAATTTAGAACATTTCCAAAACCTTCGACAAGGTCATGATGAACCTATAGAAAATTACATTTTAAGGTTTAAAAATACATTACATTGTTTAATATATCAACCAATTAGTTTGGAAAAGAAAATCATCTTTCGTAAGGGTCTTTTATCTCCACCTAGAAAAAACACTTTATCATACTTCTTTTGAGTGACTATACTTTGATGTCTATGATTATGAGCACGATATTGTACATGTACATACTAATTTCTTTAATTCTACAAGTTTGAAAAATTCAAAAAACTCATGTTTTCAAGGTGATTCTCTATCTAAGAAGGAAATTGCATCTAAGACAATTAATAACAAAGCAACTTGTAGGAGTCCCACCCCTTCTATTGTTGAACAACCCATATGATTTCAAATAGTCAAGAATAAACCAAGTACTATTTTTACGAATACTTCTTGACAAGAAGTTAATCACATCATCCTATAATCAACATCACCCTACACATCACTTAACACAATGGGGGCAAGACCAATTTGTAATTACAAGCATAGATATAACAATTTTTATGAAATGGAACCAAAAAAAAAAAGATGTAGATAAGGGTGTTATCACATTTGAAAAATATAATACTCCTATAAGGTTAACATATCTGTCTTCTATTTCATAATCTAAGAAGACTGATGTATCCCAAGAATTTCTTAAAGGTCATACATGACCATATGAAACTAAAAATAAACCAATGGTCTTTCGAGCTCTTATATAAGATGAATATAGGGAATGGATTATTATGAATGGCAAGATACAATATAATGCACACACACTAGATTTTATTATGTAATCAAGACTTAATCAATGTAAATTATAATGGTCAAGCACCCAAGACAGGTTAATAGGACGTATCAAGATACATGTTTCTTTTGGGCCTAATACAATGGAAACAATATCTTTTGTGAAGCCTATCATTACAAAATTGTATACAAGACCTGAAAAATCAAGGTTAGATCAAATAGAAGTAACCTTGGATGGTGCCAAAAATACTATTTCATTCAAGTTCCAAGATGGTTTACTCACATTTCAAAGAGATAAAACATTTAAAAAGAAAACTCCTACTAAGAGTAGAGTTACATCTCTAAGCGCACAAGTATGAGTGCCAAAGTAAAATAAATTAAGTAAAAATGAAGAAGATAAGGAAGAAAAAAACATTCCTCCACATAAAGAGCAAGAAACGAAAGAATCACCAAACATTAGCATAAGACAAGTATCATTACATGCATTAACTTAAACAAGATTAACACAAATATCTAATGCAAAAACAATCATACGTGTGCCTACGAGTTTAGTTCCAAATGTATATCCATAGAATTCACTTACTCATGAGTTAAATCAATTAATTCAACATAATGCTATATGTAAAGATGAATTATTTTATATGCATGATTGGTCAAACAATTCCATCCTATTCATTTTTTCAGATTGTGATGAGATAATTGAATAATTACAATTGAGAAATACGATGTGCTTGAATGCTATATCATTTACACATCACATCTACACATACTAACACTAGAATCAAATTTAAGATGCTAATAAAAAATTGAAAAATAATATAAAATAAATAAAACATTAAAATATTCAAAAATAACAAAAATTAAGATGTATGCATGACATGCTTTGCTCATATATATGATTGATTGATGATTATCATATACATGATAAATCACATATCTATTCTCTATGCACATAATTTTCACGATATACATGAGTGGGATACATGGCATACATATTACATATGATGCATGTACATACATATGTGTGACCTTATTTATACTTAGGAGCAACATTTCTACATTCAACACATGCCTACAATGGGGGCATCTTTACTATACTAGTCCAATGATCATAGTAGACTATCATACATGACTTATTATTTTCTCAAATTACTTAGAGTACTATTTCCTATGGATATTGTGCTTTATTATATTAGATGTTGACATTGTTTGCTCTGTATGTGCTATATGTTGATAATTATTACATTGTGTGATAATTGATGTGTGCTATACTATGTAATTATATAAGTGCATTTATTGTGCTTTGTCATAACATGTGTTAGTTGTGTCATAGGATCCTTTAATTCGAGTCATGCCATATCATGTTTGTGTTGGGTCAGAGTTGAGTCATGTTGTGAATGTTTGTGTGCTTCACGATCATAATATTGTGTACATGTGCATGGCTACATATATAACTATTACTGAGCTTGGTGTCATGATTTATATCACATATACTTTTATTGTGTGTAATGCCATAATTTATATCATGCATTTACTGCATTGTTTATTGTTTTTGTGTCTAATTGTTATATCTACTTGACATGACACTTTTATGCCATTTGTATTAAATGTTTCATACATGCTTGAATGATCAAATATTTATATGATGACATATCTTATCATGTTTGTGTACAAAAGTTACATAATTATATTTTTATAAATAACATATAGTGTGTACAACTCTTTCTTTTGAGATGAGTGATTCGCATGGTTCATTATTCATATCAAAAGAGAGGCATATAGTATGATTGTCTTAGAGATTTAGGGCATACAAATAGATCGTTCACATTTTGGGTTAGCTTACATGATTAAGATGGGACACATTTGACATATGTGAAACATGTGTAGATAATTCTACATGATTGTGAGGAACAATTAGAACATTTTATAACATTATAAGATAAATTATATGAGTTAGATTGATCAAATTTAACAGATTAAGCTATTGAACGACATTTTATGACATGACGGATATATGGTGGCATTCTATATCAATTTAAGGTACAAATTGATCTTATTTGGGGCATAAATGTTGTTCATGCAAACACATTTCTATTTTCTATAGTGTAGATTAATGGGAAACAAAGACATAATGCAAGCACTTTGGATCTAAAATCCATCTATAATGATTGATGCAGATTAATATTATGGCGTACAAACTTGTTTGGAGGTTCCATTCTGACATACAAACTTGTTTCGGGGTTCTAACTTTACATGCAAACTTGGTTTAGGTGTTCCACAAATATATATATATATATATATATATATATATATTTAGAGTAGTGCAGTTGAGGTTTCTACAACGCTCAACTTCTAGCACTTCTCCAATGGTGATCGAGGCATTAACACTCCATACCTTATGGTTTCAGTGGTTTCATCTCCTTGGGGTATAGTCACCACATGAAATTCTCCAAACGAATTTAACAAGTCGCAGTGTGGTTTGCGTACCCTCAAGGGTATTTGTTCATTGACTTTTCAATTTCAAATAATTCAATGATCTAAATTGTTTCAAATTTTCTGTCATGACTGGGCATTGATCTATACATGTTTCCTTGTAGGTTTTATATGGAGCAAGTGAAACATTTGGGGCATACATGTCAACACTAAGTGTAGTTAATCTCAGGTACCAAACTTATTCTTTTGTCATTTTAATCTAACATTTTCAATACTAGACTAAAAAGGGGGTAGTTTTAGACACCTAATTTTAGTATTAGACACTAGGAAAAGATCAACTTTGGCACACTTTGACATACTTGGACTTTGCGTACATATATGACACCTATGCACCTTTTCCCCTATGCATCTACTTAGTTGTTGTCTTGTCCAACCCAATTTATCAATACGCATATTCATAATCACCTTAGTTTGTGCAAGAACCTCCTAGAATCTTAAATAGACCATCTCCATATCTCAGTTACTAATTTTCACTCTTAAGTCAGTACCATCAACAGTCAGACAGTTGTAATTTTGTCGTAGTGTTCGTTTTTGTTGGTAGAGTTTAGAAACACTCAACATCTATTTTTCAAATTGGGAAGGCTCCATTAGGTTGGCCTAGACATGTTTTATAAGTCGGTTATAGGAGAAAATATCAACATTAACTATAAATACAAATTACTCCTAAAATTATACTCACTTCACTATTACATTGAGAATCACTTGAAATATTGAAAAATTCATTAGCATTCTCTTGAAACATTATCACAAAGACATACATATATGAATATTCTTGAAAAATAATAATCAAATAATGAAATTTGAATACAAATGTAAGTAAAAGTTGCACGATATCAAGTGTCGAAAGCCAAACATTGCATTCCATTCTAGATTGATCATGATGTTTTAAATACACAAATAAGTGGGGGAACTATGTGCGATTTGATCTCTCTTTGGAGCATTGGAATGCAGGCAACATTCAATCACTCAACAATGAATGGTTGGGTTTATCCAGTTCAACATACTAACCCTATTTTCAAGGGTCATCTTGTAATTGAAAGTGCAATTAAGGTTTCAAAAAAGAGATAAAGGAAAGCAAGGACGAACACACATAAATGAAGGCAAGTGCACACATGAGGCATCTATAGGGGCATGCACAATGGTTTGAGGCATCACATACCTCCATAGTTAACAAAGACAATATTGGTAGCGCCTAGATAGTAGTGGTCGCCGCATGGGTTTCACTGTTAATGACATTGTCCAAATAGGTATTGAGTTGCAATTTTCTAATTTGAGCAATGACAGAGGATACATAGAGTATTTTCAAGATCAATGATGAATACAATGAATAATAGAATATCATAATAAACTAAGTACATTTCTTCCATAGTACTTTGATAATTACAAATAATGTAAGTGTAATATCAATCTACCCTTTCAAATTACGATTTTTATGATTATTACCCTATTTTATATAATACAAATATTCATAAATTTACTTCATTTTAATCATATTAATCACAAAATAAATAAAACAATGTTAAACGATTCAAATAATTCATTTAATACAAATATTCATAAATTTACTTCATTTTAATCATATTAATCACAAAATAAATAAAACAATGTTAAACGATTCAAATAATTCATTTAATTTATCTCCTTAAAAGGGTCTAGAAATTAAACTTGAGTATCTATTCATTGTAGAAGACACATACCACCAAAAAGGCATTCATTGTAGAATATTCATAGCTCCGAAAAAAATCTCTATGTTTGCTTTGAGTTGAACTCATCTGCCACCAAAAAGGCATTCATTTGATGATGCATATATGTCTATTATAAAATGTTACAATAACAGTTGTTATTGTTAAGATATATCATGCAATCCATTAAACCAAATTAACCAAATCCATTAATTATTAATGTTTCATTCGATAAGGGAAGATGGATGGGGACAAAATTATAACAAAATCCCACTCTTACACTAAACTTTTGAACTACCTGATTAAAACACCATTGTATAAGAGTCTCCTATTTTTCTTCATCTTCCAAATCAACAATATATACAATTTCTAATCCCTTTCCAAGCACTGCAAACTCGAACAACCACATTATATTGCAATTGCGCGTCTATATTTTTCAAGCTTGTTCAACTTCCCATCACTAACAATCCCCACAACGTTACCCCTCCTAGCATCAGTAAAATAATATTCTTGCAACAATCTTCATGGCAGCAGTGTCATTCACTACATGTTCAAAGTTCTATTAATCATGATAATTGTTCCAGTTCCATGTGTCATCTGCCAGAAATGAATGTACCTGTTTATCTACCTCAATCCAGCTACGTCCAGGAACCTTTTTTATCATCTTGTCAATAATCATTCTGCGTGCATTTTGATGGTCCTCCCACATACCATCTGCAGCATAGATGTTGGACAGCACCACATAAGCTGTAGCATTATCAGGCTCCAACTCCAAAAGGCGTTCTGCTGCAAGTTTTCCTAGGTCTACATTGTTGTGAACACTACAGGCCCCAAGCAAACAACCCCACACAGTTGCATCAGGTTTTATTGGCATTTTGTAAATAAAGTCTTGGGCATCATTTAGGCGGCCAGCCCGTCCAAAAAGGTCAACCATACAGCCATAATGCTCCATTGCCGGCTTGATGTCATAGCGTTCACCCATGCCATAGAAGTACTGCAGGCCCTTGTCCACTAAGCCTGCATGACAGCAGGCCATCAAAACACAGAGCAAGGTAACATGGTTAGGAATGGTGCCACAAAGTTGCATTTCTTCAAATAGTTTAATGGCTTCCATGCCAAGGCCATGCATGGCATATCCTCCAATCATTGTTGACCAGGTGACTACATTTCGTTTAGGCATTTTGTCAAACAGGTTGTGTGCCTTCTCGATGTTCCCACATTTTGCATACATGTCCAAGAGCGCATTATTTACAAATACATCATATTGAAACCCACTTCTCACTATCTCATCATGGATTTCCATACCCTGTTGCATAGCTGCCAGGTTTGCGCAGGCCATAAGGGTACTGGCAAATGCTTGCGCATCCGGCCTCATACCTGTTCGTTGCATTTGTAGAAAACTCTCCAGGGCTTTCTCTCCGTATCCACTCTGTGCATACCCTGCAATCATCGCAGTCCATGAAATAATATTTCGCTTCGGCATTGTCCTAAAGAGCTTCTGCGCTTCATCTACACGTCTATTCTGCATAAATCCAGCAATCATCGCATTCCATGAGATCACATCTCTTTTGGGCATGTCCTGAAAGAGTTTACGAGCTTCTTCAACATACCCATTCTGCCCATATGCCGTAATCATGATGTTCCAAGAGATGATGTTTCGTTGAGGTATTTTGTCAAATAGTTCGCGGGCTTTCTTTAAGCGTCCACATTTTGCATAAAATTCAACGAGTGCAGAGTCTAAGAACACATCAGTTTCACATCCACTTGTAATGATCTGTTTATGAATCTCCATGCCCTGTTCCAGAGCTGCCAACTTGGCACAAGCTGAAAGAACGCTAGAAAAAGCAAACCGATTGGGCTGCAGATCTGTTTTCAGCATTTGATGAAACAGTGCCAACGCCTCCTCGGCAAGCTCATGACGAGAATAAGCTGCAATTATTACATTCCAGGAGCACTCGTCTCGTTCAGGCATTTCGTCAAACACATTGCGAGCATCCACCATGCGTCCACATTTGGTATACATATTAAGAAGTGTATTGGCCAAAACTCTGTCTGGGACAAATCCAATCTCATTCAAGTGGGTATGGATTAATTTACCCTGTGAAAAGGCTTTCTTCTTAATGCATTCCTGCAAAAGGAAGGTGTATGTGAAATGGTCTACAGGCTGCTCCATTTCTCGAAGAATGTGCATAGCTTCCCTCAGTCGACCCTGCTTACAGAGTTTTCTGAGAAGGCGGGGAGATGATCTTCTGTTGGCATTGTTATTAGTCTCCATGCCGCCCTGGAGTTGAAGCATTGGCCCTGCCTTTGCTTCTCTCTCTTTGAGTTTGGTATTATTTTTACCGCGCAAATCGAAATTGCACGGTTGTGTCATGCCCACTGTCATTGAAATTGCCATGACAGAAGTTCGGGCGTTGCAGTCCGCTAAGGCCTAGCAAAATAGCCAAATACATAAATGTTCCATTTATTTCTTCTTCTATCAATCCCAAGCCATCTAATGAGACAAGCTTAGTAACGTGAACGACATGCTATCGTTCTAGTAAAAGCAATTCAACAAATTTCAATATGTTTTCTGGGTATATATCCGGACTGAGGGTAGTAAGGCATGGATTTAGAGGTATTTGAATGGATTCTTTTGGCTTATTATGTTAGAATGGAGAACAAATAAGCAACATTCAACCATCAACAATTAATCGTTATGTTAGTAGGAGGGCTATTTTTATTGTAGCCTCATTCCTTTGTAATAAATTTTTATATTATAATTTATAGTAGTTTTTGATGAAAGTTTTTAGTAATTTCGGTATTGGTAAGGATTGGTGTGATTAGATTTATATTGGTATTTCTAGACTCAAATGCTCAATTTTTGTCTATAGATCTTCAGTTAGTTTTTTTGAGTCTTTGAGAGGTTTGTGGCAGGGTGACTCACTTTCACCTTTTCTTTTGAGTTTGATAGTGGAAACACTGGGAAGAGCCATTAAAAGGGCAAAGGTTGAGGGCATAATCAGAAGTATCAATGCTCCTGAAGGCTAGAATTGTATGCATTTGAGATTTAAAAATTGACAAATTCCCTGACAAATACTTGGGGATCCCTTTGTTCAAAGATGTTGACAAACCTTCCTTATGGGACACGCTGATCCTTTCTTTCCATTCAAAACCCATGACTTGGGAAAGATAATTTCTTGTCATTGGTAAGAAGGATCACATTGATTAAATTGGTTTTAAATGCTTTACCCATCTACATTGTGTCAGTTTTGAAACCTCCAATAAAAGCATTGAACTCTCTAAACCATATCATGAAGGCTTTTTTATGTCAAGATTGTGAGGATAAGAGGAAAATCTCTCTACTCAAATGGGACAAAGTTTGTTTTTCCAAAGTTGAAGGCGGGGTTGGTATTAAATATTTGGATTTGCAAAATGTGGCTCTTAGAGCTAAGTTATTGTGAAGAATTCACACTCACCTTGATGCTTTGTGGAGTCGTCTTTTACAAATTAAAATATGGGTATTGGCAATCCTTTCAACTTTTTAACAAATGTTAATCCCACTCGAGGATCCCACACTTGGAACTTTATGCATAGATGTAGATATCTTATCATTGATCATTTATCTTGGATCATAAATAATGGGCTTTGGTATATTTAAGGGAAGATTCTTGGAATGGTCATAGACCTTTGAAGGAATACCCTAAACTAGCTGAAGTGAGGGCGATTCTCTCCAATGTTTGGGGCAGAAAATTGAAAGATTATGTTGAACAGGTTTCTAATATTGGTCTATCAGACTGGAAATAGAAAAAAATGGATGAGGTTCATATTCCCCTTGATCAGTGGTACCTAGCTAAGTTAGGGTTACATTAAGTGACTCTTGGATATAAGATTGTAGAAGTTTCAGACCCATTTTTTGAGTGGTCCAAATTGTTGTGTTGGAACAAGGTTGGTCTTAAAAAAGATGGGGCCTCTTATTGGCTCATGGTTCAAGGAAAAATTCTAACTCAAGTTTACCAAAATGGGCTTTGCAGGACCAACAAGATGATATATGTGCCTAGAGGTGAGTGAAATTACAGACCATCTTATTTTCTCATGCCATTTTGTGATGAAGTCTTGGGATTGGCTCTGTAATAAACTCACTTGGATTTGGGCAAAACCTTCCTCTTTGTTGCATGGTTTATCCTAGTGTTTCATTGGTCAGTCTAAGGATACTTTCTCTGGGCTCTAGTATGCTAGTTCCACAATTCTTATTCGGTTTATTTAGAAAGAAATAAATTTACACATCTTTGAAGGTAAGGTAAGTTGTTTGGAGGAAAATATAAATTTCCATTTCTGAAGTTGTCTCAGTACATGAAATAAGAAGTAAGCCTCAATTGTCAAGCTGGGATATGAATACTAGACCAAATTGGCCTCTAATTAAAATCCCCCCCATTCATGGAACTAAGGTTCATTCTCCCATTAGGAAATGAAAGGACCATTCGATTTGGGACCCCCTCCTCCCAGTCTCTTTAAATTAAATTTTAGTGGCACTGCCAGAGGCAATCTAGAGCCTCTAGAGATAGTTGTATCATAAGAGATCGTTTGGGTTCTCTGATTAGAGTGGTGTTTAAGTCTTTGATTGATGGGATAAACATTGAAGTAGAAGCATAAGATTTGGTGTTAGGTTTGGAAATTGGTATATAATGTGGTATAGAGAATCTATATATTGAAGGGGATTTGCTAACTCTGATTCAGGTTCTACTGCAAGGTAAAGCAAATTTGTGGATTATTGAGAACATATTGACCAAAGCTTGGCCTTTGCTAAGTTCATTTTCAAGCTAGGTTGTGATGCATTGCTTCAGGGAGGTCAACTTTGCTATTTATTTTTGAACCAATTAGGGCATTACTCAGTAAAATGATTTACTTATTAGAAACCATGTGGATGATTGGGTTGGTTTGGGTAATCTTTTAGACTAATGATGGAAATTATTTTCTTTTATTATGTTTTGATTTAATCATCATTATCTATGGTGGTTTTCTTCCTTCTCTCTTTGCTCTCTTTTAATTAATTACAAGGGTGTTTTACCTCTATTTTACTGGCATTTTGATGGGTGACATGTGTGGTGTCATGGGGATTTTACTGGCTTGCCTCTTTTTAACTCTTTCACCTTTCTCCACTTGTCTTAATTTGGGTGTTGCTAGCTATTTATTTGCTCAAAGTTTGTAGTATGGGTGGTGTTGAGGATTGGGTTATAATGGAGCCCCTTTTATTTCTTCCTGCCCTTAAGCAGGAGATGGAATTGTACAATGCCCTGTTTGATAACTGGCTGGATTTTTTTTTGGGATGCCTATTGGTTTAATTTCTTTGATGATTTAGAATATTCTTGGCCTAAACTATGTGATGTTGGATTTCAAGAGTAGGGTTAATTTTGAAGTGACATCTTTCTTCGTCTCTCATGTTTTATTGGTTACTGGTGACAAAGTTGTTGCAAAACATGTGGTGGAATTATGTATTTGGATTGCTTTTAGGTATGGTTTGGTCATTGTTATTGAGGGCTCAACACTTGTCGTGCCTAAATTTCTAAATTTCCTGGGTCTGGACTCTTTAGGCTTGATTTTTTAAAATTCTTTCTATGAATTGGAGTAACAATTTTTCTATTTGGTTTCATACTTGGATCAAATGCTCTCATTTATGTGACATGGTAACTTGTTGCAGGGTGAGTGGTTCCCCCTAGACTTGGTGGGGTTAAAGTCCCCTATGTAGTCCTTGGATGGTTACAAACAATCCTTTGGGGTCATGAAATCAGTGGTGAATTACTTGGTTAGGATTAATGGGTTGAACTATAGGGTTTTTGGGGATTCTTTTAAAAAGGATCTCTCGGGTGAGATGGTTGGGAAGCAAGGTTTGTCTTTGTAGGTGGCTTTGGGTGGGCATCATTATAGGGTAGAGTATTTTAATGTGATCGCTTGGGACGACTCTCTTAATGGTAGTGGGCATGATAATCATCAAGGTGGAGGGCATGATGGTTGTCATGGCAGGAGGCATGGTGGATGTCATGGCTAAGGTACTCTCCGAAGCAAGGGTTGCTAGCCAATTTCTTCCTTTCGTGGGGTCATGGTCCTCTTGGTCATTATATGTAGGATAGGGCCTTATGGGACTATGAGTGGCATAATTTATGTGATGTTGGTGGAAGTGGTGTGTGGTGTGGTGATCGTGGTGCCCTGAACAAAACTCTAAGTGGTGGTAGAGGCAAGGGTTTTTTGGCTGATGAATTCTCTGTTGACAATGTTGACATGAAGCTTGTTGATGCGACTGTGGAGGAAAACATGGTTGATGTTGGCCTGGTTTGAGTTGCCATGCTTATGTCCATCTTTAGTTTTCATTTGGGATGATCTCCCTTATGATATTTTTGTTGTGTTCTCTCTCTTGTTTGGATTTTGGCTTGTTGCTTATTTTTTGCCTGTCTGCTTGGGGACCCTTTAGCTTTGTAAGCTTATTTTAGGTGATCATCTTGGTTTATTTCATAACCTTTTGTATTTAGTGGGTTTAGCCCTTAGTTCAGGGTTTATTATCTAACTCAAAATGTTATTTTGTAATATCTAGTTATGAAATAAAAGGGTGAGGGACCCACTGACCCTCAATTATCGATTAAAAATAAATCTATATGTTAAATAGTTTGTAAATCAATTAAACATTATTAGGGGGAGAGGGGCTTATATAACTAGGTAGAGAAGTGTTTGTATTTGAAAATTAACTAATCTTAAAAAAAAAATTTGAATACTTTTATTTGATTGGGTGGTTGAGTGCACTATTTGAGATAGTTCATGGGTTTTCTAAGTTACAAAAAAGTTATAAGAGTTATATAAAAATAAATTCATGTAATGACATATAAGATCACAAAAAGAGATGTTTTTATGTAAAAGAGATGTATTAACTAAATTTTTCTTCATATTTGAAATCTCTTATTGTAATTTCCCTTTAAAATGATTTTCCAATTTTTTTTAAACATGCAAGGCAATTTTTTTAACTTCAACATACAATTACGTTAATAGTTGTAACCTATAGCGGTAGACTTTGGTGGTGGAATGTAGGGGTAAGCTGTCAATAAAAATGATCAACCTTAAACTTGACATCCATTTGAATATCATATGGTAGTTTTTCTTATTCCTTAGAGAATGCGATTGTAAAATCATTATATCTTGGGCATACATTAGAGTTTGAACCTTATTTTTTCTAAAAATATTTTTGAGATTAACGTAATAGTGCTGCTAGTTTCAAGTCATTTATTAGGTTAATCAATGAAAATTTGTAGAGAAGGAAATAGAGTTGTTTATCATTGTGGTATGTAAAAAATCTAAGATAAGTGCCTATAGTATATGACAAATATAAACTAAGTGCCTAAAAATTGACACACCTCTACCTTTCTAGATAGATACAATTAAGATATATGTACAAATGTTATTCCAAATATACACTATATAAATTTATTTGGTTAACATATCTCTTAAGTAAATGTAGAAAATCCACTATAGGCCAATTACTAGCTCATAATAATAATAGGTTATGATGTGTTAGGAAGGGATTATGAATGATATTTTACAAGTAATTTGTATAATTTGAATGTGAGACATGTATATTTTTTATTTTTTAAACATTCAAGTAAGTTGAAAAGACAAATTAAAGATTGAACTATTTTCATGGACCAAGGAGGGAAAAAATGAAGATTTGAGAAGTGAAACAGTCATGTCAACTCGATAAATATTTGAAACTTGTAAAAGGATAAGTTTCAATTCTAAAATATTGGAATCACTAATTACTATTTGCATATTCCAATATATTGAGTTTTGAATCAATATCTCTTGAGAACTAAGGTATCCTTTGTCATATTATAACTAAAATATGAAAAATAATTCATAAGTTTCTTAGTTATACATGGTTCTATGTGGAAATGTGCTAGTCTGATCCTCAATCACACACCTTAGGATACCTTTATGAAATAAATGTATGTTATAGCTTTATTAAACATCAATTTGTTGAGTATGAATACTTCCCTATCTTGTGATCCCGTTGCAACATATAAACTAAAACACTAACATAATTAGATGAGGATTTTCAATGACCATTGCTAAAAAAATACATCCATGGTTGCAACCTAATAGTCGATAGGTTCCTAACATTCTCATCAAGATATTCACTTTGGAATGACATGTTTTACTAGAAACAATTACCTTGTTTAGAGCTAGGAATTTTATGCTAATTTAGGTGATGAAAACACATTTTCATGACACGATGCAATTTTTGTGATAAAAACTAGCATATCTTTCGAAGCCAACGTCCAATAGATTCCCAATGACTAAAGCTATTCATTTATCATAAAAATGAATCACATCAAAAATAGTTATACATTTTATTCAAGTGGAGATATTTAAAGGACAATATTATGAATCTAAAAACTGCTAGGTTATGAACATACTTATATCTTGTCTCATTATTAAAATTATATTTTTGCCCTATTCTTCTCATGCATTCATAAACATAGTTAGAATGATTTCATACATCCATCTAAATAATTTGAGAGATTTGATACGTGTGTGTATGTATATGTATATGTGTATATACATATATATATATACATATATATATATATATATATATATATATATATATATATATAATACATTCATAAATTGTAAGAATAGAAGAGGGCTCAAACACAATGACAATAATGAAGACCCTAATAACCATCATTTCATTAAATCTAGGCATATTCTTATATATATATAGTTAATACATTCATAAATTTTAAGAAAAGAAGAGGGATCAAACACAATGAAACTAATGAAGACCCTAATAACCATCATTTCATTAAATCTAGGCATATTCTAGACTAGAATATGCCTAGATTTAATGAAATGATGGTTATTAGGGTCTTCATTAGTTTCATTGTGTTTGATCCCTCTTCTTTTCTTAAAATTTATGAATGTGTGTATATATATATATATATATATATATATATATAATACATTCAAACTCTCTCTTGGACTCTGGAATCAAATTCCTCTTAGACTCTCTCTCTCTCTCAACTCAAACTTTGACATCAATAAGCAGAATCTGAGACGAAGCATCAGACTTCAACTACCGCTTGCCTGACTACAGAGACTCTGCACTCCTGACTCCAGATTAGATTAGATCATTGCACAGGGACCTCGACACAAGCCGTAACAGGAATAAGCATTCAATCATCTCTGGTTCTTCATCAAGCAAGAGCTAAGTATTCTTTTACCTTTCATTTTAGTATCTTTAGAATGGATTGGTAATCAGTCAATTTGCTATTTCTGAGTACTGTTGAGAGACAACCCGACTTTCTTCTTGGAAAGGCTGAAAAGCCTTCCTCCTATCCTTATCCATTTACATACCAACCCTTTGCCTTTGCCCCCTCTCAGACCCTATTTACTGTCTTGCAACCCTACACAGACCCAGACTCTTTCTAGACCCCTCTGTCAACCATAAACCCATCCAAAACCCATCCAAAGCCATTGCCCTAACCGACATCGACCATTGCCCCTACCGTCATTGGAGCACAACTTCATCCAGGTATCATCTAACCCTTGACCATTTGTCTTTAATTTCTTTCTTCTTTTGAATGTAAAAAACAAAAAATGAGTAAGAAACACTTAATACTCAAATCTTGAAAATGGTATGCATAAATACAAATGAAATAAAAAGAATGTAGAACATCTTGACTGTTAGAACATTTAATGACTAAGTGGGCTTAATTAACCCTTAGTTTACTTTGGTAGTTAATTAAATAATAATATTATATTAATTATTAACATGAGGTGAAAAACTCATGAAAATAAATAATAAATTATATTTATTTAATACTTACCATTGTTATTAAATGGATTTTGGGATGGTTGGACTCATTGGTTACAATGGTAACCTCCCTTCACATTTTATTATAAATAAGGTTTTTCCCTTATTATGAATCACAGTGAATTGATATGAAACATTATCATTTGAACTTAGGTGATTTTAAAAGGTTTTGTGAAATTTATTGAGAGAAAGTGGGAAGGAGAAGTTTATATGGTATTGAGTAAATGTTTCTCAAATATTGAATAATCATTATGGGGCTTTTAATCTCATTTTGAGGTTTTTCCACCTAATTATTTGTTTTGTGTATTATTAATCTATATGTCGATTTGTGAGTACTATTTGCTTATTAATTTACATCTATATCCTCTGGGTTCATATGCACTACAAATTCTTTCATGGTACTAGAGTAAAGGTATTGTGTTTATTGATTAGCAAGAGCATTGTAGATCTCCCTGCAAGCTTCTAAAAATCAAAAGTTAAGAAAATAATTTATTTAATCATTATATGATATTAATAAAATGACCTTAAAATATATATTTTCTATTTGAATCTCTTATAAAACCCTGTATATCAATTTTTTTAACAAATAATCTCTATTCAAGCATCTAAAAACTCCTTTCAAGTAACCTTTATTAATTTTTTGAAGCCAAATTTTAGTTTAGATGTCATTGTTGGTTATATTACAACACTTGTACAACTAATGAACCTTTTTAAAATATGAAAATTTATTTTTTGGTTGGAAAAATTCATTTTGAGGACCCTGGAGGCTTAGTTTGAAGATTTAAAAATTGCTTGGCAACTTTCAGAGCCTATGAAGGTTACCTAAAATATTTATGATTTTTTTTCCCTCCTTGGGTGAAATTGTACAGCTGGTTCAAATCTTAAAAATATGAAAATATCTATATTTTGGATTTGAAATTTGATTTTTTAGGTTTAATCTACTTTGTGGTAGGATTTCATACATATTGATAAAATTTCAAGGTCTTTGGTGGCATATACAATTTCTTGTGATTTTCTAAACTCCCACCTGAGCACCATTATTATTTTTGGAGTGTGCTATAGGTAAATTTAATGTAATAATTTTTGAAAATATTTTAATAATATTCTATTTTTTAAAATATTTATATTTCTATGCAAGCCCTATGGGTCCCACTTTGGGAGATAACATTTTTTTACCAAAAGTTATTTTTTTTAGTAATATAAATTCACATATATGATATATATGAAATTATATATATTTTTAATTAAAAAAATTAAAAAATATGGTTTATATATCAATTAGTGCATGTTAAATCTTAAATAAGCTTCTAGATGATTTGGAAGTTAATTTTTTTGCTAAAAACTTGTCACTAAGGAGGTCCTATGTTTAAAACCCATTAAAATCAAAATTTTGATTTGTTTTTTAATTTGATAAATTTTAAATTAATTTTAATTTTATTTCTTGATTTACGTGACAAGTTTCACATGTTCAAAACCTTAGTTAACCTATCGACCTTGTTTCGACATTTGACCTAGTCAAAACTTATACAAGCATAGTCATGTAACTAGTCAACCCTTAAGTTTTGGTATTTTTTATATGTATTTACATGGTATATTTTGTATTTTTAATCCACCTATTATTAATTTTATAATTTTTTAAATAATAATGTCTAGGTGGTTGTTCTGAGTATGACTCCTTTGACATCTAATTCAGTGCATATTTCAATTTTTTTCATTATTTGGCATCTAAATTGTGAAATTAATCATAGTTTCATGTGTAATTAACTTTGTTTTTGAAAATAGTGAGAAAAAATCTTTATAAAAAGGTTACTTTGTTAAATTTTTCTTACATTAGTGTATTTTTGTGACACTTTAGACACCCTATTTTGTTATAATCTTTCACAATTTTCTTACTTTATCTAGTATTAAATTGAACAATTATTGTGTGTTTGCACTTTAATTTTGTTTTACTATCAAATAAAATTAAAATTCACACTAAAAAAATTTAATTTAAGCATTTGTTTACTATTATTTTTAAAGGGAAGTTATGGCTTTGCCTAATTTTATTTTAGATAAATGACAAATGTTTGATGGAAAAAAACTATAATATTTAGAAAATCTACACTAAAGTAGAATTCATAGCCTGAAATTTATGGAATATTGTCATTGGGACTAAAAAGGCCTCTTTTGCATGATATATGACCCCCTAAGCTTACCAATACATTTCAACAAAAATCATAAGAAGTTATGTCCATTATTTTGTGGAGTGTTAAGGATGAATTCCTTGTCCACATTGGTAATCAAGAGTCTCCTAGTGATGGTTGCAAAATCTTTGAATCTATACACGAGGGCACTCATTTATAAAAAATAATTAAGTTAATCCTTGAATTTTTAACTACACTTATGAAAGGTGATGAAAAAATTGTGATTTTTTTTGCTAAAATTAAGAACATTAAAGCTAAATTAGATGGTTGTAATAATAATTTGATTCAATATCAACTATTTTATTTTATCATTCATCTAAATATTCATGAAAAGTTTAGAAATTTCATTTCAGTTTTGTATTTTAAATATCAAACTAAGAAAGATATCCCTGACCTTACCATCTTGTCTACTATCTTGATTCAATAAGAACAAATTAAAACTAATTTTTATTCTAAATAGAATGCCACTCAGGCACTTTTCACCTTAAATTATGTTTCTAATAATAATAAAAACTAGAAATCTAATTGTAATTTTACTAAAAGAAAAAATAGAAACAAGAAATCTGGTCATAAGAATCATAAATTTAAGTTTAATAAAAATTAAAATTTATATGGTAAATTTGGTCATAGAAGTGAAACCTATTATAAAAACAAGGATAGACTTAACAATCAATCTTCTAAAAAAATGTTTTATACATTTTCTCTCCTTCCTTTGCATGTTTTATTTCATTGCATAGTAAAAATAAATCTCAATTATGGCATGAAAGAATAGGACATGTTAATTTTATAATTTTACATGATATGTCTATAAAAAATATTATTGCTGGACTTCCTGCTATCCTCTCTCATCATAAAACTTGTGAGGACTACTTATGTGGTAAGTAACATATTAACCCCTTCAAAAGAATCATGATGCAAATTCTTCACATCCTTTAGAATTAATTCATGGTGATGTTGTAGGATCTCTTGAAGTTATATATCTTAATGGTTATTTGTATATTGTTACTTTTATCAATGATTACACTAAAATAATTTAGTCGTATTTTATTAAAAATAAATCAGATGTATTGTCTAAATTAAAAAAATTTAAAACTAGTGTTGAAAATGCATCTAATTTTTCTATTAAAAGATTAAGAATGAATAATGGTGGTAAATACATTAGTAAAGAGTTTGATTATTTTTAAATTAGTTATGGTATTTAAGGGGAATTAACAAATCCGTATTCCCATTAGTAAAATGGTATTGCTGAAAGGGAAAACCACATCATCATAGAAATGACTAGAACAATGTTGAAGTCTATAAATGTTCTTAAGTTTTTATGGGCTGAAGCCATGAATAATGTTGCACATATTCTAAATAATAATACCTACTTAATATTTTCATTTTTATACATAAAAAATACATGTATTCTCATAGCATTTCATTTGATTTGATATAACTATTTTGTTGTTACTTTAGAGATACTAACTATATTAATAATGTCTCATCTACATTGTATTTGCTAGTAAAATTATTTAATTTGACTCTTGGAAAATGTTTATTACAATTATATTGTAATAGATATATTTATCTTAGATGAAAAGTAAATAAAATATATAGATATTATGATTATTTTCAATTCATATGAGTTAGCATGGAAATACATTATATGCATAAAATCATGTTTAATTTGACAAAATGATCATGTTTAGTTATTGCATCTAGTACAAAGATCATGATCAATAAGTTTTGATCTTTTGTGTTTCAATTATTAAGATGATTTCATCTGATTAGGAGGGAAATTCCATGATAATATGCTCAAATAATATCATTTGATTATTTATGCTAACATTCTTATACACTTCATTTGATAATAAGATATGTTATGAAATGTAAACTGTAAATAGAGTTGGTATTATTAACTCTTCATCATTAAATTTAGTAAGCATTCTATTCATAAATCTCTTATTTATTTTCAGTCTCATATCTATTTAATTAGATGATTGCATATCATGTTATAATGATCTATATTTGATGTATGAGAGATTATACCTCAATATTTTGTTGAAGCATATTAATCTTGTAAAGTTTTGATAAGACTCAAATTATAAAATAAGTTATTTCTAATAATATATCTAATGTTGGTTAAACTTAGTGTCATATTATTATTAAATTATTTTATGCAGATCACATGACAGTTGGGGATGCTCATCTTGTTAATATTGGAGACATCCAATATTGAATCATATACAGTAATTTATATTTTTTACTAACTTTGTAATCAAAGTAGTGAACTTGTTTGCCTAAAACATGACTTGATTGTTTAAAATATGTTTTACCATAGATAAACATATACCATCTTTTATCTTTATGTATTTGGTTATTATGATGCTAACCATACTATGATTTCATGAATCTATTTTTTAATATGTGTTTAAGTTTTGTAGGTGTACAACACCAAAAAATTAAGCATATTGAAGTTCATGTGCATTTTATCCAAGAGAAAGTCCTCAATGGTAATATAAATCTATAGTTCTATTCTACAAATAGAAAAATGGTAGATATCTTCACAAAACCATTTAGTGCTACCAAGTTTTCTTAGTTTTATGCAATGTTAGGCCTCTCAGAGTTTCCATTGAGGGGGAGTGTGTATGAAAATGCCACGTCCTAACAGCCATGTGTTCTTCTTATCTATACTTATTCTCATTGTAAAACATTATAAACTTCATGTAGAAGTTATGTAATTTAAGTAGACTTCATGTGGAAGTTTTAATTTTATACCTAATACATTTAATAATATACTTTGTAATGGAGGTCCTTATGTTATAAAAGGCTCCAAATATGCTTAGTGATTATTCATGAGAAACTGTGAGATGTAGTCTTATGATAATGCTAGCCTAAACTTAGTTTAGAGTAGTTTATAGATTATAATTATTTTTGTTTCAAAATATTATTTTTGCATGATGATGGTTTTAAAATGCTTAAACTATATACATAGTATAATTCCTTTTTTAAGGAGAGTATGAATTTTATCTTGAATTAGCATTAAGGGGGAGTGTTAATATAATTAATGACTAAGTGGGATTAATTGACCCTTAGTTTACCTTGGTAGTTATTTAAATAATAATAATATATTATTTATTAACATGAGGTGAAAACTTTGTGAAAATAAATAATAATAATAATATATTTATTTAATACTTACCATTATTATTAAATGGCTTTCAGGATGGTTGGATCCGTTGGTTACAACAGTCACCTCACTTCACATTTTATTATAAATAGGGGTTTGCCCCTATTATGAATCATGATGAATTGATATGAAACATTATCATTCAAACTTATTCAGGTGATGTTAAAAGGTTTTGTAAAATTTATTAAGAATAAGTGAGAAGGAGAAGTTTATATTGTATTGGGTAAAAGTTTCTCAAATATTGAATAATCATTGTGAGTTTTTTAAATCTCATTTTGAGGTTTTCCCACCTAATTCTCCATGTTGTGTCTTATTAATATATCTATCAATTTGTGTTTAGTCTTTGATTATTAATTCACATTTAAATCCTCTATGTTCATATGCACTTCAAAATCTTTCATTGATTGGGATTACAGAGGAGACCACAAACATGAAGGAACATCTACACCATTGACTTTATGTGTAAAATCATAATTCTAAGACTAATCACCTAGTGGAAGAGATAGTGGAAGAATAAGAAACTTAGGTTTGTCTAGGTTAATGGGGGATCAATAACCACTAAGTTCCTTACTAGGATAGAATATTATCTACATTAAAGTATCCTAAATTTATGATAAGGTTTAGTTGCTTGTTGTCTTATTTATGATCACTCTAACACTCATAATTGTAATGTCCTCTCTTGAAGTAATAGTTTTTTTTATTTTTCAAAAAAGAATATAAATGATATATGTATTATGAAAATATTCAAAATTTAAATTATTTTATTTATTTAATTAATTTGAAATATTATTGTTTATTCAATATTATAAATGTCATAAAGAAAAGATTTAAAATTTTAATTATTTGTAATTAGCTTAAATATAACATATAATATTTTTAGTTAGCTTCGTTGTAAAATTAAATTATTTTTATCTAACTTAGTTAAAGAATACAAAATTATATTTAAAAAAATTATTTTCAAATGTTTTGTGTATGCAATCATAAATGCGTCATGTATATAAATCAATCATTACTTGGAGAAGATAGAGCATACCTATACTTCCGATTGGGAATACATTTGTTAAGTGGGTGCATGACCAATATGGGGATCTTATAGACCTAATTAGGTGATCACTTATCAAAATATACCATGATAGAAAGGGTTTCAAAGCCTATAGTCTAACACAATCATGTAACAACCCTAAAAGAATCCTAGATTTAATGTTCACTCTATTCTAATAACAAGAAAGTAAATCTAATCTAGTGCACACCAAAGCTTGTAGCCAAAAATGAGGGGTTAGTAAAGTAATCAAAACATGTAAAAGAGAATCTCAATTAATCTAAGTATGAGTAAGACCCTAATACATAGAATATAAAGAATAATATTATTTGAGCTGATACTTATGCTACTTCTATCTACTAAAAAGAGGAACAAAGTTAGAATATACTTACTTGAATGTGAACTCATCAAGACTCAATATCTCTCTTAGCCAAAAGGGATTCACAAGAGGTTGTTGTGGTTTATAAATATAATTAAGAAATTACAAAGCATCCAAGACTTATTCACAAGACTATATTCTCCAAGTAGAAACCCTAAGCTAAGACTTCTCAAGTAGAATGGTGGAAGAGAAGATTGTAAATAAGTGTGAGTGAATAATAACTGTTGATTGCATATTTAATTAATGATGAAATGGTCTTATATTTATAGTTAGAACTCACCCGTCATGTATATAAATCAATCATTACTTGGAGAAGATAGAGCATACCTATACTTCCGATTGGGAATACATTTGTTAAGTGGGTGCATGACCAATATGGGGATCTTATAGACCTAATTAGGTGATCACTTATCAAAATATACCATGATAGAAAGGGTTTCAAAGCCTATAGTCTAACACAATCATGTAACAACCCTAAAAGAATCCTAGATTTAATGTTCACTCTATTCTAATAACAAGAAAGTAAATCTAATCTAGTGCACACCAAAGCTTGTAGCCAAAAATGAGGGGTTAGTAAAGTAATCAAAACATGTAAAAGAGAATCTCAATTAATCTAAGTATGAGTAAGACCCTAATACATAGAATATAAAGAATAATATTATTTGAGCTGATACTTATGCTACTTCTATCTACTAAAAAGAGGAACAAAGTTAGAATATACTTACTTGAATGTGAACTCATCAAGACTCAATATCTCTCTTAGCCAAAAGGGATTCACAAGAGGTTGTTGTGGTTTATAAATATAATTAAGAAATTACAAAGCATCCAAGACTTATTCACAAGACTATATTCTCCAAGTAGAAACCCTAAGCTAAGACTTCTCAAGTAGAATGGTGGAAGAGAAGATTGTAAATAAGTGTGAGTGAATAATAACTGTTGATTGCATATTTAATTAATGATGAAATGGTCTTATATTTATAGTTAGAACTCACCCGTCATGTATATAAATCAATCATTACTTGGAGAAGATAGAGCATACCTATACTTCCGATTGGGAATACATTTGTTAAGTGGGTGCATGACCAATATGGGGATCTTATAGACCTAATTAGGTGATCACTTATCAAAATATACCATGATAGAAAGGGTTTCAAAGCCTATAGTCTAACACAATCATGTAACAACCCTAAAAGAATCCTAGATTTAATGTTCACTCTATTCTAATAACAAGAAAGTAAATCTAATCTAGTGCACACCAAAGCTTGTAGCCAAAAATGAGGGGTTAGTAAAGTAATCAAAACATGTAAAAGAGAATCTCAATTAATCTAAGTATGAGTAAGACCCTAATACATAGAATATAAAGAATAATATTATTTGAGCTGATACTTATGCTACTTCTATCTACTAAAAAGAGGAACAAAGTTAGAATATACTTACTTGAATGTGAACTCATCAAGACTCAATATCTCTCTTAGCCAAAAGGGATTCACAAGAGGTTGTTGTGGTTTATAAATATAATTAAGAAATTACAAAGCATCCAAGACTTATTCACAAGACTATATTCTCCAAGTAGAAACCCTAAGCTAAGACTTCTCAAGTAGAATGGTGGAAGAGAAGATTGTAAATAAGTGTGAGTGAATAATAACTGTTGATTGCATATTTAATTAATGATGAAATGGTCTTATATTTATAGTTAGAACTCACCCGTCATGTATATAAATCAATCATTACTTGGAGAAGATAGAGCATACCTATACTTCCGATTGGGAATACATTTGTTAAGTGGGTGCATGACCAATATGGGGATCTTATAGACCTAATTAGGTGATCACTTATCAAAATATACCATGATAGAAAGGGTTTCAAAGCCTATAGTCTAACACAATCATGTAACAACCCTAAAAGAATCCTAGATTTAATGTTCACTCTATTCTAATAACAAGAAAGTAAATCTAATCTAGTGCACACCAAAGCTTGTAGCCAAAAATGAGGGGTTAGTAAAGTAATCAAAACATGTAAAAGAGAATCTCAATTAATCTAAGTATGAGTAAGACCCTAATACATAGAATATAAAGAATAATATTATTTGAGCTGATACTTATGCTACTTCTATCTACTAAAAAGAGGAACAAAGTTAGAATATACTTACTTGAATGTGAACTCATCAAGACTCAATATCTCTCTTAGCCAAAAGGGATTCACAAGAGGTTGTTGTGGTTTATAAATATAATTAAGAAATTACAAAGCATCCAAGACTTATTCACAAGACTATATTCTCCAAGTAGAAACCCTAAGCTAAGACTTCTCAAGTAGAATGGTGGAAGAGAAGATTGTAAATAAGTGTGAGTGAATAATAACTGTTGATTGCATATTTAATTAATGATGAAATGGTCTTATATTTATAGTTAGAACTCACCCGTCATGTATATAAATCAATCATTACTTGGAGAAGATAGAGCATACCTATACTTCCGATTGGGAATACATTTGTTAAGTGGGTGCATGACCAATATGGGGATCTTATAGACCTAATTAGGTGATCACTTATCAAAATATACCATGATAGAAAGGGTTTCAAAGCCTATAGTCTAACACAATCATGTAACAACCCTAAAAGAATCCTAGATTTAATGTTCACTCTATTCTAATAACAAGAAAGTAAATCTAATCTAGTGCACACCAAAGCTTGTAGCCAAAAATGAGGGGTTAGTAAAGTAATCAAAACATGTAAAAGAGAATCTCAATTAATCTAAGTATGAGTAAGACCCTAATACATAGAATATAAAGAATAATATTATTTGAGCTGATACTTATGCTACTTCTATCTACTAAAAAGAGGAACAAAGTTAGAATATACTTACTTGAATGTGAACTCATCAAGACTCAATATCTCTCTTAGCCAAAAGGGATTCACAAGAGGTTGTTGTGGTTTATAAATATAATTAAGAAATTACAAAGCATCCAAGACTTATTCACAAGACTATATTCTCCAAGTAGAAACCCTAAGCTAAGACTTCTCAAGTAGAATGGTGGAAGAGAAGATTGTAAATAAGTGTGAGTGAATAATAACTGTTGATTGCATATTTAATTAATGATGAAATGGTCTTATATTTATAGTTATAACTCACCCGTCATGTATATAAATCAATCATTACTTGGAGAAGATAGAGCATACCTATACTTCCGATTGGGAATACATTTGTTAAGTGGGTGCATGACCAATATGGGGATCTTATAGACCTAATTAGGTGATCACTTATCAAAATATACCATGATATAAAGGGTTTCAAAGCCTATAGTCTAACACAATCATGTAACAACCCTAAAATAATCCTAGATTTAATGTTCACTCTATTCTAATAACAAGAAAGTAAATCTAATCTAGTGCACACCAAAGCTTGTAGCCAAAAATGAGGGGTTAGTACCCAATTAACCCTATATGTTTTCAAGAGATAGATCACCATGTCCTAAGCTAGGTTGGCCAAAGGGATAACAAAGTTCTCAAGTGAAAATACCTAGAAATAATATAGAGTCAACCTAGTCAACCCTGTACAATAATTAGAGGCTAAAAATTATATAGGGTTGACCTAGTCAACCTAGTACAATCAACTGGTAAAAGGGGATCAAGGTGAGGAAAAGAGGGATGGAAAGAGGAAAAAGACTAGAAGAGTGTGCAAGGGAGGAGTAATAGCTTAGGGAATGGTTTTAAGAGCTGTTTAAATTATAATAATGGTAATAAGGGATAATAATCTTGCAAAGCACCAAAGGTCTGCCCACCCATTTTCTGGTGCACTCTTTAAGGTATGCACTTAGAGAGATTGAGTTTAGATGGGTTCCTAAAAGATATAAAGCACTAGTATTTGATAAAAGTTTAAACATATTATGTGTATACATATTCCCCACTTAAATCTCATCACATGTCACTAAGGTGCAATATGATATTGTGCTTCAAAAAAGAACATAGTAACACACAATGATGATGTTAAAAAAAATCATAATATTTTAAATCAAAAATAATTGAATGTAAATTACTAAAAAGTAATTAACTAAAAATTAAATGTAATGCATACTTTAACTTACCTTTATTTTTAGATGGTTGTCTATTATGTTGTTAGTTTTGATTATGTAGGGTGTAGAGATTGATTTATACAAACCCAATAATATAAAACTAAAGAGCAAAAAAAAAAGCAAACTCAAGAAAAGCCAAGATAACTAGTAATAGGAGAACGGGGCATACTTGGGAATTTGGCAAGCTAGGGTGAGTAGTGCTATGTTAGACTAAATAACCAAGTAAAATAACAAGAGTAAATCTAGAAATCAAAAATCCAAGGCTACTAAATACCAAAAAACTCAAACAAGTAAACCTCAAGTAAGAAAAGAAAACTCACCAAATGAAACCAAGGATACATGTCAAAAAAGATGGTAAATTAAACATCAATGGTAAAATTAGAAACAAAATGGTAAAATAACATTGATGAGTAAGTAGTAATAATCGTTATCTCACTCAACAATGGAAAAAGGTGCATAAGAGGGGAAATAACATTATTGAATGAGAAGTAATAAGCCAACCTCAATCAATAATGGAAAAAGTGTATGAACTCAGGTGTCCATAATAGTAGGATAGTACAAAAAATGATAAATATTAAAAGGAAACAAGTCTAAATAAGTGTACAAATGTAAATCATGGTAAAAAATAAATAAGGAATCTATAGTTACTCAAACATGTTATTTCACTCTAAGGATAGATAAAACTAAAATAAAGTAGTGCTAGCATGTTTTTAAAAGATGAAGATGGAATTAAAGAAGAAGGGAAAATAAATTTGGAATCACAATTTATCTATCAAAGGGGGAAATGAAATGGGTGGAGGGGAGAATGAAGGAAAAACCAAGGTAGAGGAACTCTTTATCAAAGTCAAGACACTAAAATTAGGTTTGTCAAAATAAGAAGAATTTTGACCTTAAGGAATTTGAAGAACTTATCATAGCTACACAAGTCTTAGGTCAATGAATTAAGTATATAGATCATCCCATGAAGGCTATATAGATGAAAATTAAAATGGACCTACCTTCCCACAATGTGTTCCCCATTCCTCAAGATCCCTTATAGAGTTGTTGGTTTACTATGAAGATTGGGTACTTGTGTGATAAAGTAGGTAGCACCATAGAGTTTGTTGAATTTCCCTATTACAATCTACTGGTCTACCACACCCTAAAGGAATTTAGCTATATGTGAGGCCAACTATGGAGTTTGAACTTCAATTAGAGAGAAGAGATGTGCTTTTAATCATGCATTTTAGTGTGAATTTGACTTTTAAGATTTGTATGTTTCCTTTTAAATATCATTACCTTTTGATTCAAATGATTTGTCTTTTAACTTTATTGATGGATTTTTATATTCCTCCTCCATATGGATTTGGAAAAATAAACATGGGTGCTAAAGATGAATTTCATTTGAATACTTGGGACAAGATTTCTAAGAGAGAGAACTTTGAAGGGCATGGGGTCTAAGAGTCTCATAAATCTAGGTGAAATAAAAATTCTATATTAACTTAAACCTTGTTTTATCTAATATGGAGTGAAATAAAGGGGAAATCAAGAGGAGTGACACATGGAAAAATTTGAATTGCTTCAAATAATTAAAAATGTGATAAAAGAAAAAAATGGATATAATGATAGTAAAGTGTGATTCCTTATCATAATGATGATGGAAATGGAGGAAAACATGATAACATAGATTATTGTGAAAATTCCATCTAACAAAAGAAGAAAAAGCTAAAGTTTAAGAACAAGGATGAAAAAATATGGTAATTTTATGAGGAGGGCCATGTTCTATCCACAGTCTTACACTATAACTTCATAAAAGAGAAACCCAAAAGGGTGAAAAAAAGAGAAAATGCAAGAAGATAAATAAACCAAAAGACCAAAAGGGAGGACTAAAGGTTTTTGAAAAGAAGGAAATTACTACAGAGAGAAAGACCCATGTAAGTAACCTACAACAAGTGTTATAAAGATGTAGATAAAAAGCATGAAAATAAGGAAATGTTTAGGCAAAGTACTTTTTGAGAAATTATGCATTGGTGGGCTCTTTGAAAACATGGCCTTAATTAGTTTGAAGATGGTAGGTGCTTAGACCAAGAATATCTTTGAATAAATATGGGTCCTACCATCTTTAGGTGTATTTACCTTCTTTATAATTGGTGTAGTCTAATTTAAGGACAATATCACCAACATTAAATGTGAAGACTTTGACACATTTGTTATGTTGTTTGGAAATATGAGCCTTGTATTGGTAGTTATATTGAATTGTGGATGATAAGGTGTGGAAAATTTATGATTGATCTTAAATTTATTACAAAGTTGTTTAACATGTTTATTTTTGAAATTACCACCATTGTCTGAAATGATGGTATGGGGAACACCAAAGTAGAAAATGATTTGATTAAAAATAAATTTGGAAATGGTAGGATTAGTGATGTTAACAAAAGGCATGGATTCTACTCATTTGGTAAAATATTTGATAGCGATTATGATAAAAACATGTCCATCTTGGGAGAGAGGTAGTTTGCCAATGAGATTGAATACCCATGTGGAAAATGACCAAGAAGATTTGATAGTTTGAAGTTCAGCTAGAGGTGAATGGATTAGATCATCATGAATCTGGTAAGGATTACACTCTTTAGAATATTTGATTACATCTTTTTCAAGAGTAGGCAAAAAGTAACCCATACGTAGGCATTTGTGGGCTGTAGCATGTTTACTATAGTGTCCATCACAAATTCCTCTATTTACTTATTTAATAAGAGGAGGGACCTCATCTTGCATAACATAATGGATCAAGGTACTTTCAACATTGCAATAATAAAATATGTAATTCTAAAATACATACTTGAAAGCTTGTTTACAAATACGTGTCTTTTCATGAGAGTCTAAATTAAGACGATAAGTTTGATGTTCTAAGAATTGAATGATGTCCTAGTACCATAGGCTTTGTCGAATGGTAACAACCTTGATATGATAGATAAGTAAATCTAGTGGTTGAGTATAGGATGGAGTTTTTCTTATTTGTATAAGAAAATTAGGATTAAAAATGACTTGGTGGAGATGAAAGAGAGATGTTGAAGAATCAAGAGAATCAACAATGGAATTTTAATCTCTAGGAAAAGTCTCAATAGTGAAAGAGATGAAATCCTTAACAAGAATGGTTGTAATTTGATGATATGTAATGAATTTCTTACTTTTATATTGATATCACCATTGATTTGATGGCAAATAAGATGAGAACTACCTAAATCATGAAGGTGTTGAATGTCAAAATTAGAGTAGCTCAAATGCCTAAAACTAGAGATCTATATTCAAGTATAGTGCAACAAAGGTGTAGCAAAAAGTTAAAGGAATGATCTTTCCAAGAGGACTTGTGAGAATGCAACCTGCCCCAACTCCTTAAAGACATTTAGTGCCATGAAATTGAAGGGTTCAAGTATCCTCATACAAGTCAACATTGATTTTAGGAAGCTCCTTGATAACTACTTTTGGTTTAGTAGTACTAGAGGGAGTAGTGGTTTCATCTAGATTATTGGCTTCAAGATCAGTGGTAAATCTATGAAAATAATCTTTGAAAGAAATAGCTTGATTAAGACCTTATATGTAAAATATATTTTCATCTAGAAGGCTATCTTGAAGAGAAAAAGTGGCTGGTATGGGAGCTATGACAAGTTGATCATCTATGATTTTCCCTTTGACAAAATTTTGAGTGATGATACAAAGATCAAATTACATAAGGAGGACCATCCATTTACCAATTCTATCTCTAGGAAGAAATGCTTTGGAGAAGAAATGATGAAGGGGGTCATAATGAACAATGACATAAGTAGTTTGGTAAAGCATATATGGTGAAGCTTTTTAGTTATAAAATAGATGGTGAGGCAATCATGCTCAATTTTGGTATAAAATGTCTCATAATTGATGAGGCCTCAACTAATGTAGTAGATAACATACTCTCTTCCTGTATCATCTTTTTGGGAAAACATTTCCCCAGTTGAAATAGGTGTGGAATAAGTATATAGAATCCAAGGTTTGTCATTGAAAGGAGGATGAAGTGCAGGTGGATAAAACATTGACTCTTTCATATTATTAAAGGATTTTCAACATGGATCTATCCATTTTAAATTAGTACCTTTGTTGAGAAGTGAATTGACAAAGTGAATTCGATATGCCATTTCAAACATGAATCATATAATTTCCCCAAGTTTGCCTAAGTATGAATGTTAGGAATAAGATGAGGAATGCACATGCTGATGATAGTACTAATTTTGGTAGGGTCAACATTGATTCCAGAGAGAGAGACTAAAAATCCTAATAATTTACCATATGTGACTCCAAAGACATATTTTTAAGGATTAAGTCTAAATTTATAATTATGAAGATAGTCAAAAATGATAGCAAGATCAAAAAGATGATTCTTATGATTTTTGGATTTAACAATGAGATCATCCACATAAGTTTCAACAATTTTGTGAATGAGATCATGAAAGATGTGAGTCATTGATCATTGGTAAGTGTCTCTAACATTCTTAAGACCAAAGGCCATTTTGATATAGCAATAGGTTCCCCATTCCATGGTGAAAGTTGTCTTATGTTTGTCCTTGGAGGTAATATGAATCTGATTGTATCCCAAGAAGCCATCCATAAGAGATACCATTTCATAACCAACCGTGGAATCAATAATGGCACCTATTGAAGGTAAAGAGAAGTTATCCTTGGGATAAGAAAGATTGAGATTAAGGAAATCAATACAAATGTGAATGACCATAGTGACTTTATTTCAAATGGGAATAATGTTAGAAACCCACTCAGAATAATATAATGGTTTGATAAATTTAGCATCAAGTAATTTGATGATTTCATTATGACAAAGTGAAAACTTCAAGTGGAATTTTTCTTTGTTTTTGATGCATAGGATTGACGTCAAGATAAGTAATGATGTTATGCACCATAATGCTAGGATCAATGCTAGGCATGTATTCATAGGACCAAATTAAAGCCTCATGATATTTGTCAAAAAATAAGCTAAAATTATCATGTGAAGTGAGAGTTCATGAGAGATAGTAATTAGTTGAGGACAAGATGGAGTACCATATTCGATGTGAGTGGTTTCTTCAATAAACATGGCATTGCCATCTTGAAAGTGGTATGGTGCATTAGGTAAGGAAAAAATTGGATTTGTTTTAGGATCAATGCTAGAAATGAAGTTGTTGAAGCAAAGAGTTTTAGTCTTAAATTTCAAAGTTTATGATGCTACCAAGGAAGTTGAGGTTCTTGGGCATAAAGTAATTCAAGGATAACTTTGTCACTAGGCAAGGTAGGAAGAGAACCATAATACTCAACATCTACTTCAAGATCTATAATTTGATTGCCATGATTATCATACTTGGAATGTATCTGACAAACATCAGTTACCTTGGCATCTAAAATAATTTCAAGACTAGAAGTAGATGGATCAAAAGGGGTTAGAATATCAGTGGGTTTAGTGACAAGAGAAGGATTACAGGTAATGATTGGATTGATAGGTGGTAAAGGAGATGTAGAATTTTTTAGAGGTTTGGAAGGTATAATTTTCTCTATCACCCAAGGAGTATCAATAAGAGGAGAATTGGTAGGAGGCACATGACCCTTAGGATCTAAGGTATGATCCACATAAATGGTATGAACATCTTGGTTAAAATCATAAATTTGGACTAAGGTTTTTTGATAATGCTAGACATCCAAGTCTCTATATTGAGCTTGGGCCATTATATAGTTATCATCATATGTTGGATAAATTATACATGCTTGAGAATTAGGGGGAGTTTTAGAGGGTTAAACCTTGATATTATTGAATGTACATGGAGACATGATGAGAGGATCTTTAAATAATTTTGCCACTCCAAAATTATTACAAGTAAAGGCATCTTCAGGTGAAGAAAGTTCTTTAACATTGCATGGAGGGGGAAAATTGGTAATACCATCAATAAGAGGAATAGTATGATCCTTAAGTAATAATGAAGGGGGAAGCCATTAAAAAATTTGGGGAGGTAACTTGGTAGTATTACAAGTATGTTTCAAATCATTGGGCTCATCATCATCGAAATCCATAAGAGTAACTTATAAATTAGGATTCATGTTGATGAACTTGAGTAAATGAGAATTATTGATTTTAGGAAAGGTAAGAATATGATATTATGATTTAGGATTAGGAAGTTGAATGATCCATGTGTTGGGATAGACTTCATGATTATACCATTTTATATTATATAAGAATTTAATACATTGACTACAGGAAGAAGTAATGGCCCTCATTCGATGAGTCCATGGATGACCAAGGAGTATGTTATAAGATAGGGGTAAGTCAAGGACCATAAGATTGGTTTGAATAGTCTTAGGTCCAATGGTTAATGGAATCCACATGTAACCAAGTGAATTTTGACTAGTATTATTGAAACTATGACAAGTAAGATAGGTTTTCTTGAAATGATCCTTATTATAATTGAGTTGTTGGATGAGCAAAAAAGATATTACATTGATGCCAAAACCTTCATCAACTAGAAATTTATGGATAAGAGTGGTATTAATGACTACCTTGATAAAAAGTGGTGGATCATCAACATGAAAGAGAATTTCATCATTGATCATGTCCTTTTTAAGGAATTCAATAGAAGGTTTGGAACGACACATCGTTTCAATGGTATTTATTTTGGTAGGTTGATATTCAGTAAAAGGTAGTTTTTCATATAAAGAGGATGGATCATCAATTTCTTGGAGTTATTACATAAGGAATTTATGATGATATGGTAAAGTGTGAACCAATTCAATAAGTGGAATCTTACAAGCATAGAATTGAGTTCTTCAAGAAAGTTCTAATGAGATTTAGAAGAAACAACATGAGGTTTAGGAGATAAATTAGTTTTTGGAGGAATAGTTGTAGTTAGAGGATCATAAGGAGGAGATGGTTCCTCTTAGGCTTCTGAAACAAGATTAGTGGTGGTAGAATCTTTAATAAGTTATTCCTCCAAGGATGGCTTCTTAGGTTTGGTAATGGGATCTTTGTGAGCTAGTTTACGGTGATAATTAACCTTAGTAGTATTGACATATTGAGAATTTTTAAAATATTGGTTATAATTGGCATCAATAGCACAAACATCCTTGGCATTTGGTTAATTATTTGAAGAATATTTTTGGTGATTATAGGTAGAAGCTTTGGAAACTTGTCATTTTTGGAAAGTACCAGTGTATTGTTGATGATGAGGATTGATCATAACTTCATGATTGAATGAATCACCAAGCATATAGGAGAAAAAAAAATTTAGTGATCCCTCTACAAGATTCATGAGAATGCCTAATGTCATAATGGAACCAAAATAGTAGATTTGGGTCATACCACTTAGGAGGATTAATGGGATAGATTAAAGGTTTTGAGGGTGATAAAAATTGTTTCATTTACTAAACTAGAATAGGTGTATGAGAAGGTGAAGGAATATTAGTTTTGGAAACTCCTAGTTTGGTTTGCAAAGTATTATTAGTGATATCATTAGATGTTTGGAAAGATCCTTTAAGAAGTTTAGGATTAGGTTCAAATTTCTTCATAAGAAAGTCTTAATGTTTAGCTTGATCAAGGGCTTCATTAAGTGTTTGGGGAGAAAAGGTTTGAACCTTATATTGGAGAGTGGGAGTCAAACTAGTGATAAAAAGTTTGAATAAGTTATCATCAGTAATGTTATGGTCAGATTTATCAACTAAATATTTCCATGTTTTGATAAAGTCATGTGTTGATTTAGTGGGAGATTTCTTAACATTGATGAAGTGGTTAAGAAATTTTTTAGGAAGACCATTGTGTTGAAACTCTTTAACCAAAGGATTAACCAAATATTCAAATTTCCAAGTAGATTTTTTGGGAAGTTCATTATACCATTATAATACATTGAGAGTGAAGGTTTTCACTTAGATTTTAGTTGTTATGAAGGATATAATTTAGATCCACTATTTGTAAAGGTTGCAAAGGCTTTGAGAAATGAGGTAGGGTCTTTAGTCCCATCATACTTGATAGGTGGAGATATATTACCAATATCAATGCATAAAATTAAGGGGTAAAAAGGATCATTTGGAATGGTTTGAAGCATATTTTTGTTTATTATGGGTTGAGGAATAACATTACCAGAGACATCCCAAGGAGGTGGATGAATGTAATTAGGATTAGCTTGAGGATGAATAGTTAGAGATTTATTAGCCACGTTAATTAAATGTTGTTGAAGTTGCATCACTTAACTGGTGTTAGAATTTTTAATTATGTTCATTTTTTGCATAGATTGGGCTAAAATTTGAGTTGTATTAGGAGGTGGGTTAGTGTTGGTAGGATCACTCCCCAAATTGGTGTTAGGGGGAGGATTGCTAGAAGAAGGATTATTAGTAGGATTATTAAGTAAACTTGTATCAATTGATCCCACATTAGTATGAATATTTTGAAGATGAGAAGTTTATTGGTAAGTAAGGAAAGGATTAGATCCATCAACTTCATCTTGAGATGTTATTTACACCATATTATAGTTCATGGATGAAGGAGGAGAAGAGGTACCCAAAGAGTGGTGTTACTCTTGAGAGGAAAAGAGAGGGAGAAATGAACATCCCATATAGTATATAAACAAATGCAAGCTATCCAAAAATATTCTAATAGGAGACTTCATTATGACTGAAGAGAGATGAACAAAATTCAAAGAGGGAGAAATAGAGAACTAGATTTGATAGATAAGGAAGGCAAAAAGTAGTACAGGGTCGACTGGATCAACCAAGCATAGGAAACAAAGGTTTAGAAATAGTTTAAGGTTGACTGGGTTGATCCATCATAGTGAACATAAGATAGAAAAAAGTATAGGGTTGAATGGGTCGGTCCAGTATAATAGATAAGGAAATTTAAGAAGCCTATAATAGATTGTAAAATGAAACAAGATAAAATTTTCAAGTAATTTGAAAAGAAATAACTAAAGGGAAATAATCAGTCAATTGGATCAATGCTAGCCAATCCAATTGAGGCACATAACACAAAACCTTGTACCAATGCTGGCTAATGCAATTTTTGTAAATACAAACTCAAATTGAGAAAAGAGCAAGCAGTCAACTTAAAAAGTAAATAAATAACTAATTGGTCAACCTGAATGTTTATTACATTATTAAGATATATATTTTTTTAAAGGTGATGGGAAGTTTGATGTAATCAAGGAAATAGAAATCAATATAAGGATGGTTTTAGGTAGTTTGAGATAAAACGGATCTATAGTGGTAATGATATAGGCTTGGTATTGGGGCCTACCCCCTCACTTCACACACTGTAGTAATAAATGTGTTTGGTGCTTAGCTAGAATATCTCATTAACCATGCTTTGTACTTGACTAGAGCATCAATTCAGCTTCCCCCTTGGTGATGAAATCCAAGTAGGTTGGCCTTGGGTAGAGAAATGTTAAATTTCTTGTTTTGATTTTGTGATTTGTTTATGTGTGTATAAAATAGTGAAACTAAATGATTAATTGAAAACCACCTAATTAATCTATGTGATCTATTCTAAGCATGTAAAAAACAAGAAAATAAATTGTGAGATAATTACTTGTAGTATAAGGTCAATTCCAACATTGAAATAAGGTATAATGTTGATATAGTCAATATTGTATGCATAAAATATAGAACAGGGTCAATAGGGTCAATCTTATATTGTGAAAGCTAGGTTTGAAAATGAATAGGGTCAGTAGAATTGACCCAATTATCTAGATAACATATAGACCTCAAAATTGGGTTGGTAGAGTTGATCCAATTGATTATGCAAGGGTAGTTTTAAATACTAAAAATTGTAAAAGGAAAGAATGAAAAGAAAGGGATAGAAAGGAACCTTGGTGGATCAAATATGTAAGGAAAGAATATTTCTATTCAAGAACCTTGATATACACTTGAAAATTTTGCTAACTGGGTCAATCAAGCTTTTTAAAAACTTGCTGTTGAGTACTTGGAATGTAAAGGGTTGACTGGGTCGACCTAGTAGTTTAGATTGGATGTATGAAAAGATAAAAAATTGTACTGGGTCAACAAGGTTGTTCCAGTAGCCTGTACCTAAAATCCTATGCATAAAAATTAGAGTTGGGTTAATAGGGTCAATCTAGTATGGAAAATATATGATAAAAATAATAATGAAAGAGTGAAATAAGGTGAATAAATCCTACAAGGGTTAGTTCATATCAGATTCATCATAATGTATGCAATTAGAAATGCATCATGTCTATAAATCAATCTTAGCTTAGAGAAGATATAACATACCTACACTTTTAATTGGGAATACATTTGTTATGCGAGGGCATGACCAATATGGGGATCCACTAGACCTGGTTAGGGGATCACTTGTCATAATACACCATAATAGGAAAGTTTTTAAAGTCTATAGTCTAACAAAATCATGTGATAACCCTAAAAGAGCCCTAGGTTTAATGTTCACTCTATTCTAATGATAAGAAAGTAAATCTAATTTAGTGTACACCAAAGCTTGTGACACAACATGATGGGTTAGTAAGGAAATCAAAACATGTAGAAGAGAATCTCAATTAAGCTAAGTGTGACTAAGACCCTATTACATGGAATATGAAGAGTAATATTATTCGAGCCAATACTTTTGCTACTTCTATCTACTAAAGAGAGGATCAAATTTAGAATATACTTACCTGAGTGTGAACTCCTCAAGACTCAATCTCTCCCTTGGAAAAAGGATAATCATAATAGGTGATTGTGGTTTGTAAGGATAACTAAGAAAATCCAAAGCATCTAGGACTTATCCACAAGATTAGATTCAAGTAGAAACCCTAAGCTAAGACTCCTCAAGTAGAATGGTGGAAGATCAGATTGTAAAGAAGTATGAGTAAATTATAACTCTTGATTGTGTATTTAAATAATGATGAAATTATCTTGTATTTATAGGTAGATATCACCTTAAATCCTTCTAAATATGTTGACTATATGGGGTCGACCCCATCGACCCTATATGTTTTTAGGAGATAAATCACTAGGTCCCGAGCTAGGTCAAATGAAGGGCCAACAAAGTTCTGAAGGGAAAATACCCAAAAATAGTACATGGTCAACCTAGTCCACCCTGTATCATAATAAAAGGCTAAAAATTATATAGGGTCAACTTAGTCAACCTAGTACAGTCAATTGGTGAAAGGGGATCAAGGTGAGGAAAAGAGGGATATAAAGAGGAAAAAGATTGGAGGAATGTGCAAGGGAGGAGTAATATCTTAGGGAATGGTTTTAAGAGCTGGTTGGATTGGTAATAATGTGGTGATAAGGGTCAATAATCCTACAAAGCACTAAAGGTCTACCTACCCCTTTCTTGATACTCCCCTTAAGTCATATACTCAGAAAGATTGAGTCTCAATAGGTTCTTGAAAGATGTAAAACATCAGTATTTGATAAAAGTTTGAAAATATTATGTGTATACACTTTATTAATTTAATTATAATAATAATAAAATAAGGGAAAAAACTCTTCAATAATAATAAATTAGACAATTTTATTTCCACATTCTTATATCGGTTAAGAGTAGTCAACTGCTCATTCTAAAATTAATCCTTGCCATCCTAATTCTATAAGAAAATTTATTTTAAATTAAAAATGATAGATAATCATTTTGAAAATGATCCTTTTTGATTTAATTCTCTCTAATAATTGATGATCCATTTCATAGAATTTTAAATAAGTATCAATGGTCCTATTGAAATATCTTACATCTCTCATCCACTATAGTTGCATTCATGTTTAAAAATAGTACACAAAATGATATATTACATAAAAATACATCTCATTCAATTTTTTTTTGAATAAATCATGTGAATTTTGTATGCTTAAAATTATTGGATACATTGAGCTAGATAATTCACATAGTTTTTTCATGTTTTGACATTTTAGAATGGCCGACCACCCACTCTAAAATGTTTAAGAATACATAAGGTATGCAAATTATCCAACAAAATGCATGAAAATTGTGAAATAAGACAACATTCAGTTGAGTCATGTGGATTGTCCAATAAAATGTATGAATGGGATGTGGTTTCATGAAATATAATGATTACATGATATCATTTTATGTACTATTTATGAGCATGCATGAAACTATAGTAGATGAGGTATGTAAATGTTTCAATAGGAATTTTGAAACTTATTTTCACTATTCCTACAATGCTTCACATTTAAGTGGGTAGTCACCCACTCTGAGAACTTTCAAAGGCTAGATTCATTTTAAATGTGAATCTTAGGTCTACCAATAAATAAATTTAAAAATTCATGTGAGCCATGTTAGACATAGTAATAATAAGTATCAATATGTTTATGGTGGGTGGCCACCCACTCTAAATGTGAACCCTTACAATCATAGTACAAATAAATGTCAATTGTCCTTGACAATTATTTGTACTATGCTTGCAATGGTTCACATTTAGAGTAGGTGATTTTCCATTCTAATAACTTTCATAGGTTGGATTCATTTTTAGCGTGAAGTTTAGGTCTACCAATAAATAATTTCAATAATACATGTGAACCATTGTAGGCATAATGATAATAAGTGTCAATCTATTTATAATGGGCATCCACCCAATCTAAATGTGAACCATTACAAGAATAGTGAAAATAATTTTCACTCATAAAGGATGAAGGATGTAAATGCTTCAACAATAATATTGAAACTTATTTTCACTAGTTACATAATGGTTCACTTATTTGCACTATGCCTTCAATGGTTCACATTTATAGTGGGCTGCTTTGCACTCTAATAAATTTCGTAGGTTTGAATAATTTTGAATGCGAATCTTAGGTATACCAATAAATAAATTTAAAAATACATGTGAACCATTATAGACATAGTTAAAATATGTGTCAATATGTTTAGAGTTGATGACTACTCACTCATTGAAGACATACTATAAATAGATGTCGATCAAATAACATCCATCATCAACTATGATTTCACCAACCTCAATTGTAGAAAATCCATCATCAACTATGATATAGCCAATTTTCACTATGCTTGAAATGGTTCAAATTTAGAGTGGGAAGCTACTCACTTTATGAAATTTAATACATTGGATTCATTTTGAATGTGAAGCATAGGTCTATCAATAAATAAATCTAAAAATAAATGCAAACCATTGTAACCATAGTGAAAATAAGTTTCAATATATATAGTGTGTGGATACCCAATCTAAATGTGACCCATTTTAGACATAATTAAAATAATTTTAATCATAGTGGATGAGGGATGCAATGCTTTAGATAGGATGATTGACACTTATTTACACTATGCCAACAATGGTTCACATTTAGAGCTAACGACTTCCCACTCTAAGAACTTTATTAGGTTATATTCATTTTGAATGTGAAACTTAGGTATACCAATAAATAAATTCAACAACATATGTGAAAAAAATGTATGCATAATGTAAATATGTATCAATTTGTTTAGAGTGGGAGGCTATCCACCTTAAAAAAAGAAGGTAAGACAATTAATTTTTTTATATTTAATTTTTAGTTTTGAGCATTTAACAACATATGGGAATGAATATTACATTTTATGTTTCATGTCCATTGAATATGTCCCTTTAAAATTTAATTCAACATGTTTTTATCCATCACTGTTGTGTTTTCTTTGCCTTTCATTGGAATGTTTGTTCTTGTTACTATGCTTGTTATTATTTGGTGTTATGTTTTGAAGTTTCACTTTTTTGGGGCATAAAACTCATATTTGTGTGAAGATGGAATTTATGATCATGGTTGAAAGTTTAAACACATTTATAGAGGCTTGAATTTAGTTGAGTTAAGAAAATAAGATGTTTGACATGTATTTGCACTATGCTTACAATAGTTCATATTCTAAATGATCCCTAAACTAGCACTTATTTCCATGCAATTTTTTTTTACCATGGATCCTTTAGTCAAATCACATAATTTCATGAAACATTCATAGAAATTAAACTAAATTTTATATTATATTTTATTTTAGTTATTTATGCATTCAATAGTGATTAATAAACAAGATTAATCAAAATGCAGAAAAAGAATGCAAAAATAGAATCTAATCATGACAAGCACATGATAATGGAGTTTGAAAATGCCTACATCTCTAAGTTTTCTTATAGTATGAACCAATCCATTTAATTTAAAAGAGAGTACATATCGAATTCCTCATGATTGTAAAATGGATACTTTAAGATTGCACACAACTCAAAAAATAGAGCTTCAGAAAGTCCTGGTATACCCACAAATAGACCTTCCACCTTACTATTGTGTGAATGCAATATCACAATTATATGGATTTTTTCCAAAGGGTTTGAAAATATAATTATAAAATGGTCTTACAAAAATCATCACAAGGATTTTAACATACCATTGAAATTATATCAGAGTTTAGGACATTTTCTTAGTTTACACTGAAGTCTGAAAAGCTCTTTAAGTCCTTTAAAACTTAGGATATATCTAGATTGGTCTATATATTAGCCATTAAAAAATATAAAGAGCTTAAATTTGAGCCATAAAATGAACTCAAATCTAGACAATCAAAATATGGCTGGAATCATCTCTTGTTCTAGCTCTCAGCTCTGGGTTTTGGCTCTTGGCTCTCGACTCTACCATAAGAGCTTTTAGACTTTGGAATGAATTCACTAAATTTCAACTCAAATTAAAAATGATTTAAAAATAACCCCTCACCCCTTTATATAATTTTGGGAGGTCCACTTTTTCCGATTGGGATGATTATCCTCAATTTATTTTAATAAATTTCATAATTATCCCATACCCAATTTTTATGGGATTTTAAATTATCCATTACATTTAAAAATATGGGGTGATAATTATTACACAATTTAAAATGGTTTATGTTTATCCCCATTTAATAAGGTGGAATTTACAAATATTAATGACTTGGGTCAAGCCATATTTCCACATCACTTTATTGCCACATCATCGAGTTTGACCATAACTTTGACTAGTCATAACTTTCAGATACAAACTCCATTTTTCAAATTGTAAAATATGAAAAAAAGATTACAAATAGATTTATATAATGGAACTAGATTTTAAATATTTAATGATGGTCAATTTTTTTAGTTTGACTATCTTTGACCACCTATTGATTGGCTTTGACTGGAACTTTGACCAACTATATAAGAAGCATACGAGCTCTATTTCTAAAGTCCCACCTACTATTGGAAATCTCTCGATGAGATCTACATTATGAAAATGATAAATATGAAATTTTATGACTTATATTTTAGAGTGAATGTGGATCCTCTTAGATCAATAAACATAATGTAAATAGGTGTCAATCGTAGTTGATGATGGATGCAAATATTTTAATAGGATGATTGACAATTATTTTCACTATTCATGAAATGATTCATATTTAGAGTGGGTGAAAAGCCAATATAAGAATTTTTTATTTTTGGATTCATTTTGAATGTGAAGCTTAGGTCTATCAACAAAAACTTCAACAATATGTGAACCATTTTAAGCATAGTGAAAATAAGTGTCAATTTGTTTAGAGTGGGTGTCCATCAGCTATAAATTTAAACCACAGTAGGTATAGTGAAAATAAGTTTAAATCATATTGGATGATGGATGTAAACATATTGACACCTATTTTCACTATGCTTTTAATGGTTCACATGCATTTTTGATTTTCTTTGTTGGTGGATCAAGAATTCACATTTATAATGAATCCAACTTGTGAAAGTTCTTAGAGTGGGTATCCACCCACTCTAAATGTGAACCATTGTAGACACAATGAAAATAAGTTTCAATATCTCTATTTGAATTATTTTCATCCCTCATTTCATATAATTTACACTTAATTACACTATGCCTATAATAACTCACATGTATTACTAAATTTCTTTGCTGGTAGATCTAGACTTCACATTCAAAATGAATCTAACCTACAATATTTATTTGAGTGGATGACCACCCAATACAAATGTGTTGGGTGAATATTTTGTCTTCAACTAACTAAAGGCAAAATTGTTATATCAGCCACAATGCAATGAGATAAATCTCTCCTCTCAACAAGGGGAGGTTCCCTATAAATTATCAAAAAATAATCTAAACCAAATTTTAATTTAGGGGTGAGCCCATATCATCCATTTATCTTTTTTTAGAAATGATGTTTACAAAATAAAATAACACTTTCTTGATATTAACTGAAAAACTAAGAAACCCATGAGAGCACAAAGTCTATCATTGATTCTTTTGCTGATTTATAACTTAGAACATAGTAGAATGAGGTACAACCCAAAGTCTTTGCTGAAAAATACAACAAAATATATGATCACAAAAGATAATATTAGTTCAAATCCTTTCCAATATCCTTTACTTTAAAACATTAAAACACAAACTAAAGATAATTATCGTAGCACAAAGTCTCTATAATCAACTTTAGAACATCTCCCAGATTATTTTCACTCACACTACTTATTTAATCAAATAGATAATATTGTATTAGGAAAAGGACATAAGAACAATTTCCAATACAACACAAGTTATTTCAACACAAAGTTTTAAAGATCACTTGCTTTCTCATTCACTTGATAAAATTTGATTTACAATTTGAGTTCAAAGTCTCAAAATGCCTTTCAATTTTGGTAGAGTTTTGTTTCAATAACTAAAAGATGATCCCTATTACAATAGAGGCCCTATTTATTTATAGGGAGAGGCCTTGAGAAAATTTAGGAAAAACCTAATTACTTTGACCTATTCAAAAATAGGAGTCCTTATTGACTTAGGACTTCCTATGTTTTTACATGTAATTAAATATGAAAAAAGTACATGTAAAAATGTCCAAAGTTGTTTCAAAAGTACATCTAAAAAATGGAAAATAAAGTAAGGGAAAAAAAATGATTGAATTTATATCTCCATCTTTCTTCATGTGATCATCATACATAGTGAAAGCTACTTGCATCCTGATACTATCTGGACTAACAATGTTCTTGAAAATGATCTTAGCTCTAACTATGGCATCGCTTACTGTGGTGACTAATTTTTCATGACTAGTTAACTTGGTTTTCAAATTATCTAGAGTCAACTGATTGTCTAGGATATTATCCACATAGGCTATAGAAAATGTTTTATCTTCAAATTTTTTTTAGAACATATCTTTAAATTATTGAATCATTTCTTCTATAGAGAGAAATTGATTATCTTGTGACATAAGCTTGCAAGGTAGCTCCTCCAATTTATGCAAAATACTGACATCACTTTGTTCACTAAGTTTCCTTGTAGATTCAAGGTCACTGATCAAATATTTAAGCACATGACTCCTATATGTCAATGCCTCTTTAGTTTCACTATAAGAATCCCTATCAATAATGATGTCAATTGATATTAGAGTGCTTATTTTTAGTTTTCTCATCTCCACCCATTTATCATGATTCTTTTCTATGCTCTCAATATCTTGAGAAACAACTTCAATGAGATCATCAAGTTCTACTCTTATTTTCCTCATTTTATCTATTTTCTCAGATAGCCTTGTAAGTAGGGGAATTCCTTGTGCACACATCCCATCTCATTACTTTTTAAGTAATTTTCCTTTGAGATAAGTCTTTTCTAATTTCTGAATAATGGGGTCTTCTATAGAAATGACCTCAAGAGTTACTACTTTTTAACTCAAAGTGATTTTCCTTACCACTGCCATTAACTATTCCACCATTGCTTTGGAGTGATCCTTCATTTCTTTCTCCCTATCAAATTTCTAAATTAGGATATCCATGGCTGACTGCATATCATTCTTGGCACTTTCATGAGTTATCTTACCTAACTCAACTCTAGAGATAGAGTAATCATTTATATCAAAATTATCCATGGTTGCATCCTGTGGAGGTCTTGAAATCTCTAGAAATTTGTGTCCCTTACCCCCAAGTATTTTTGAAATAATCTTTGGCTTCTTTGGGGTCTTGGATTTTACAGGCACCAGCTTATTAAAATCAAAGTCATTTGGAGACATGGCTTATTTCTTCCTTTTTGGTGTATAAGCTAACAACCATGGTGGAATCACAAAAGTACTCACATTAGGATCTATCTGCATTGTTGGCATCACCAGAGCTGCACTTGCATAGGTAGTGGAAATAATAGGTGGAGTGTTAGTAAAAATTTCACCTTTTACTAAGTGATAAAAAATAGAAGTATCTACAATATCAAAAGATGGGTATGACAAACTAAGAATAGAATTTGATGAATGGATAATATATTCAAAAGTGTTTTGAGGGTTTTCAAACATTATATTGGAAGGAGAGGGAGATTCAGAAGAGGGAACATTAATAGGAGAAATAGACAAAGGAGCTACAAAAGGTGTGTAAGGTAGGGGAGAAGAGACTCCCATTTAATGTTGTACATTCTCTTGTAGGGACAAGGTTTCCTCCATTTATTGATTTGTAGGCCTATCTTCAATCTCCATCTCTTTTGTCATTGATTCTTTAGTGATCTATTTCTCAACTTCTATATCTTCTATTTCAAATTCTTTTTCCATAGCTTTTGACTTCTTCATCACAAGTATGATCTTAGGATTATGTGGCTTGGAAGAAGAAGGAACATCAATTTTGTTCTTCATCCTATTCTCTACCTTTCTTCTTGTTTCCTTTTGAATCTCAGCTTCTGATCCTATGAGGAATTATTTCAAAGAAATTTCCTTGTTTGTTAGCCAATTATTGGTGTTTGCCATTATAGGTTCAAATATTTTCCTCAAAGAGGTTAGCTCCTTTTGGGACCATTGGATTAGAGGGAGAGGGGTGTTAGAAATCTATTTAATATTATATCTATCATTAATCAAATCTCCATCATCCACTAGATTCTCAAAGATATCAACAAGTCCTAGATATTCAATCTGTTCAAGAGATAACCTCCTATCGTCCATTTTCCTGACATCTTTTTCTGTTCTCAAATCTACCCAAATATCTTAAATCATAGGTTCATGGAATTGGGTTTTCCTCTTGATTATGTCTTTCACACCCCTGTAGTCAAAATTTGGTCTTCTCTTGAATTGATTCATAGTTACAAGTTGCATCACAATTTCCATGACCCTAGCCTTCACAGTAGTTAATACTGAATACCTTCCAATTTTAACTAGAAACTTGAAACTAGGCTTCTTAAGCTCCATTTGTTTATTATGCATGACAATCATTTGTCTGCATAGCTCTATTAAGATCAATTTGTCTGAGGGGAATCTTGGAAGCATATAAGGATGACCTTGGAAAAAGCCAACCCTCAGGTATGAGAAAGAAGGAAACTGTAAGAACATGCATCCAAAATCATTTACCACTATCCAAGCCTCATCTGACACTCTTCTTTGTTCTAGTTGAGGATAAAAAAGATATAAGAATATTGCAAAGAAAACATCATTTACTCTCTTAAAATGATGAATAAAACCCTTCAATGTTAATTGAGAGTAATATTGTTACACTGGGTTTACTCTCCCATCTCCTTCTGATGTTAGACCTAGAAAGATTCTCATTGAAGCTATAATATACACAAGATAAGAAGTCATATAGAACTTGAAGGTAGTGGATACCTTCATCAATTGTTCATACAAAACATTACTGATTTGTTCTCTCCAGAAGATGGTTTGTTTCCTTGGAGTATTACCTTGATGAAGGGATACATCCATTCATGAAACTGTGAGGAAGAGGACAAACCTCTTATCCTACTAGGAAGAGTTATCAGATCACCAACTTATTTTATAAAGTCAGTTATAGGAAAAATCTATGGCCACCTTGACAAGTTTGCCCTTGACATCTTAAGCCATTTATTATTGATTACCTTTTTTGCTTTTTTAGGATTTTTGCCATACTCTTTTTGTGCTTCAACAAAATCAAGATTTATCACTTCTGTAGTAGGAAGGCACATAAACACCTTATCAATGAATTCAAGATCTAGTCTGATTATCACATTGCCACTAGCTTCCAACACAACCCTAGTATCTTTTTTATAAAATTGAGCACACTAAAAAATAAATTCCATGTTGTGAGCTACCATCGAGAAAGAAGATAATAAATGAATATTACCTGTCAATTATCTACTTTATTTCAGAGCTAGGATTTCTTGACTTGGTTCTCTCCATAAACTCAACCATGTCCACATGACCAATCTTTGCATCTCTAATGTCATCGACATTAGAAGTAATTGGAAAAACACCTTGATAATTGTAATTCATCACTTTCAACTTATTCAGAGACAACTCAGTTATTTGAATGAGTTGTTACCAAAAAGATGTTGATAAAGAAAGAAGATCCACACAAGAAACTACAACAAAAAGTCATGATATTGCAATTAGGGAAAATACTGGCAATCTAGGAAAACTACATGTTAATGATCATGACTATGGGGATGCAATTGAAAGGGCTAAAGTGTGAGCAGGCCAAAAAAACTAGAGGAAAGTGGGCTTAGAAAAGCAAAATTGAAAATATCCTAGAGTTAGGAAAATTCAAGAAAATGTCTACATGGGTGGAAAATTTTTTTGCCCTTACATGTGAGGGATATTTACCATTTGCATTGGTGGTGAAATTTATCACTGTTACATGTCATTTTCATGTACGAGCAACAAAAATTGCCAATACTGCATGTGAAAAGGAAACCAAAGTTCTGATCTTTGAGCGGCTAATTTCACTTGATAAGTTAAATCACAAGTGATGAAAACCACCATTTTTGCCTTTAACTGGGTAGGATTTGGAACAAGTGTGAGAGGATAATATAGACATCATCACAATGGGGTTGGAAGCTAATTTTCAACCAACATGGTGGGGGGGGTAAAACTTGGTCAGATCAAAACACTGATGACACTTTAATGAAAACATAGGGCATGAAAGATCGATAGATTTGGCTTGCTAAGTTCACTAAGGCAAAAATTAAGAAAAAAAGGTGGAAACACACAAGACAAAGAAAAAATAAAATAAAAAATCAATCGATAGTAGAAAACACTAAAAAAATGAAACCCTAGAAGTAGAAAATAACTTACCTGGCAAGTTCAAAATCCTAAGCTTGGTAGCTGTGAATTCAAACTCTTCCTTCATTATCATGGTTGAGTGGTTGCAAAAAGGGGTCAAGAAAACTCTGTTAAGAGAAATGACAAACAAAATGCACTCAAAAGCTCCAAACAAGCCTTTAAAACTCAACACACATGGCCATTAATGCCACTCAAAGTTCAAGATTTTGAAGATCTTTGCTTAGGTGGCAAAATTTGTCACCCTGATAATGCCGGTGACAAGAACATGCAATGGTGGTAAAAAGTGCCACCGATGCATGTAAAAAACAAAATCCATGTAAGGGAAAATTTATTTTTGACCTTACGTAAGCAAAATCAAAATTCACTAATACCTTCAAAATGACCAAAATTGACATTTTGATCAGTTAAAGACTATAACAAGTTTCATGATTTTTGAGAAACTGTGGTGAGGGAATGTTGTAAACTTTCCTAGGAGGTCAAACAACTTCACTTGGGATCAAGAGAATCTTATCTTGAATGATGAACTTAAGAGTGTAGATTACGAAATGGATAAGTTTCATAGGGGTTGTCCACAAAATGAGCATAGCTAATTTTGGGAACAACAAAATGTGAACCATTGCAATAATAGTAAAAATAAGTGTCAATCATCCTATTAAAGCATTTACATACCTCATCCACTACAATTAACACTAATTTTTACTATGCCTATAATGGTTCACATGTATTATTGAATTTATTTGTTCGTAAACCTAAGCTTCACATTAAAAATGAATATAGATTGAAAAAATTCTTATATTAGGTAGTTATCCACTCTAAATGTGAACTATTATAGGCATAGTGCAACTAAGTGTCAATCTATTTATAGTGGGTGACCACCCACTCTAAAAAATCAGGTAAGATATATAGTTTTTTTGTATTTAGTTTTAAATTTTGATAATTTTGAAAGTTACATATGGGAATGAAAATTAAATTTATGTTTCATCCAAATTTATTATATCCCTTTCAAATGCATGTCAGGATATTTTTAATCCATCACCTCTTGGTTTTTACTTGTCTTTTGCTGAATTGTTTATTCTTGTTGCTATGTTTATTATGGTTTGGTTGTATGTTTTGAAGTTTTAATTTTTCTTTGGCATAAAACTCATATTTATGTGAAATGTAATTTAAATTCATGTTTTCATGTTGCAACACATTTACATAGGCTTAGAATCTATTTATTTAAGCAAATATGATGATTGACACTTATTTGCATTATGGCTGTAATGGTTCACATTGGAAGTATAATTAAAATATGTGTCAATTATAGTGGATGATGGATGAAAATGATTTAATAGGATGATTGACACTTATTTTTAGTATTATTATAATGGTTCACATTTAGAGTTGGTGGTTTCACACTCTAATAACTTTCATAGGTTAGATTCATTTTGAAGGTGAATCTTAAGTCTACTAATAAATAAATTTAACAATATATGTGAATCGTTTCAAGCATAATGAAAATAAGTGTCAATTTATGTAGAGTGGGTGGTTTCTTACTCTAACTATGAACTATTTTAGGCATAGTGAAAATAGATGTCAATCATAGTGGATAATGGATGCAAATAGATTGACACTTATTTTCACTATGCCTATAATGGTTCACATGTATTGTTAAATTTGTTTGTTAGTAGACCTAGGCTTCACATTCAAGATAATTCCAACATGTGAAAGTTCTTAAAATGGGTAGCTTCCCACTCTAAATGTGAACTAGTATAGACATAGTGTAAATAAGTGTCAATTATCCTATTTGAAGAATTTTCATCCCTCATCTACTACAATTGACACTTATTTTCACTATGCTTACAATAATTCACATGTATTATTAAATTTATTTTTTGGTAAACCTAATCTTCACATTTAAAGTGAATCCAATATGCAAAAGTTATTTGAGTGAAGGCCACCAACTCTAAATGTGAACCATTTCAAGCATAGTGAAAATAATTTTCTATCATCTTACTAAAGCATTTGGATCTCTCATCCACTATGATTGACATATATTTTCACTATGTTTGCAATGGTTCAAATTTAGAACATGAGACTACCCACTTTAAATATATTGACACTTATTTTCACTATGCATGTAATGGTTCACATTTATAGTTGAATTTATTTGTAAGTATAACTAAGCTTCACATTCAAAATGAATCAACCATGTAAAAGTTATTAGATTGGGTGACCATAAATTTCAAATGTGAACCATTGCATGTATAGTGTGAATAAGTGTCAACCATCCTCTTGAAGCATTTACATCCCTCATCCACTATATCTACATGCATGCTCATAGATATAACACAAAGTGATATCCTAAAATAATTGGTATTTTAGAGTGGATGACTTCCCACTCTAAAGAAGTTAGGTTAAGGCATAGAGTTATGCATTTACATCCCTAATCCACTACAGATGAATAATTGCATGTAAATAGAACATGAAATGATATCCTACATTCATTATATTCCATGGGACTACATCTCATTCATACATTTTTTTTGCTTCTTATTGAAGTATCTTACATCCCTCAGTCACTACAACTTCATGGTTGCTTATAACACACACACACACACACACACACACACACACACACACACACACACACACACACACACACACACACACACACACACACACACACACACACACACACACACATATTGCAATAACTATGTTCTAAGAAATAAGTTAAATAATTCATATATTTAGTGAAGCATGCTTTTATAATTTGCATACATTTAAAAAACCTAACACATTCATATAATTATGATGTATGCTTCTATTCATATAAATTAATACCTTCATGTAGGTACCCAGTTCAATTATACAACACATAACTAATGCAACAATCCTATTCCATTAAGCTGAGACCTTCATGTAGATACCTAGTTCCATTATATAATACATGGATAATGGCTCAAAGTAATATATTTAACTTTTCAAATGAAACTTAAGTGTTAAGTTTATTTAATATAATTATTTATGTGTATGTTAGATTAGTCATTTCCTACATTCAAAATTCAGAGTTGCCTATATCAACACCCTAAATGTGAATCTCTTATGGTATTGATGGATTCTAGGTGGAAAATTAAATAACCCATTAGTAGACCCAATCCATTCTTCAATATCTTTATCATATGTGAGTGAAGCAGAAAGACATAATTGAATGTGTCAATATGTTTTATTTATTTGAATTGGAATACAACAAATTATAGAAAAAAATAATTTTAAGATGGGACCACCATCTCCAACAGTTAGATGAATCGTATCCACAATGACAATGTTGATTTATTAGATAATTTTACATTACTTCCATCTGTAAGACATAGGATCTCATTTTTTAGATTTACTTATCATAATTTCACCTTTCATAAGGAGATTCAAATTAATTAAAATTTCACCTATAAAAATAACTACTTTCCATTCTAGATCTTTCTGATTTGATTCCATCCCCCATCAAAAAATGTTTTAAACTCACACACATAAAATAAGATACCATACATACTGCAATATGGGATCATGTACTAATGTAGTTCCATAGAAAAATAAATTGATGTGTATGTTGTCTTAGTTATTTCATATGTTCAAGATTTATAATTTCCTATATCAACATCCTAAATGTGAATCTCTAATGGTATTGATGGAATCAGAGTGGAAAATTGAATAAACCATGAGTAGTAAACCCAATCCATTCTTCAATATCTTTTGTATTTGTAAGTGAATTATAAATAAATACATGAATGTGTCAATATGTTTTTATTATATGACTTAAATACATGTCATCTTAAAAATAATTAATTTAGAATGAGACCACCCTCTCCAAAAATTAAAGGAAGCTCTTCCACAATGAAAACTATGACTTGACAAGTTTACATTACTTTCATTTACAAGATAGAGAATCCCATTTCTTAAGTTTGCTTATCATAGTTTGACGTTTCTCAAATGGATTCAAATTAATTAGAATTTCACATATCAAATCAATTACTTTCCATCCTAGACCTTTGTGAATATATTCTCACCCTCGTTAAAAAATGTTTTAAGCCTACTCTTGTGAAATAGGATACCATACATACCCACTGTGACATAGGATCAAGGCCCACTATAGTTATGCAAAATAATGAATTTATTTATATGTTGGATTGGTCACAATTTCCTAAATTAAATATTCAAAATTTCCTATATCAATGCCCTAAATGTGAATCTCTAATGGTATTGAGAAAATCTTCAGGGAATTAAAGAACACATGATCAGTAGACCCAATCCATTCTTCAAGATCTTTATTATTTACAAGTGAAGTAGAAATACATACTTGAATATATGAATATGTTTTTTTTTTTTTTGAATTGAAATACATATCATCCAATAAATAATTAATTTTAGAATGGGACCATTTTTGTGGTCAAAACACTCCACTTTTCTTAGAGTAGGGGTCCACATCTAAAATAATAGAATAAGAAAAACTTGTCCATGTAGATAAATTAGTATATTAGTCTTGTTAAGGACTTATTCATGCAATATTCCTTACTATGTTTTGGCTTGTTCTTATAATATATGGGAAAATTCTAAGTTAATATATTCACATGGCTTTGTAATAGATTTAGTTGTTTCTTCTGAAGTATTCTTAGTCTCTTTGAGGAGCCATTTATTTAATGTTTGGCCATTAATTTTGTGTCCCTCTCTTGAAAACATATTTCATATCACTTCATAGTCCCTTATGGATTATCATCATGCCTTCATAGTCATATGAAGCTTTCAAATCAATTGATGATTATTTTTTGGTATTCATGACTTTCACCCATGAAATTTTTCTTGATCGTAATACTTTACAGTTCCTTATCTAACCTTGGTAGAACCCTCTTTTATATGTCATATTAACCTCAATGGTGTTTATAAAATACAAAAAAATTTCATCCCTCTATGGTTTCACCCACATCATCCACTTTAATTGTGTCATCTCTTAAACCCTACAACATTTGCCATAATGGTGAGATTGGGACTTCTCCATCTAAATTCATCTCTTCATGCCAATTTTTTGTGAATCATATCAAATACTTGGTGACATATCATTACCTTGGTGGTAGTCCCCTTAGTTTTGAAATTCATATTACATAGTACTATCCATACTGATGAACACATGGTGACATCATACCATCAACATTGTTAGATGAAAAATAATAAAAAGTGCAAGGTGACAAAGGATCTTAATGGTTTGTGATGGCACCCACAACATATCCTAATCAAATAATCATACTTTAAGGTTGATATATTAAGGAAGAATATGTAATTTTGATCTCCTGTGACCACTCTTATTTTATATTTTATGCACATTATTTTTGTTGTAACAAACTCTACCATCATGGAATCATGTGGGAAAGGCCCCTTATGAATCTATAAATACATATATAAAACATGATAAAAGGGTCAACTTTATTGTATTTTCATTGAACTACATTACTAGTTGGTCCACTTTTCTAGTTGTTTCCCTGAGGAAGATAATTTGATAGGAATATAATGAGAGAGCTATAGAATTATGTGGAATGTTTAGAAACTTGTCATTGTGTGTCTACTTATATATTTTTTCTCATTTTTAGACTAATATTGAGTATATTTTGGAGATTTAAGAAATTACTTAAGGATTCATATGTTTTATCATGAATATATTTTAATGTACAATCTTAGTTATTCTAATTATTTTATTAGTTAGCCTTTGATCTTGATTTGCATCATTTAAATGTGCTATAGAATATTGATGCCACAAACTTGATATTTATAAAGTTATTAGTCTTATGTTCTATAACTATTTGGTGAAATTAGTTTATCTTACATAGAGGTGATTTTGGTATTGACTGATGATCATAACCACTTCCCTCAGACTCTTATTCTATGTCTCTTAAAATATGTGAAATTAAGCTAAATCTGGAGAACATTGATGCCATGTAGTGTGTAGTCATATAAAATGTTCAAATTGGTAGTTTGAGTGTGGTTTGTGACATCCTATCCATAGCTCCTCTTTGCATGCTCTTATGACCCTCCTAGGTACCTTTTTGCTTATTCCCAGTCATCCATAGCCTTATAAATGATCATTCTAACTCATCCAAACTCTATTTCATAGGCCAATTCTATCTCCCTAGGTCTTGAACCTATAAGATAGGAGCATCATACCTAGACTATAGCACCAGACCCTAAGATGTCCCATTTTTAGTGCTCCTATCTAATCACATTTTGAGTCCAAATGATCATTTTCATTTGATTCCTATCCTTCATCATGTTGGCCTAATGTAAATACATATAACCCATGATCAATAGTTATTTATAAAAGTCCATCGAAAGGTCATTTACAATGGGAGGTGACAAAATCTTACAAAACAAGCAAGAATACAAGCAAACTAATAAGGTAAATTTTCATATTCTCTATATATAGTCACCCAACACAAATTGAAAACACATTAAAAATCTCATACCAGTCCCTATCCACCTCAAGCACTCTTAATTTGGAATTTTTTCATTTACATAACACTATTGTACAAAGCACATTTAGGTGGGAAAAATACATGTGGATTGATACCTCTTCAGAGTATTGGTATGTAGGAAATGTGATCACATAAGGGGTGTAGATCACACATTCAATGCATCTTACACACATTAATCATATTGGGATAAAAAATAAAACCAAGAAAACTCAGATCTCTATGACTAGTTTGGACAAAAGTGGTAGGAGTGGACTATAGCATCGAACCTCAAAGTGTCTTATTTTTAATTCTCCTATCCTCTCACTAAATGAAATCTAGATTCTGATTTTTGACACTATCCTAGTCCTGTACAACTAGTTTCAACCTCTATCTAGTCGTCTCAGTCTAGTTTTAAGCTAAGTTGTATTCATCCTTATTTATTGCTATTTTAGAAAGGTATAAAAGACATAATAAATTATACATATCAGTAATGTAATTATTTCAATATTATTTACTCATTTATTATTCCATACCTTTATCTTAAATTAGGAATAAAACTCCATTATTCCTAAATAAGTTATATCATTTGGTGAACCTGACTTACTTCATTTGTGCATAAAAACCCTAGCAACCCTAGGGAAAATTTCATTCTAATTTTTATAGCATTTTTATGATTTTTTTTCTAAATATTTAAATAAAAATTTCACATTAAATTTTTAAAATTTACCATAGTAATTTTAAAAATCATTTTCTCTCAAACCCTAGTTGCATATACTAGGTCCCTTTGCATTTTGAGGTATCACCTTACATATGTATTTTTTTTGATTTTTTTTCTAAATATTTAAATTAGAATTATACAATTAAATTTTTTAAATTTACCATAATAATTTTAAAATCATTTATTCCAAACCCTAATTGAATTTACTAGGTCTATTTGTGCACACAAACCCTAGAAACCCTAGGGAAAATTCCTTGTTGATTTTAGAAATATTTTTATAAATTTTCCTGCATATTTAAATCAAAATTTTGCATTAAATTTTCAAAATTAATCATATTAATTTTATAAATTATTTATTTCAAACCCTAGTTGAATATACTAGGTCCCATGCTTTTGAGGTATCACCTTACATGTTTGTGAGCTTCGTATCATTTTTATGCATATTCCAGTTCATTATTTAGATTATATTTATTTAATATTCTCTTTCATGATTCACATTATTTTTATTATGTCATCTAAGCTCGTTATATCCCTTCATTTTAGATGAAGTGTAAGACTTAGTGGCAACCCTCCTAAATTCACCCATATCCCTTCAACCCATCCATATACCATGGATAAACAACTAGCTCAACATCTTGTTATAGATCTTACACATACAAATTACACTAATTTCCATGAAGATAATTCTAACAATAAGCAATATGAGAATAATAATGATGATACACACACTGGTGTTCATGACCCACCACATTAGACTCTTGATCCACTTCTACCTATTGTTGATAATGATGTGGTCATCAACAAAGATTTGATTCTACAATGTTTTAGAGAAAAACTTAGGGAATAACCCTGAGATCATACCCTTATCCTATAATATATCATGGAAATTAAAAAGGCTAATCAAGTTGAGTCTTCTATTCCTTCAGAACAACCAGTTTCAAATGACACTACGGGGGCAACTATGTCTCAACAACCCCCAATAGTAGTCCAACCTTATTATGAGGCACCACCAATTATGGCTAGTAAATCTTTGTCTCCTGATGTGGCTACCCTTGTGAAAGAAATAAAATATCTTCAATTCAAGGTGCTACATCTTGAGCAAGGTGCCTCTAGACTAATATAGGTTTTGGATTCTTTTTCTCTACTTCATACACCATTAACATGCCATATTAATTCTACACTAGGATTTTATTAACCCAAGCTCACTCTATATGATGGAAAAGGTGATCCAGAGACACACTTGAGAGATTTTCATATAATATTCTTGGACTATGTGCCAAATGACTGGTTACTAACTAAGTTATTTCCATGAAGTTTAAATGATTATGCTTTATAATGGTTCTATAGTCTACCAAATTAGTCAGTCAATGCATTCAATCCTTTAGCCAACATGTTCCTAGCTCATTTTAACATTAACATAGGTGACAAGGTTTAGTATGCCCAAGTTGCATAATAGAAACAAAGATCAAATGAGCATCTCATACATTATGTTCTTAGATATAAGACTATCTTGGCTAAAATGACTATCCCATGGTCGATCAAGAGCTATAAGATCTATTCAAATAGAGTCTTCTACCAATTTTGCATGACTCAATAATGTTTAAAAGGTTCTCTTCCTTCACTGAGTTATGCCATACCCTAAAGGAAAGGGAAGTCAAACTAATTTCAATAGGCAAAATCAAGTACACAAGCATATCAAAAACATTAAATAAGAGTAAAAATAAAGTCCCATATAAAGTAAAGGTCAATGATAGAAAAATTCAAAATCAACCAATAGTTAATGTAGCTTCAAATCCCCCATAGTGAGTGGTTTTATCCATGTCTCCTCGGTGAACTTTTACCAATCTACTAGTATCTCCAGCTAGAGTCTTACAATAGCTACTAAAATGTAACATCATAGCTCTCCCTCCTATTCAGGAAGTTGATCCAACAAAGCCTCTTCCATGGGGATATGATCAAAATTAATTTTTTGATTTTCATAGGGCACTAGGCCACACAATAAATAGATGCATGAATTTAAACACAAGATACAAGATTTGATAGATGGTAACTCTATTGATCTTGGCACTCCATTTGGGCCTCCTTAGGCAAAACAAACACAAGAAAAGGATATAATTTTTTTTTGATCCTTTCCCATATAATTATAAACAAGAAATAGGGAATACATCAGATGTTTACCATGCATATAATGTACACCCTCCACTAGCTACATACCAGGCACCTTTAGTTGAGTCACATCCTTTGAGCAACATGATTAGTGTGTATAATTCTAGAGTTTCAGCTAGACCTTCAATCTTCTTATCAGAGCAAGAGATAGTTGAGGATGATTAAAATTCCCATGAACTCTTTATTAGAGATTACATTAATCATCATCCCATTCATGGTGTCTTCATAGACAATGGATCCAATGTGAACATGTATACTATGACATTACTTTAGTATTTGGGATATTTAGAGTAGGATATTACCTCGATGAACCTAGTTATTAGTGAATTCAGTGGGTACATACAAAGTTCATTGGGTGAGATTGTACTTCCTATATAGGTTGGTCCAACACATGTGGTCACACCATTTACTATTATTCCTAGTGAAGGAGTCTTCGATATGTTACTTAGTCAACCATGGATTTATAAACTTTGGATAATACCTTATATATTTCATAAATGCATGAAATTAATCCATGCTAATCAGGTCACTATAGTTGGTGAAGTTCCACATGAGTTACCACTCCCCACTCTAGAGCCATCTACTACTCTATAGTCACCATTTTTAGATTTTCCACCAGTTATAATTCTTCCTCTAGTTGAGATTTAGACACAATCAAGGCCTCCTTCACTAGCATAGAGAGTTTATACACTTCCATGAAGGCCTATTTTAGAGAAACCACTACATCAATGATGTTTTCAAGGCTCTAGAGGGTTTCTATCTATAATGTTCACACCTAGGGTAGTATCATTGAAGTCTTATACCTCTGCACATAAAATATATGTTCAAAGATCTTCTCCTACCACTAGATGGGTCCCTAAGAGCCCTATAGTTACATACACTTCTTAGAGTTACAGGGGGAACCCACAATTTATTTCCACTACAAATATTTTAGAGCACTTACACCATACATAAGTTTTAGAGGTATAGTCTTAGCCCTTCCATCATGCTTCATGATCATGCATGATCCTTCTCCTTGATATATGACACCATGATAGGGAGTCTCTTATGAGACTCATCAGTTAATATATTTTCTTCTCATCTTACTTGTACATAGTTTCCTTATGCTTACTTGTACATGATTTTTTTAATGCTTACTTGTATATAACTTCCTTTTGTTTACTTGTACATAGTTTCTTTATGATTGCTTGTACATAACTTATTTCAAAAATACAAAGACATTAAAATATGTCCAAATAAAAAAACATTCAAATATGTCAAAATAAAAAAACATTCAAATATGTAAAAATAAAAAAATATTCAAATATATCAAAATACAAAAACATTCAAATAAATCAAAAATACCAATTTTTTAAAAATCTATGCATTATCCATGCTTTACATTTCTAATACCATGCCAAAATTATATTTTGTTGTTCTATGCTATTGTTTGTAAATTTATCTACATTACCATGCTTCACTTGATCTTATTTGAGTGTGTGTATTGACACCCAAATCCTTGATTACTTCACTCTACCCATTGAGGGGACATCCTACTTCTACATTTGAGACATACATCGACACATCTACCCATCACAGGTATCTTCTACATGACTACACCATCTAGGCTATGCCATTCCTATATCACACACTCTATTTATCATGTTGATGTACATTAATTACTAGCTTACATAGATTACTCTATCGACATTCACTAGTATATAACACTTGTGTATTTCTTAGCATATACCTAGTCTTGTACTCCATGTGTTGTATACTTTCACTTCTTGCTTTGATTAGTTAGATGTGATTGTATTTCCAAAATTTACATGCCTTCTTTTCTTTATTTGTGTAGCTAGATGTGATTTTATTTCTTAGTTCCTTTTTTGTCTCTTATGTGTACCTTAGGATATTTGCCAATGTCTTTTGCTTGTACTCTTCTATATTCCTGTGGCCCTCAGGCCAACCTTGCTTGTTTTTAATTGTATTTGTGTGTGGAATTTAAACATACCTTGTATGCTTGCTTATCCAATTTGAGTGACATGTGCCCATGTCCCTTTTTTTCTTGGCCCCTTGGACACTCTTATATGCTTCTTGCTTCTTTCCTTGCATTCTTAATTGCTTGTTTACTTCTCATTGTTTGTAATGCCATGATCCACATCATGTATTATCTTGATTTCTTGGATGCCATGATGGACATCATGCTCCATCCCTCCTTGAAAACTAACAACTAACTAAACTTTTCAATATTAGTTCAATACATTGCACATGTTATTACATTGTTACATCTTTCTAGGCATACACCTATTGATGTAACAATCTTCAAAATAAACTATGCTATATCTTGAGACTTATTTTCAATTATCATTGCTATATCATGTATTTTGTAACATAACACACTTGTAGGGCTCTTTATTCTGAGGGTAGTCATTACAGGGTCATTATTCCTACCCTTGAAAGAGGGGGCAATAAATAGGGGTTTTGTCATAGAGATTATAATCCTCTACTAGTCAAAAATCAAATTTTAAAACAATAAAAACAATAATTAATGTTAAAACTAGGGAAAAGAGACTAGAAAAATAGTGATGATAATAAATAAAGGACAAGAACACCAGACCTAGATAATAGCATTGGATACCAAGGTGTCCTATTTTTGATACTCCTATCCAAATAGCGAAAAACCTAAATTTTCTAGAAACAGATAGAAAGGTAAGTTCAATTATAGTTTTGTCACCTATAGTTCAGATCAGATTCAATAGCTTTAGTATAGTTTTCCTCAAAGAATCTAGATATAAGGATCATCATGCATGATATGATGGCTCTCACTTATAATTTTAGATAGGGTAGTTGGTATAAATTCTAGATCAGAATCCATGTTACGAACATCAATGGATAGGTGTAATGTACATGGCACATTTGACTTCTTTTCTTTTCAATTTTAGTATATTGTCCATGTATTCTCAGTAGTTACGTGCCTTATTACATCTATATGTGGTTGGAATCTTTCTCAAGTGTCTTCCACATAAGCTTAGTTCCTAGTTTTAGAGTGGCTTTCATACAAGCCTAATCTCCACCTCTCAAAGTGGCCAAGATTGGCCTAGTTTCTAGTACACATTTGGCTATCTAGGCCACATTTTCATATTTCAGAGCATTCATGGGATTCAGGAGCCATCTCATATGATACACATTTCATACTGGTATTAGTTTATATCTTCACTTAGTGGGAAATAATGGAGCCAAAGGAATAGCTAACCTTTGTATTCTTGATCCACCTACTCAGAGGGATTGGACACATAGTCCAAACATCAATTAACACACATATGATTACATAAATTCACTTCGTATTATTGAGCCACTCTTAGGGAATTGAGAACTTAAATCCATTCATGATATTACTTTTAGTACAACATATATCTAACATCACTCAGCATCACTCAATATCGTAACAAGTTTTGTATTGGTTCACATACCCGATGAGGTGTATTCATTCCTTTCTCTTCCTCTCTCTTTTACCTAGCTTTTGTACATTATTTTTTTAGACATAACATGTCTAGTAAGGAATGATATACTTCTTGTTTTCCATTTATATATTTAAACTTCATAATGTGCTCTCTCTATGCACACTCAATATCACACAACTTCACCCTTGAAATCCTTAAAAAATAGAAATTCCTAAAATTAAAAGAGGTAAATTGTGTCTTGGATAGGGGAGACAACCTTTGACACCCCTGAAGTTCATTAAAAAATTATTCTGAATGCTTTAAAATATATTCCAAAATTTTGGAATAGTGAAATGATGGAAAAACATATCCATGCCTTCAAAAGTACAATGGGATTCCTAAATATCCAACATGAATATGTAGCATGCATATTTTTCCCATTCACATTAGATAAATTTGAGCATCAATAATTTATGAGTTTAATGCATAATTAAATTCATAGTTAGGAAGAGTTATAAGATGCATTTATTCTATAATTTAGATGGTTAGTTTACCCTTCTATTTTGTTAAACTAGTTACTAGTACTTAAGAAGTAACCTAATGAACCAATCAAGAAATTTAATCTCAAGTTTCAAGAGATCTATAGTGGCATTCTTAGTATTTATAGGCTTAAAAAATACACCATGATAGATCTATACACCAAATATCTAAATTCGCTCATAGCCATGATCTTAATAACATCTACAACAAATATCTTAATTATTGCATATACAGGAGCTATCAATTTGGATATAGAGTTATTTTCTATGGTAATGATGAAATATGAATCTTTTCATTCAGGTCTTCATTTCTAAATAATCATAACCTAAATATGTTATTGATAAATATGATAACTATTTAACCCTAAAATATAGATTGGGAAATCTAGGGTTAAAGGGGATAGAGATAACCTAGGACACAAGTATGGTAGACTATATTAAAAGTAGGATAATTAATTTAAAAACTTAGATAAATAAATATTAAGTTTATTATGCTAAGATATGCTAAAAATATAAAGTACATCTATGCTAAATATTTTAATGATAATGAAAACAAGATATTTAGATGGTTTTAATGCTTATATAGATCTAGATCTAAAACATGAAGGAATAATCTGGAAGTAGATTCTAGACCAGTCATTAGATTCTAGATTAAGCACTTCTATGACCTAAAATACTTACCTCAAATTTGGATAGTTACTTCAACACTTCTATGTACCTATACATAGGTGTCTCATATAAAATACCTTCTAGATCTAGATGGAACTTCTAGGTTTTATTTCACCTTAGCTTTGGTGTGTTCATATAAAGATCATGGGATGTCACTCCTTGTCAAATACAAAAACCCTAGGTATTTATCTTCATAGTGGATATGGTAGAAATGAGTTAGTGGGAACATAATGTCAAGATACCCCAAAGATCCCTCTACCAATGAACACTACCTACATAGATAATACTCTGAGGAGGGCCTTAGACCTATGTATTTTTAGGTTGTGGAGCTAAAAGCTTCACTAGGATGCAAATAGGAGGAGTTAAGGAGGTTGTAGAGTGTTTGCTGAGTGTTACAGACACCGGCATCGGTCAGGCCAACTGACGTTGGCAGGGTAGAGACAGAAGGCAATCGACATCGGTCATAAGTCAGCCAGCATCAACACCCCCCAGGTAGACAGGGACCGATGTCGGTCACTTGTGTGGTTTGAGCTACGAGTGTTTTACAGGTAGTTAGCTAACGAACCAAGTGTTTGCATGTCAAGAGCCAAATTTAGACTAGAAGTTGTGGATCTAATTATTGTAATTAAGAATGTCTAATTATTGTAAGCATGAGATCTATATATAGACTCATGGGCTGTATTATAAATTAGTGCTAGAGAGTAAGAGAGCAAATAAGCTCCTTCTGAGAGAGGAGAACAATGGTGTGTTCCTCCTAGTGCCACAATACCAAGTGTGGGTGCTAGTTTGGAGAATCAGAAGGGTTCTTCGTATTTGTATGATCTTGGTCAGTAGGTGAGCATGGCTTCTTTTAGAGATCTACATTGGTGAGTAAGGTCTAGTGATTTGTAGGTAGTAGCAGAGAGTGGGAGATCTACTTGGAGTACGATTGTGTACTTGGTGTATTGGCAGCATTATTTCTGACTGGTGGAGGTGAACATCAATTCTGTATTGGAGTTGATTGTTGGGACCGAGAGAGAGAGGGAAGAAGGTCTTGAGGTGTGGTGAACCTTTGAGGTGGAAGAGGAAGTGGCATCTTCTTTATTGTATTTTCTTCTGAGTGATTATTAATATAGTTGTGTATTGTCTCTCATATTCTTGTGTTGTTTCATATTTCTAGTTACTTATTGATTCTGGTTAAAATTCTATGTTTAGTTGCTAATACAAGAAGTAATCATATGTGCTATATTGGTGGAGCAAGATCCTGACAAGTTGGTATCAGAGCCTAGTTGTAGGTTCAAGAGTTGATACCATCAAGTGGTATCAGAGCTTTTGGTTGGGTTGACTAACAGGTGGTTTCAGATCTGGTAGTGTTTTTGATTACAGGTCACTCTTAGGGGTTTCAGATTGAGTGGAAGTATAGCAATGGCAGAGGAAAGTAAACTACGAATGGAGAAACTGAATAGCACAAATGGTCTGATTGATGGAAAGAAAGAGTAGGTAAAGGGAGATTGTTGGTCGATAGAAGATCAGCGTGTAAAAGCAGATGTTGTAGGTGATGTTGCACATGTTGCTCTAGATAAAGTAGAATATTTGTTTACAGATTCTTTTGCCTCTTTCCATGCAGCCCGAAATAGAGCATCTTTTCATTGGTATGTCTTTGGAGACTTTGGAGAGATTTATTTATGGGTTAGAGAGCCTTGTCAAATTATTGATGAAGGGGAAGTGAAGCTAAAATTACAGACAGATAACTCAAAGGGGTTGAAGGAGGTCATGCAGGTACCAGTCTTAGAGATTAGTCTAATTTCTTCAGGAAAGTTGGGTGATGGGAGATGCACTGTAACTCTCACAGTGAATATAATTGAATTAGATGGTGGTAAGAAAGTAGGTATCCTTTATCTATCTACTTATATTACTGATTCACCTTCTGTTGTAGAGATGTGGCTTTGTAGGCTTGGTCACATATGTAGGAGGGGAATGCATGTTCTTAAGCAGAAGACATATGTTTTTGACAAGCTAAAGAACTAGAAAGCCTTGGTGTTCATGGAGGAGATGATAGATAGAGATCAGCGGAGTGGACTAAATTATTCTAAGCAGGGCTGTGTTGATTTGAACAGGGTTTTGATCCATGGAAAGCTCACGGGTAAAAAGTTATCACTCACAGGCGAACACAGGTACCAGCATCGGTCAGACAGTAACCGACGTCGGCAATAGGGAGACCGACATCGGTCATGCAAGAACTGATGTTAGCAAAAGGGATACCAGCATCAGCCAGGGAAATGACATCGATAGTCAGGGTCAGTGTAGGGGAACTGACATCGGTCGGACGCAGACTGGGAGATGGCTGAGATCGGTCACTAGGACGGATGGTGGGCAGACAATAAGCTGTCAAAAGGTCTCAAATGCTCATATGGAGGATTGAAAGGGTAAGTGAACCTCATATTCATTGTTCACCTTCTTTATATTGCTTATTGATGGTCAAGAACTAGGAAGATGTGAAGAGGCAATGCAGGTAGAATCCAGAAATAGTGGGAGCTTGGCATGGATGAGGAGTGTGAGTCCTTAGAGAAGAACCAAACAAGGGTTTGTTGGTGGAGTTGTTAGCTAGAAGAAAGCACTAGATGAGGGATGGATTCCCAAGTTAAAGAAGAGAGTGGATGGATACATGAGATAGAAGGCCAAGGTATATGGTCTTGAGCAAGCTACAGGGCAATGGAGGTTTAACTATTGTATTTTTCTTACCAGGTGGATGATGAGTCGTGACATTATCCAGTTACTATATGTGGGTGATTTGCTAGCAGGTTTATACATATAGGGATTTGCTGAGCTAAGGGTAAGGTTAGTTCAGAGGCATGTCATGGAGAATTTGGAGCAGCAAAATTCTTTGGCATGAGAGACATGGAGATTTTGTCTCCAGTGGGAGCTGGTGTGAAGACAGTGTTGGCAGGGTTCATGATGCAGGATGCAGAATCAGAAAGCACACCAAGGGCTAGACAGTTCAAGCTTAGCTTAGAATAGGGTTCAAAATCACATGAGGTCTAGTGTAAACCTAAGTTTTCCCAAGCAGTGGGAGTTGTCAGAAAGTATGGAGCCAATTCAGGGAAGGAGTACTGGAGGGCAGTTCAGTGGATTCTCAAGTATCTGAGAGGGATCAACAGCATGAATTCTTGTTATGCAGGGTCAAGGTCTTCACTACATGGAGTTGTAGGTTTGGATGTGGCAGGTTACTTGGATGACAGGTGTAGCATCACAGGTTGTGTGGTGGTTGGTCTTTAGGGTTGAGCTTGAAGAGGAATACAAGCCAGGGAATAATTTAGATAGTGTATAAGTACAGGTACAGGTGTAGCTATTTATCTCCAAGTGGGAGATTGTTAGGTTGTGGAGCTAAAAGCTTCACTAAGATGTAAACAAGAGGAGTTAAGGAGGTTGTAGAGTGTTTGCTGAGTGTTACAGACACTGGCATCAGTCAAGCCAATCAATGTCGGTAGGGTAGAGACAGAAGGTAACCAATGTCAGTCATAAGTCAGCCGGTGTCAGCACCCCCCAGGCAGACAGGGACCGATGTTGGTCACCTGTGTGGTTCGAGCTGTGAGTGTTTTATCTGCAGTTAGCTAATGAACCAAGTGTTTGCATGTCAAGAGCCAAATTTAGACTAGAAGCTGCGGATCTAATTATTGTAATTAAGAATGTCTAATTATTGTAAGCATGAGATCTATATATAAACTCATGGGCTGTATTGTAAATTAGTGCTAGAGAGTAAGAGAGCAAATAAGCTCCTTCTGAGAGAGGAGAGCAATGGTGTGTTCCTCCTAGTGCCACAGTACCAAGTGTGGGTGCTAGTTTGGAGAATCAGAAGGGTTCTTCATATTTGTATGATCTTGGTCAGCAAGTGAGCATGGATTCTTTTGGAGATCTACATTGGTGAGTAAGGTCTAGTGATTTGTAGGTAGCAGCAGAGAGTGGGAGATCTACTTGGAGTACGGTTGTGCACTTGGTGTACTGGCAGCATTGTTTCTGACTGGTGGAGGTGAACATCAATTCTGTATTGGAGTTGATTGTTGGGACCGAGAGAGAGAGGGAAGAAGGTCTTGAGGTGTGGTAAGCCTTTGAGGTGGAAGAAGAAGTGGCATCTTCTTTATTGTATTTTATTCTGAGTGATTATTAATACAGTTGTGTATTGTCTCTCATATTCCTATGTTGTTTCATATTTCTAGTTACTTATTGATTCTGGTTAAAATTCTATGTTTAGTTGCTAATACAAGAAGTAATCATATGTGCTCTATTGGTGGAGCAAGATCCTAACATGTATTTCTCCCTTATGTGTCAACTTGTGTGTGTATAAGGATAAAATATGTGATAATAAAGTACATATAATGACCTAGCATATGAATTGACATATATGGCTCATGGGATGCTCTTTCGATACCTCAGACCTATAGATGTGTTATCCCTATGACTGATATGCAAATATGAGAATATCAGGAAGCTTTGATCACTTGATTGCTTGATTTAATGCCTTTTATAATTTTCCTTATGAGAGGTAAGAATTTGATAGACAAGAAATGAATGAGGGTTGATCTTGTATATATCAATCATTTAGAGAATATGTAACATCCCCACTAGAATCTGCCTAGAAATACATGATTTTTTTAAATTTAAACACATATAATATAAATAGATTACACTAAAAGAATCTAACCAATGATCATATCAATACTATAAGTGTGATAACTGTAATGAAGTATACTACATCATACACCACTGATCACTATCATCATAAGAAACTCATCATAATACAAATATAGAAAGTAATTATAATTAACCAACCATGGCTGATACATGTCCACAACCATGGTTATCAATATACAATAAATAAGAAATTACAGATCACCATGATAATTTTTTATAATAAACACAATACAATACAATTTATATATATAAGATACTTGGCTCCTTGGAGTATAGTTCTCTAGACTCTAGTATCTATGGTAATCTCAAGTGTCATGTCAAAAATAGTACTACTATGGGGAGGGAGATCATCATCCAAGTTATTTTCACACCAACCATAGACCAATGATCCCCCACACTAATCCCATTATGGAATGGCCCTCCATTCATGGATGAGTGGATAGTGATGGCATGTGAATCTAGAGAGATAAGATAGTACCTGTGTATCATATGATTTCTGAAATTAAACATGTGGTGTATCATAGAAACCTATTCTATTACAAGATATCATATAAACATGTAAATAATACTCATGAAATGATAATGTCTCACTAAAAATTACCTATCCAAAGTTTTCAATAATAAATAATGATCAGTCAATTTCATACACCCCACTTCATCAGATTACCTTCATCTGATATTATGATGCTAATAAGCTAGTGAAATATGTCTCACTAATTACTTAGTAATACCAATATGAGATGTAGTTAACATAGTATAGCCAATAGTTTCATATTGACTACATCCTACTAACAATCACATAACATGCTAAGAATAAGATTAATAAAAAATCATACATTTATTCCATTAAATGTATAAATGAATTTCATAATTATATCTATCCCATAATATCAATATATTAAGAAAAAAATTATAAATTATTCCACCCAAGTATAATATATATTAGTCTACACAATCTATTTTTTGTAATTAGACATAATACAATACTCTCTACTAACTACCATAAAACATGTTATTCTTAGAAATGTCCAACATGCATACATTTATTCCATCAAACATATGAAAAGATATAGACATATTAATTATAGTTTGTACCACCCAAGTATAACATACATTTAAACTATAGTTTTAAAATATAATACACTCTATGACATCCCATAATATCATAGTTCATTGTACATGAGCACACTATGCAATCATGAACAACTGGTCTTATAATTTCAAGAATCAAATGTTTATACTATTAAATATTAGGAAAACAAGTATGGTCTATACCAACTAGGTATATCTAATGATTAAACAATATACTAGCATACCTTATAGGCACACATCATGATGCACTAGTATATTATATATATATCTAAACACTTATACCTTTAGATCTACTCATAGTATGTACCACTCATTGGTTTTCATTATTAAATATATATATATATATATATATATATATATATATATATATATATATATATATATATATATATATATATCACTAGTCAGTCATGCTATTTTTAAATAGTTAGATAACCCATAGCCAAGTTATACCATAGAATTTCATGTAAATATAACACACACACACACACACACATCACTAGTCAGTCATGCTATTTTCAAAGAGTTAGATAACCCATAGCCAAGTTATACCATAGAATTTCATGTAAATAACTTAATTCTATTTCTAGGGACTACTTTCATATGGTTATAGTTTTGGTCCCTCAGATGCACCTTATGACTCAATATAACTATCAATTTAGCTATAAGCTAAGGTATATGACCCAATAAACTTATATATGTAATATTTTAATATGATTTCTTAATTCCATGAATAAATATGTTTCCTATATATGAATAATCATATGATATAAAATATACCATATATAAGCACACAAATGATATATAAATACTATATCAATGTTCAAGTATATCTCTAAGGTAAGAACTCCATACGATTTTAACAATTGTTATACTTTTATTTTCACAAAATATATTGAAAATATTTATAAGATAAGGGATACAATAATATAATACTCCTTCATAGTTTTTATCCCTACCAAAAATAAATTTCCAAATTCACTACATCCTATGATAACCCATATTATCATAGTCTAGTTTTTTATGTATAACTACTAAATACCACAACCAGTCATAATAAAGAGAGTCTAAGTTAATAAAAAACACTTAATATTCCATTCTATAATTTTTTATACTCTCAGGGGGTTGTATGTATGCATACATAAGGTTCTATTATACAAAATATAGTTTTAAACCACCAATATAACTATAGTTATAAGAACACACCCGTACATACATATATATGCTAAAAGGCACATGTATACTTATATTTCACATTAAGAATACCATTATTAATTTATAAATACATATATTATTATAATGCTACATCCACATCACATGTTTTGATTCACAAGCTATATATGGTAAGTAAACTCATGCATATCATAATGAAGACTATGTTGAGCTCTTTATACTTCACATGCCTCATTAAAAAAATTGTAGGAATTTTGATATAATAATAACGTCTATACACCTACAGTCAGTAATACTTCTAAATAAGGTTTTCTTGATGTTTTTCAATAGTCATAATACCAAATATAACCTATGAACTCATTTATTAGCTTAGTTATCACTCAATATACTACAAGCTTATGCCCCTTACATTATGGATTCACTATTTATACATATCACTATCTAGGTTCAATAATATACAAATTCACTATAATTTAGCATGAATTATTAAATTTATCATACACTAGGATATAGTTATAGTTTTGTTAATATGTGTAAACAATACCAGATTAATGATTAATATATACATTAGTTATGCATATTGTTAACCGCCTTACTTATACATACCCTTTGGCAAAGTAAATCTTAGAAATATGTAGATCACATAAACTATATCAATAATATATTAAAATATGATTTATACCAGATTAAATCACTATCTTTATCTTGATTTACTATATTATAAAGTATATCATAGCTATACTTTATATCCCATTCCAGATCTTCTAACTAGTATCCCATTCCAAATTTTTATTGATATACCAATGATTTAATTTTTCTAACATTAAATATACTTTATTAATAGTATATTTTGATTTACTATATTTATAATTAGATCACTGTCCTAAGTGAAAATATCAAAAATCTATTTAAGTCATTGCTTATGCCTAACTTGAATTGCTGCTCTCTAAATGGTATCAATGCATATAAAATTGAATCCTTATTGTTTATTAAGTATTTATAGTGACCTTAAGATAATTACATGTAGATCACTCCATTAAATTAATCCATTAGATAGGTTAAACCATTATGTAAGATTGAACATGTAGATCAGTGGGCATAGTTAGCTTTAAGGTAGATATGCATAGTCTAGTGTAATATATTATCAAAAATAGTAATATATATGTAGATATATAATATAAAGCACAAAAATAATGATATTTAACATAGTAAATACTATACTAATATTTATATTTAACATTTTAATGAACTATGATCATTGTGTACTTAGTCATATGGAGATATGCATAGTGTAGTTCATTATTTTTGATAATATAATATGTTTATATGTTTATGGCTATTATATGTTGTGATTACATCTATATCATGATAAATATAGATCATGATGCTCCTCAATAGTATATTGATAGAATAGCACATTCATATTATCTATTATAATATACTATTTCATAACTAAGCAAGTTATTGTAAATAAATTATCAAATTTGCTATGTACACACCTAGGTAGAAGTTCGATCTATACACTTAGGTTACCTAGGTCAATAATAGGGAAAATAGACACCACATATATAGATGGACACATATAAAAATTATCATAGTCAATTAAATTTCCATGAATATATATAGAAATCACCATACATAAACTATTATATATAATATAATATATCCACTATTATATGAATTGCTCCATATATACATATGAAAACAAGTTATTATATGTAACACCTAAACTCAGTTTTTACCCAATTTTTTTTATTATTGTAAAAAATGTACAAGTTTATATATCTCTTAACATATGTATTGACCTCTATTCATTTTTAGTTTCACATACATATATATTTGGTACTTATTTATTATTTTATACAGTTCATAAATAAATATATATACAAACATATTTCAACCAAAATTGAATACCAACAAGAATCAAATTGCATCACCTACCTGACTACCTATGTTATCATTCTATTTGGCTTCTTATGTCTTCTACTTCCATGCTAGTGTTTCTCTTTCTACCTTCTTCTCCTTTGTTCTACACCTCCCTTTCTTCTTTATCTTTCTCCTTCTATGAGGAAAGCATAACTCTTAATCTTTTTGGATTTTTTTATTTGTTTTTATTTTTCTCTTTTTATTATTTTTATGAATATCTTTCTACATTTATTTTTCCTATATTTAAACTTTCCTATTTCTCTTAATTTATTATTATTTTTCACTTTTTTTCCTTTTTTTGATTTTTTTCTCTTAATTAGAAATTATAAAATTTTATTTGTTTTAACACTAATTAAATTAATATATCCTAATGCCATAATAACTTAATGATAAATTTATAGATCAATAACTTGAATTTAATTTAACTATGCTAAACATATTTTTACTAGCATTTAATGATCACACATGCAAATCACAAAAAATGAGTTCCATAAAACTATTGAACTATGATAGAAATCTATGTATAAATGACTATCTAACGTAAATTACATCAAAAAACATTATGCTAACCATTTTATTATGTATTCTAACATGTGCTAGTTAATGTAGTTTGTGTAGGGTTCTAGTTAGTTTCTCTATCATCCTCTGACATATCTATCTATGTCACCCTCTTTGATGATGATCTCCCTCCATCACACTATGAGGGATGAGTTCTCCTATGTCAACCTCATAACAAGTAGGTAGTTAGACCATAACAACATGATATACATACATCATAAAATATAATTTAAATAACAAATCAACATGTTTATAATATAAACATATACACTACAATTAACTCATAATAATGTAACCATGTAACTTAAACAATATCTTACTATCTAAAAATAACATATATCTCAAACCTTATTTAAAAATAATAAAATCTAAATTTTTCAACTATAAATATCCACAAATAATTAGATAGTTTGCTTAGGAAGGAATCATGATGTAACATCCTTCCCCATAAAGCTAGTCATCATCCTAAATGACTCTTATTCAAATATAAGTTTTGAATTAAAAACATTATTCAACAGAGAAATAACATAGTATAAAGTATCAAATCAAGCAAATAAATACTAAATTAACTTGTATAACTCATCGTTGTCTTCCCAAGTATTACTATTCCCAGAGTATTGGTCCCATAAGACCCTACACTATGACATCTCCCTATTATGCAACACAGTTTGCAAGTGTCACTTACTTTGTTTGTTTCTATCATGGCCACGTAGGGTCCAGAACTAGCAAGACACATCTATATACTATAAGACTAACCAATTCTAATACCTTGAAGGGTCCCACATATTTTAGTGAAAGTTTCACTAACTTTTCAAAAGAATATGAGATTATCATAAAATCTAAAAAAAAATGGCCAGGGAGAGTTCCACAATATCTTCCATCCCTCTGCACATCTCTATAACCTAGAGATTGTTTTTCTCATTTTGGAGAAAAGTGTTTATGAAACCTGGTAAGAATGATGCATATAAGTTAATACTATCACTACTCTACATATATCTTGATAAGTATAACATGTCAATATTATCGCTACTCCACATAGCTCCTAAAAAATATGATGATGAATAAGAACTAAAAATATTTCATTTCCAATGTATACTACGTTTCAAAATTAAGGAATACACATTTAAAGTATACATGCATATGGATATACAAATAAATTTAATGAGTCCATCTATCAAATCTTGGATTTGATAAGCTCCTCTTGTCAGATCTAAACTCAGTAACCACTGAGTCAATGTGACACTAAGTGGGATACACTCCCATATTTTAGTACTCACATTCCTAATTCACAACTCATCTCTTAGGTCTTCATGACTTAATGATCTCTAAAATGTGCATAAAGTTCAATGAATAAAAAATCCATACTAATAGATCCTAGAAAGCAATGCCATATGCTAAATAATTTAGATGTACCAATATACATTACAAGAGAAAGCATACAATCTTCCATAATTGTATAAAGTTACTACTATCCAAAAATAACTAGTATCATATTTCACATCTTAACCTATAGTGTTATATTCATATTTAAGAAGAAATAATATTAAATTTATCATAACATACAAAGGCCAATGATCACACCATCCTTAAAACCTTATAAAGATAACAAGTAAGATAATGTCTAACTACTTTCTTGACTAGTACACAATAAGTTAAAATTTTATCTCAACCCTTTTAGACTAACAAGATGTTACGTATATCCTATACCCTACTCACTCCCAGTGAAAGAAACATAAATGTCTCATCAAATTAACCTATTTTTAAGAAAGATAAGAATAATATATCTTTGATCAAGGTAAATAATATATAACAATTATAATTAACTTATAATTCTTAATCTAGAACCAATATAAATTCAAGGTTTGCCATTCCATGTGGTCAAAGTTAACAAGATTAGATAAAGTAGCACTGGAAAGTATGACTCTAAAAAGTCACTAGTGGAAAGTAGATAACTAACATCTCAACAAAAAAAATTTAAATACCCTCACATGGTATAAATAAAACATCACAACCCAAGTTGACATAATCACTACCTACTTACCAAACTTATAAGAGTAGTATCATAGCCTACTTATATAATTATAAGGAAAATACTAACCACAAAGATGCATCAATCCATTTAATCCTATAAATTCTCTCTCAATAAGAAGTAAAACACACTATCCCATAAAATCTAGGAAATATGGTCAAAGCAACATTTCATAAATAAGTTTCCATTTAAGGGAACACTAAGTCAAAATCATGAAAATATAACCTCTCAGTATCTTGTAATGATGTCAAAGGACAGTGAGAGAGTAATAACTCACCTTTATGATAACTATGGGAGATGACACCTCTTTCCATTCCATATAAACATATGGGTTCCAAACCATGAACAAACTCCTAATATTTATGTATGATTCATATTGTTGTCTTTGAATCATTCTTATTGCAATTGATTTCAAAGTCAAGACAAATGTCAGTTTTGTCAAGGTTAGAGTTGAGGTCATGCATGGTGAGATGATATGTGTCAAAGAAGTCTTATGAAAAGATAAAATTTGAAGGAAACCTCTTGTCTCTCTGATGATAGATAATTTTAAGGAAGCCTGGTAATTTATTTGAGGTTTTTGGCATGTCAAAGTTAGGATCATGATACAAGGTAAGCTATTATTGTGTACTAGGTGTCTTGAGAAGCCTAGTCTAAACCTAAGAAGAGGTGTTTGCATAAAAAACATAGTAAATCTTGATGATTTATGTCAATACATGCATAAGAGAGTATAAATTTTTTTTTCACATAAGAAAGAGGTAAAAAATCCTTCAGATGAGTTTCAAGGTCAAGTCTTGAGGTTTAGGCCTCACATGGAGACTTAATAAGAAGGTATAGGCCTGGTAGCATAATGAGGTGAGGAGTATGAGACTTGGGAGTTAATGGAAGGCAATATTGGAGCATGGTATGAGTGAATTTGATATGTGGATGAGGTATTATGAGCAATGAAAGAGGTTTTAAGGCATAATCATGATCTAAGCATGAATATAAGTATACAACCTAATGTATAAAGTGACATATAGTGGCCTAATGAGGGGTAAAGATCATATTAAAAGGTGATAGATCTATTGAGAGAATTGATAAAGGTATGATAGGTTATTTTAAGTTTTTTAAAAATTTTTTATGTTATTTATTGAATAATAAAGCATGAAAATTGGTGATAAGGTCCTTTATATACACAAAATGTGGTATTGCAGACTCGAGAAGAAATTTCTTGTGGTCACATGAAAAATTTGCATGAGATACTAATGACTTAATGGAAGGTGGGTAATTTCCCTATATTTATTTTCCTATAATTTTTTTTGGATTTGAGGGACAATACTTTATGAATGATTTCTAATAAGGGAAACTAGTCAAAACCCTCCTAAAACCCTCCTAAAACACTCATCATGGCCTGATAGGAAATATCTTGTTGGTTATAGATAAAAATAAATTTTTAACCTATTTTTATGTTTTTAACATGTAAATTAATCTTCCAAGTTTCTCCATGTGGTTTTATTTTGTCTTGATAGTGAGTAAAAGCTACAGGAAACCCCTTATTTCTAGGAATTTTTATATAATAAGGAGATTTGATTAGGTCAAATCATGAAAATGGATGGAAGATGATGTGTAATACTTGTATTTTATGTAAATTAAATTTTATGAGCATGATTCATACCTAAAATGTGATAAATTGGTAATAGAAGATGACCTATTTCTAAACATGCCTAATAGGCAAGAGAATGAGAAAACTAGGCAAGAATGAGAATGAGATTAGGGATTGATTACAAAGGACTAGGGATGGATAAAAATTCATGAGGTAATTATTAAATAAATATTAATAATATAAAATTAGTTTATAAGAGTTATTATTCTCATACACAAATAAAAAGTTGTCATAAAAATGGTATATCTAACATAGTGAAGTCTGTGTAGAGTGAAGTTGTGAGATTGGTCTATAAGACCAATATTGATATATAAACATGAAATATATATTTTAAAATATTATATAAATATTATTAATGTTAATTTAAAATAATTTTAATATCACAAAATTTTTTAAATAAGTTTTTTAATACTTATTTTCCATGATTATGTTTTTGGTGCTACAGGCAGTTTTCTATGTGTGAGTGAAAATGATGTTATTGAGTCATTTTGCAGTGAGTTAAAGGATAAAATAACCATGAAAGTGTTATATATGTCTCATATGTTAATTTTAACACATATTTATATGATATATACTCATATTAAAGTATAAAAAGTCAAAGGCTTTTGACTGGGTTCTTAAGGCCTATGTGTAATTCTGAGTAAGCTTATGAAGTTGATCAATTTGGGGTATTTTTCCCTATTTGATGAATTATAATGAACATGATGTTCAACCTGAGGTAATGGATACTATATAAATGTGTTTTTTTGGTTGTTTTATGTGGAATTTTTTTAGTATTCTTTATATTTTCTAGATAGACTTTTTGGCCGTAAGAAGGCCTATTTACGAGTAAACCTAATTGGGTGGTTTAAGGAGTGAAAAGAGCCAAATGGTGTTAAGAACATAAGGTTAGATTATTATGGGTATATTAAACTAAAATTTTAATTTTTTAACCCATTTTTGGAGGCTCAAATTTTTCCAAGGAGGTCTAAGTGAAACATGTGCTTAGAGAAGGTCTAATTGCATTAGGTCTCTATTAGGCCTAACAGTGGTTTTGGTCCTTAAGGGTAATGACCAACCTATATAGTGATTTTTTAACTTGAGAAACATGTTTATTTATTTAATTAGATTTTTATACAAGTGTATTAATGTTATTATCTAACCAAGATGGGTATGAGCAAGAGTCAAGTATAAAGACAAGGCCTAATAGGCCTATTTTGACTAGTTAGATAATTGAGCTAGTAAGTGAAGGATATAAGTTTTAAAAGAATAGGTAAAGGGATTTAATATAATTATAGATGTGTTTTTAATATTCCATGAAGATATTACCATGTCTTTATAGGTGTTGATAAAAGTCATTTGCCCTAATTCTACCAAGGAAAGGGCTAGTTGAGCGAGAAGGCCTAATAAGCTATTTGAGAAAGAAAGAAATGTGAGAAGGATAAAAGGAGGTAATATTCAATTGAGTGAGTAAAAGGTGTCCAAGAGTGATAATATATTTAAGGTAGATAAGTTGGTGGTGTGTCACCTAGGGGATTAGAACCTTCTTATACGTTGAAGCTTGCTAAAGGACTAGTTGAGTTGGTGCTTAACTAGTGAGGGGTTGTTGATCCTTGTGGGGTTGGTACCTCACTACAATTTTGATCCATTGATTATATAAGAGTATTCCAAGTGGTTTTTTAGTAGGTTTTATTCCCCTATATATTTTATCACATATATCTCATGTTATTATGTTGTTTACTTTCATAGATGCCTGTGTATGCATTGATTGATATATGTAAGTGAATGAATGCTTCACGAATGTTAAGTAAAATTGGAGGAATATTTTAAGTTAAATGATTCAAACCAAATCTTAGTATCTATAATTCAAAAATTTATTAGTAGATAAATCCTTTTAAAGGAGATCTTACAACCTAAAGGATATTCTAAGCAAGTAAAGATGGCTAATCAAGAAAGGTGGTTTCTTTACAAGAAAAGATCCATTATTTAATGGATAAAATTATTATTTTTGGAGTGTTAGGATGAGGAAATACCTGATATATCAAGGTAATTATATTTGGAAATTATTCTTGGATGGATATACTACACCCCCTACTCCTCCTAAAGATGTAACAAGCAAGAAGGCTAATGATAATAACTCAAAAGTAATGAATGGTATTATGTGTGGCCTATTAGAGGTAGAAATTGTGAAAGTGATGCATTGTATGTATTTAAAATGTATGTGGTACAAGTTAAATAATATTTATGAGGGAGAATCCAAGGCCAAAATTTCCAAACTATAGACCCATAGAAGATAATTTGAAAGTATAAAAATGAATGAAGATGAGACCATTGTAGCCTACTTGCTAAGGGTTGATGAAGTGGTCAACATCATAAGATGTCTAGGTGAAGATTTGAAAGAGTCTACTATTAAAAATGCATTGAGGTCTCTAACTCTAAAATTTTATTATAAGGTATATGCTGTTGAAAAATGCAAGATCTAGATAAGCTAGAGATGGATGGACTACATGGCACCTTAACAGTTTATAAGATGAGGACAAGTGAAGGAAGACTTAAAAATAAAGAATATGCATTTAAGGTAGAAAATAATCTAAAAGAGAAGAAGACACAAGATAATAAAGTCAAAGATAATGATGAATATGATATTAATGATGATGAGTTGATAACAATGTTTGCAAGAAAGTTGAAGATAAGCTTAGGTAGATATAAGGGTAAATTGCCTTTTGAATGTTTTAATTATGTACATATTAGAAACTTTGATATAAAGTGCCCTCATAAGCATAAGGATAGGGTGGTGAATAGCATGATGAAGGTCATGATGATGATAAAAGTTCATACAGGTCTAATAAGAACAAGAAAATCTTTGGAAGGTATGATGATAAGAAGTACTTCAAAAACAAAAGAAGTTTCTACACAAAAGAAGATTGTGACTCATCTAATGAGAGTGAGAGAAGTGATTTGAATAGTGACCATGAAGATGATGGCCCTGATATCAACAAATTTATCTTCAAGATAAAAATTTAAACTACTCAAATCAAGAAGAGTCCATATGGATTGGAGGTGCTATTGGTTATTTAAATGAAGAGGAGATCAGGTGGACTTTGAGGTTGAGTTAATGAATACTCTATAAGAATTGAATATGGTAAAGAAGAAGAATAGGATGATGAGGTCTCTTATCAAATATTATGAGGATAAAATTAACTTTTTTGAAACTAGATTGAGCAAAAATTCTAAGAAATAAGATGAAATAGTCAAATAAGTGGAGAGTCAACTTGAAATTATGATTATAGGACTAGAGGCCAAATAAGATGGATGTGCAAGGTATGTAGCTAAAGTGAATTCCTTGAAAGCTTAATTGAAATAAACATCAAATAGGGTGAATTTATTTATGAGGTTTGAAAAGAGTACTAATGACCAAGATAACATTATGAGTAGTCAAAAGACTGCTAATGACAAAATAGGCCTTGGTTTCAATGAAGACCAAAAGAAGAACACTAATGTGATAAAAAAGGTTTATGATCAACCCAAGAATAAGGGTGATGATAGAATGAAGGCTAATATTATTAGGAAATATAATACCATAATGTATGATAGTACTTTCAATGTATATTATTATTATTATTCATGTAACCAATTTGGTCATAAAGTAAGGGATTGTAGAGGATCTCCAAGAATGAATATGCATAGAACTATGAGGAAAGTCATTAGTCAAGAGGTATGGGTCATGATGTGTTTCCATCAAGAGGAATAATATGTTTCAATTGTCATAAGGTTGGTCATATTTAAAAATAATATAAGCATGATTTATCAAGACAAAACAAGCAAGTTGAGGCTCTTAGAGTATAATAAATAAGACAAGATAGTAAGTGGAAGCCCAATGTAGCTAAAGTTGATACTAGTCTGCAAGCCCAAGTGAACTATTCACCATGGTGGAGCCTAGTAAAGATGCAAAGGAGTGCCAAGAATTATCCCTATCAACTCAGATTGAGATTGTGGAATTAAATTCAAAATAACTATTCAAACCTAAGAGGATCATAAAGAAAGTTTAGCCTAGTAGGGACATGGAGTTCTAAGAATGTCCTAAGTTTATGCTATTCTAGTTCACTAGAGCAAAGGTGACTCCATTAGGCTTCATGGAAGCACTCAGCTATTAAGAAAGAAACATGTAGTTTTCTTGGTCATAAGGGGATTTTTATGGTCTTTGGTAACTTTCAAATTTAAGGTTCAAACAAGATTTTAATGCATGTGTGATCACAAGAGATAGGTCACAAAGAGTTTGCATGATGACTAGATCAAACCAAGCCACAATTTTGAAAATATCTTAAATTATCATAGAGGTAAGGGGATATAATCATGTTCCAAGTTTATGTATGTAATAATGATATTTTTTAATATATTTTAAAAATAGAAGGTTTATTAGATTAGGTCCAAGTATCAGATAAGTTACCAAGAACATCACCCTTTGTCATTAATGTCAAAGGGGGAGAAAGTTTTTATTTGTTAGAAAGACCAAGTATCAAATAAGATTCAGATTGAGGTAATAAAAATGATATGATATATTAGAATGTTTTCCATCAATGACAAAGGGGGATATTTTTAAGGTATGATTCCTGTAGTTGTCTTTGAAGCATTATTGTTGTCATTGAAGTCAAAGTCAAGACAAATGTCAATTTTGTCAAGATCAGAGTTAAGGTCATGCATTGTGAGATGATATGTGTCAAATAAGTCTCATGATAAGAGAAAAATTGAAGGAAACTTGGTAATTTACTTGAGGTTGTTGGAATGTCAAGGTTAGGATCATGGTACAAGGTAAGTTACTATTGTGTATTAGGTGTCTTGAGAAGCCTAGTCTAAACCTAAGATTATGTGTTTACATAAAAACCATAGTAAATCTTGATAATTTATGTTATTACATAAATGAGAGAGTATTAAAATCTATGTAAACATGATTAATAGGCAAATAATCCTTTAGATGAGTCTCAAGGTCAAGTCTTGATGTTTAAGCCTCACATAGAGACCTAGTATGAAGGCATAGGCCTGATAGCATGATGAGGTGAGGAGTATGGGACTTGGGAGTTGATGGAAGGAAATATGTGAGTATGTTATGAGTGTATTTGATATGTGGATGAGATATTATGAGTAGTGAAATAAGTTTCAATGCATAATCATGATCTAAGCATGACTGACAGTATAAGGCCGAGTGTACAAAATGACCTATAGTGGCCTAATTAGGCATTAAGATCATCTTCAAAGGTGCCATATCTCTTAAGAGAATTTAAATAGGTATTATATGTTATTTTATGTGTGTTTAAATTTTTTGAGATCATTTATTGAATAATAAAGCATGAAAATTGGTGATAAGGTCCTTTGTGTACACAAAATGGGGTGTTGTAGACTTGAGAATAAATTTATTATGATCGTTGGCATGTGAAACCTTTACATGAGATCCTAATCACTTAATGGAAGGTGGGGAAGGTCCCTAGATTTATTTTCTTGGCATTGGTTTTAGAGTTGAGGGGAAATTCTTTATGAATGATTACCAAGGGAAACTAGGAAAAACCCTCATAATGACTTGATAGGAAAGATCTTGTCGATTATGACTCAATTTTTTTTTGACATAGTTTGATTTTTTTAAAATGTAAAGGACTATTACAAGTTTTTATAAGTGGTTTTTCTTTGTCTTGATAGTGAGTACAAGCTATAAGAAACCCCTTATTTCTAAATTTTTTGATGTAATAGGCAAGGTTGACCAAGTCAAAATATGCAAATGGATGGAGGATGATGTGTAAATTTTTTATTTTATGACCATGAAATTTTATTATCAGGTTTTAGACCTAAAATTTTCTAAATTGGTCATAAAAGATAACCTATCGCTAAACATGCCTAATCAACAAGATATTGAGAAAACTAGGCAAGAATTAGAATGTGATTAGGGATTGGTTTAAAAGGAATATGGATGGATATAAATGAATGGGTTAATTATTAAATAAATATTACTAATATAAAATCAAAAATTTGTCATCAAAATGGTTTGTCTAACATAGTGAAGTCTGTGTGCAATGAAGTTGTGAGATTGGTCTATAAGACTAATATTAATATATAAACATGAAATATATATATTTTAAAAGATTATTTAAGGTTTATTAAGGTTAATTTAAGCCCATTTAAATATCACAAAAGTGTTTACATAGGTGTTCTAAGGCTTAGTTTCCATGACTATGTTTTTGGTGCTATAGACAATTTTCTGTGTGAGTGAAAATGATGTTACTGAGTCATTTTGCACTGATTTGAAGGATCCAATTACAATTAAAGTTTTTTATAGGTCTCATAAGTTAATTTAAACAAATATTTATGCATGAGATACTCCTATGAAGGTATGAAAATTCAAAGGCTTTTGACTAGGTCCTTAAGGCCTATGTGCAATTATGAGTAAGCTTATAAAGTTGATTAGTTTGGGGTCTTTTTACTTATTTTATGAATTATAATGAACATGATGTTTAACCTAAGGTAATTAAGATTATATCAATGTGTTTTTTTGGTTGGGTTATGTGGAAAAGTTGGTTTTAATCTTCAAATTTGCTAGATAGACTTTTTGGTAGTAAGAAGGCCTATTTATGAGTAGACCTAATTAGGTGGTTCAAGGAATGAAAAGAGACAAATGGTTTTGGGAAAATAAGGTGAGATTATAAATTATAGATTAAATTTAAATTTTAAGTGCTTCACCCAATTTTGGATGCTCAAAGTGTTCTAAGGAGGTCTAAGTGAAACGTGTGCTTAGAGAAGGCCTAATTGCATTAGGTCTCTATTAGGCCTAATGGTGGTTTTGGTCCTAAAGGGTAATGACCCAAATATGTAGTGATATTTTAAATTTTCAAACATGTGTATTTATTTATTTATTTCAAGTTTTATCCAAGTGTATTAATGTTTTTTTGACCAATATGGGTATGATCAAGAGTCAAGTACAAAGACAAGGCCTAATAGGCCTATTTTGACTAGTTAGAGAATTGAGCTAGCAAGAAAAGGAATTAAAGTTTTAAAAAACAGGTAAATGGATTGCATATAATCATATAAGTGTGTTGAATATGACATAAATATCTAACTATGTGTCTAAAAGTGTTGAACAAGGTCATTTGACCTAATTCTACCAAGAAAAGAGATAGTTGAGTGAGAAGGGCTAATAGGTTGTTTAAGAAAGAAAGAAATGTGAGAAGAAAAAATAAGGATGTCATCTTAAATTGAGTGAGAAAAAAGTTTCCAAGAGTGATTAGATATTCAAGGTAGCTGAGTTGGTGTTGAGTTACCTAGGGGGTTGAAGCCTCCTTATAGCTTGAAGCTTGCTAAAGGACTAGTTGAATTGGTCTTTGACTTGTGAGGGGTTAGTGTTCCTTGTGGGGTTGGTTCCTCACTAAAATTTTGATCCACTAATTATATGATAGTATTCCAAGTGGTGTTTTAGTGGGTTTTATTCCCATATAGGGTTTCCCACATATATCTCATATTCTTATGTTGTTTACTTTCATAGATGCTTGTGTATACATTGATTGCTGTATGTAAGTGAATGAATGATTCATTAATGTTCTATAAAATTGGAGGAATTACTTAAGACAACTGATCCACCCCCACCCTCTCAGTAGCTATACTTACAACACCTTCCACATAGGAATTCTCTACTAGATAACTAAACTCTACTATAAGGAGAATTCCCATTGCACTCAGTGGTGCCAATCTAAAATGGTCTTATGTGATTCCTACTCTTAGGATTAGTGTATATAAGGCACAAAGATAATGTAACTATATTTAAGTGAGAATAATGCCATGTTTTTTGAACACTCACAACATAAAACATAAATGACTGAGGTGACTTAAATTAACAAGTAAGGATGTAATCATTCTTGAGGTGTTCGATCTAAATAATCAAAATATGATAGGAATATATTTTTCACAACTCATGAAATATGATATAAACTTACCTACCCAAACATATTACACAACCATCACCATTGAGAATTTTGATAAGCCAAACCTTTAGCAAATCTAAAAGGTCACAAGTGCTCCTAAGAGTACATGCTCAAAATACCACACATATTTCACTATTATCCTTTTTGTTAAATATAAGGGTGAAAAAACACTAATGGACTCATTAGGTCCTAGAGTTTGAGCCACAAATTTGATACCACATGTAATATCCCCACTGAGATCTACCTAGAAATATATGATTTTTTTAAATTTAAACACATATACTATAAATAGATTATACCACAATAATCTAACAAATAATCATATAAATACTCTAAGTGTGATAAATATAATGAAACCTATTACATCATACACCACTGATCATTATCATCATAAAAAATATATAATAATATAAATATGGAAAGTAATTAAAATTAACCAACCATGACTGATACATGCCCATAGCCACTGCTGTCAATGTACAGTAAATAAGTAATTATAACTCATCATGATAATGTTTCGATAATAAACATTATACAATACATATATATAAGATACTTAGATCCTTAGAGTATGGGGAGGGAGAGCATCATCTAAGTAATTTTCCACACCAACCATAGACCAATGATCCCCACACTAATATCATTAGGAAATGACCCTCCCTTCATGGATGGGTAGATAGTTATGGTGTGAAAATCTAAAAAGACAAGCTAATACCCATGTGTTATATGATTTCTAAAACTAAACATGCGGTATCTCATCGAAACTATTTCTATTACAAGATATCACACAAACATGTAAATTATACTCATGAAATGACAATTTCTCACTAAACATTACTTGGTAAATGTTTTAAATAATAAATAATGATCTAAGGATCAATCAATTTCATACACACCACTTGATCAGATTACCTTCATCTGACATAGTGATGATAATAAGCTAGTGAAATGTATCTCACTAATTACTCAATAACACCAATGCAATATGTGGTTAACATAGTATAACCAATAATTTCATACATAATATATCCTATTAATAATCACATAACATGCTAAGAATATAAATAATAAAAAAGCACACATTTACTCCATTAAACATATAAATGAATTTAACAAATATATCTATCCCATAATAAAAATATATTAAGTGAACAAGTTCAAATTATACCACCTAAGTATAATATATATTAGGATGCACACTCTATTTTTTTTAAGCAAACACAATACAATACTATTTACTAATTATCATAAAACATGCTATTCTTAAAAATGTCCAACATTCATACATTTATACTGTCAAATGTATGAAGGAATCTAGACATATGAATTATAGTTTGTACCATTCAAGTATAACATACATTTAAATTATAGTTTTCAAACATAATACACTCTATGACATCCCATAATATCATAGTTCATTTTACATGAGCACACTACTTAATCATGAACAATCAGTCTTATAATTTCAAGAATTAAATGTCCATAATCATAAATATTAGTTAAAATGGTATAATTATACCAACTGGGTATATCCAATGATTAAACAATATAATAGAATAACTTATAGGCACACATTATGAGGTATTAGTATATGCTATATATCTAAACACTTATACCTTTATATCTACTCATAATATGTACCACTCACTAGTTTTCACTATTGTATGAAAATATATCAATAGTTAGTCATTCTATTTTGAAAGAGTCAGATAACACATAACCAATTTATACCATATACTTTCATTTAAATAATTTTGTGATCATAGGAATCAAAGAGGGGAGGTTAGTATAGTGTTAGTTTAAGCAATAAAAACTTCAAATAAACACACTAACACTTACACTCCTAGCCTAGATCTTAGGGAGAGATTAGTAACAAAAGATAAATGAAAGCAAAATTAAAACATAAAAGACAATCACTATTTTACATTCCTTGGAAGCTCAAAATTTCTTTGTTGAGTGGTTTTCTCAGCTTATACATCAAGAAGTTTTTGAAAAATAAATTTTATTAGCTCCTTCTCTCATTCACACCATGGAATTTGATGTAGCTTGGCTTAGGATTTTGGCATTATAAAACTATTTCAAAGCTCATCTCTCTCCAAATTATAATTATAAATTAGTCTTATGAGAGATTATAAATGAAGGGGTATTTCCTTGTATTTATAGCCTTTAGAAATTAACTCTCAACCAAGGTGAGTTAGGGTTGAGTTAAGGCTTGGAATATGTTAAAACTAAACTTAGGTGAGTCAAATCTAACTCAAGTAGAGTTAATAGTAGTCAACTAATTATGATTTGTAATTACTAAGCATGGCTCTCAAAATTAGATATTTCAAGTTATTTTCAAAGATCTTGACAACTCATAAAGGCAGTGATGAAAGGCTAGGATATTTTGAATTTCCTTTTTTAGATATTTATTAATTTCAAATGGATAATTCAAATAGGCATTTAATCTAGTTTATCTTGTTAATTGATTTAAATCATCCTTTTATCTCTTTTAATATTTTATTTAAGTGTGCAAGTGCCCCACTTAATAGGTCAATAGGCCAAACTGGGAGTTGTGATATCACAAGGTGATTAGGGATGAATCAGTGAGAGGTTATTATTGTATATGATAAGATACCACAATTAGGGATGTATCAACATGCTTATAAGATTTGATAAATTATGCATAAATTTTTTTTCAATGTTTAGTGATTCTTAGGCTTAATTTGCAATGGTTGGTAGGAATTAGTCTGAAGTTTGGTTGAAGGCTAGTTGTGGCCAATTTTAGGTATCTATAGTTTACCCCTATTTAGAAAGACATTGAAAGATATAGGCATAGTAATGTATTCTAAAATAATGAAAATCTCTTGTATGCCCATGAATTCAACAATAATAGATGAATTATATATGCCTCATTAAGGGAGTGGTCAAAAAAAGGGTCAGTAATTAGTCCATCAGAAAAAGAAAAGGATGGGAACAAAAGGTAAAATGGGGTGGAAGAGACTAATTTACTCACATGGAGTTATAATCAATAGCATATTGAGTTGCCTTAGGTGGGAAGACAAACAAGATGATTTACCCATAGATGGTTATAATAATTGACATAGGTAAGATTGAAAAGGTAATGATTTGCCTAAAGGAGGTTATAATCATCAAAAAAGGCTTAGGGTAACAAGAGAATTATTTTCCCAAAGGTGGTTATAATCATCAACATAGGTGGGACCAAAAAGGTAAAAATTTTCCCAAAAGTGGTTATAATCATTGAAAAAGGTTTAGGTTAATAATATAATGATTTACCCAAAGGTAGTTATAATCATTAGCTTTGTGGGTGGGATAATACACAATAAATTACCTAGAGGTAGTTATAATAATTGGTAGTGCAAGTGGGGTGGTATACAATGATTTTCCCAGAGGTATTTATAATCATTATTATCTTGATGATAAAAAATATGATGAAAAATTGGAATAGATAATAAAGATGAATTTGGAGAACTTACTAGTATGGAGATACTCATACAAACTAGTCAGGGTTAAAATTCTTTCATGATTTATTTACTCTGTATGAGGGAATGATGTGGGATAGATTGGGAAATTTTTAGGTGCCAAGGAGATATATCATGGCCACATTGCTTGTAGAAATTATTAAGTTGATTTTTATTATAACATGTGATGGTAGGCATCATGATATAAAACACCATGAGAACTTGGCCAAAATATGCATAAATACTAACACGTGTTCCAATACATAATAAAAAAGAATACACTAATGATAAAAACCATGATGAAAATATGGATGGATTTAAGAATAATGCACAAGGAATCACCCAATGAATGCACATGGAATAAATTAAGGCACAACAATGAAATCAAACAAATAGGCAAACAAACAAACAAACAAAACAAAACAACAAATAAATAACAAACAAAACAAGAAAAAACACAAAACGCAAATAATGGTAGTGGAAAAAAATGATGAAAATTTCCGTTAGGATATAGGAGATAATGAAATAAACAAAAATGGGGGAATAGAGTAAAAGGAAGGGGGTAGTCGAGCTGGCTCTAGATGCATTAGGCAAGTGGACTCTGCCTACATAGTTCCATGGATGTAATTTCCAATAAAAACTTTAGTCCAAATGTAGTTATCTAAAGAAACAAGATAGAATAAATTGATGAGAAGGAAAACATGATTCATTTTATAGAAGAAATATTAAAATGGGCTTGAAAAATGGTGAATGCATGGGACAACAGGCTAGTAAGGATGGGGAAACTAAATAACAAGTGGTTTCTTATGATATAGCTAGGGATCCTAGAATACTCAAGGCAAAGAAGTGGTTGATGTTTATGATTTTCTTGCTCTATTTTATTTTTTTAAAAATTTCAAATAATATCAACTTGATCAAGAATAATGAGATACTAAATGGTCCAAGTTCACAAAATGGTGAGAGCATTCAAACTAAAATTACTCATGAAATGGCAAGAGCATGGCAAATGGGTGATTGAGATGAACTCAAAATGAATTGATTGATGCTTACATAGTCCCATTAGGACCTTAAGTCACTATATTTCTACCTTAAATTATATGAATCTAACTAGGTAGTAGCAAATTTATAAACTATGCAAAATAGGCAAATGACAATAAACATAGGAATGACAAGGTGGTACTTTAAGGCATGATGAAATGTGTTATTATGAATTTGCCCATAGGTAGTTATAATTATGAAATAATGACATAGGTAAATGAAACTAATTTATCCATAATAATTTATAATTATTAGCATGATGGTGGTAATCTAATTTGACCAAAGGTAATTAGAATCAATAGTACTTAAAAAGGAATGAAACAAGGAATGAAGGGTGCAATTTCCAAACCATTATCATACTACTCCAAATGATGGCCTCTATCTAGAATGTTGAATAAAATACTAAAACTTGATCAAAATCATCTTGAGGAAAATGCCTTTGGAGATAAATGATTGAAACCAAGGTCAAAGGGGATTGGTAGGGAGGGTAAAAACAACTTGGTCAATAGGAAAGGTATGGTAGAATGATATGGTACAAAAAAGACTATCAATATTATGGCATAATGGAAATGAGCCTCATTAACAATGCTTCAAGTCTCAAGTGATGTAATGATTGAGGTTTATAATGTTCATCAAAACATCAACTTTTTCCCCGTCTAGCGTAGTAAGCCTATATACCCCAATGCCATAATTTGTAATAATGATGTAAGGGCCTATCCAGTTAGGTTTGAAATTAACCTTGTGTTTAATTTTTATTGTGGTATTTTGTTGGTTTTTTTTGAGTATAAGATCACTAAGTTCAAATTATTTGTGTTTGAACCATCAATTATAGTGTCTATAGAGTTAGTTATAGTATGCTTGAAGGCTATTGATTGTGGCCATGCATTTTTTGTCAAGTAACTCTAGATCTTTCAAGTGAGCTACTCAATAATATTCATCATCTAGGACATGTTTCAGTGAGATGCGTAAATAAAGTCAACCTAAATGGGAAAAATGGCCTTAATGCCATAAACTAGGGAATATGGAGTGGATCCAATTAGGGTTTGGTAATTGGTATGGTATGCCTAGAGGGCATGGAATATTTGGAGGTACCAATCATGACCAACATCATTGAAAATATTTTAAAAAATGTTGACAATGGTTTTATTGAATGCTTCTGCTTAGCCATTACCTTGTGGGTAATATGCCATAGAAAAATGTTGAATAATTTTGTTTTCGACACAGTGATTTGATATCCTTATTCTTGAATGATATACCATTATTATATATAATGTTAGATGGGATACCATAATGATAGATGAGATCATCGAATATGAATTTTAAAATTTGTTTTATAGTCATGTAAGTGAGGGGTATAACTTCAACCCACTTAGTGAAATATTATATAATGGTAAGGATGTGTTTATGGCCACCAGACGAGGTTGGGTTTATATTCCTAATGAATTTGAGGCCCATGTGGAAAACTACCATGGTATAAGCATTATTTTTAGAGTCTTGGCTAGGGTATGAATTAGATTATCATGCCATTGAGATTTATCACACCTTTTAACATACATAGATGCATATGCATCCATATTTGGCTAACAGTACCCCATACATATGAACTTTTTGGCTAAGATGGCCTTGCTGGTGTGGGCTCCACATACTCCATGAAATTCCCATAATTCTAATATTTATTTTTCCAAAGTTGAACAATGAAGTAGAGTTATATCAAAGCTATAATGGTAAAGGGTTGGTCTAGGTAAGGTATATAATATGGAATAATGGATAAAGGCATTAGATTATTTTCAGGATAGGTCTAGTGGCATAATGTGGTCATGAAGATAGGTATAAAGGTTTGAATACTATATAGAGTTGGGACCAATAATATCATAGATCATTATGATGGTTGAAGGTTTATGAGTTGGCACTAGTAAGTTTTCAATGAGGAATTGATTTTATTTCACCTTGTCTACATGAAAAATCAAAGAGCCAATGGTGGCCATGGCATCTACTATTCTGTTACTATCCATTGGTATGTGTTCAAACTATACATTAGTAATTTGTTGTTTGAGAGTGTAAATCATGGCCTTATATGGCACCAACTTGTCATCCTTGCTTTGAAAGTGGTTTATAACCTAATTGATGATTAACTGAGAATCAATATAAACCTTGAGATGTTGAATATTCCATTGTACTACCTATCAAATCCTTACAACAAGTGCTTCGTATTTGACCATGTTGTTAGTGCAAAAAAAGATGATATATAATGATTTAGGGATAAGATCCCCCTATGGTATAATAAATAATAAGCCTACCCCTAATTCATATGCCATGAATGATCCATCAAAATACAACTTATAGTGCTAATCCTAAAGAGGTATTTTAATGATGGTCATAATGGACTCATTTGAGAACTAAAAAGTTAAGAGGTTTTGTATCTACAAAGGGAGATTTAGAAAGCTAATTTACAAGAACTTTTCCTTTGATGGCATTCTAGTTGATGTATTCAATCTTAAATTTACTGAGAAGCATGATCCATTTGGCCATACAGCCTTGTAAAGTTATCTTAGATATTAGATACTTGAGTGGATCTACTTTTAAAATGACCATAATATTATTATTTAACATGCAATGTCATAGTTTTTGAGTTTTAAAGATCATATCTAAATAGGCCTTTTAAATGGGTATATAATTATGATCATACATGACCAACATATGGCTTAGATCATACACAACATGTTATTTTCCATTATCATCATGATGAGCTAAAAGTGCCCCTAGGGCTTTGTCTATGACTGACAAGTATAATAGGAATAACTTTCCTGAGATAGGAGGCAACAAAATAAATAGATTTACAAGATAGTCCTTGAGGTGCTAGAAGGATTTTTGGCATTCACAATCCCAATTAAATGTGATACCCTTCTTTAGTATGTGTGTTAATGGATAGCATCTATCAACTAATAAATAAATGAGGCATTTGATAGACTAAATCTTACCCTATAAATATGGAACTACTTTAAATTAAAAGGTGGTGGCATCTTATTAATGGCTTGTACTTTGGTTGCATCAACTTTAATTCGTCATTGAGACAAAATGAAGCCTAATAATTTTCCTAAAGTAACTCCAAAAACACATTTATTGGGATTAAGTTTGATTTTGTATTCATGTAGCCTCTCAAATATCTTTCTTAGTGTGGTTGGATGATCAAACTTGGTCTTTGATTTACCTAGTATGTCATCGACATAGTATTCAATAATGTCATTAATTATATCATAAAATATGATGGTAATGGCCCTTTGGTATATGGCCCCAATATTATTGAGACCAAATGGCATAACCTGATAACAAAAAAATTCCTATGGGGTGGTGAATGGTATTCTATGTTGGTCTTTTAACACAATATAGATTTGGTTATATCCTAAAAATCCATCCATCAATGAGATCATTTCATACCCAACTATGGAGTCAACTATCATGTCAATATTTGGTAGAGGAAATTCATCTTTGGGGTAGGCCTTGTCTATGTCATTGAAATTAGTGCAGATGTTGACTCCTTTTGGATTCTTATTGATTGACAAAATATTCAATATCCACTTTGAATAGTTGATCAATAGAATACATCTCATTTCTAAGAGTTTTTCTAAGTATTTATTTACTTATACAATAATGTGAGGATGCATTTTGTACAATTTATATTTCACAGGCTTGACATTAGGATGTACAACAAGGTGGTGTAAAACCAAGGTGGGGTTTATACCTAGTATGTCTGAGTAGGCACAAGCAAAGATATCAAAAAATTCCCTCAAAAGGGTTGTAAAGATGTCATATTCCTCTTTAGTGAGGGATGTATCTAATTTGATCCATTTTGGGTCATCTTGAGCCCAAATATTAACTTATGTAGTGTCTTCCACAAGAAGAATCGAACCATCTTATAAATTAGTTGGCAAAGATTGGAATTGTCCTAGTCCTCTATGGAGTTAACTATCATGTCAATATTTGGTAGAGGAAATTTATCTTTGGGGTAGGCCTTGTTTATGTCTTTGAAATTAGTGTAGATTTTGATTCCTTCTAGCTTCTTATTAACTGGCACAACATTCAAGATCCACTTTGAATAGTTGATCAATCAAATACATCTCACTTTTAAGAGTTTTTCCAACTCTTTATTTAATAATACAATAATACAAGGATTAATATTATACAATTTATATTTCACATGCTTGGCATTAAGATGTACAACAAGGTGGGGTTCAAACTTGGTATGTTTGAGTAGGGCCAAGCAAAGATATCAACAAATTCCCTTAGAAGGGTTGTAAATATGTCATATTCCTCTTTAGTGAGGGATTCATCTAATTTGATCCATTTTGGGTCATCTTGAGCCTAAATATTGACTTCTATAGTGTCTTCCATAAGAAAATTGAACCGTCTTCTAGATTAGTTGGCAAAGTTTGAAATTTTCCTAAAATGACATTTCCTCTATTTGGATTAGCTTTTAAAGTTATCCTAGGCAAGATAAATCAAAATATCCTAATGGTAAGTATGGCCATGAGAAAAAAAATTGTTGGAAACTCTTGGATGATTCAGTCGAAAGATTTTTGTTATTCAAAACTGAACTCAGACCCATAGGCAAGTTCATCATTAGTGGTCTTATATGTTTCATTAGGGGAAAGGTGAACACCTTCATGTAATGGCCCCTAAAATAGGTTTTCACCAAAATATTGGCATTTCTCTTTACTTTTACCCTAGCCCAAAAGTGCCTCAAAGAGGTTTTCAATTTGGGACCTCAATGTTTTATTTAATTATTTGTGGCTAAGGGTGTTCCCCAATTCTCCAAAATAGGTTGAAAGATACATTTTGATTGAGAACACTTGTTTATATTTTCCCAACAAAACATTGTATCTTAGGCCTAAAAAATAGTAAAAGGATTCATCATTCTCAAACTTGTCTATAGGCACTATGGATTCTTATTGGTCCTAGGATATAAGTTGAGGATGATATAGATGAAGTGGATTATGGTGAATAACTAGTCGAAGGGTACAAATGGCATGAGTTTTAAACACATTAGTACTAGTTAGGTCTTCATAAGGGCTATGATCGGACTCTACTTCACTATCGGCATTATCATCACTAGTCATTAGCATTAGAATATGAATAAGATATATGGGGTCACCCCTAGGTGGTTTAAATCCAAGACCATAGGTTCCTTTGTATTGAGTCATGGATATTAGCTCAAGTGTTCCTTGATGATTTGGTCCAAGGCCTCCTCATTCATAGGTGTGAATTTCCATGATCCTATTAGCAATAGGATACTTGGAATTTTTATAACAATTGACTAGTTTGTCATTGTATAACCAAGATTCATAATCTACAAGAGGGTCTTGTTCTTGTCCAGTGGGAAATGTGAAAATGATAGGAGTTGGACTATGTAGTTTTCCCTTTCTTTTTTATTTTCATTCCATACAAGGTGGCTTGGCTTTAGATCTTCCATAGGACTTAGGGTTTTGTGGAAGCTTGGTAATGTGGAATGTATTATGGGTCAAATACTCTCTTAGGTAAAATTATTGGACATTTTAGGAGGTGGCATATGGGAAGATGAATCAAGGGTATAAATGTCTATATAATTGGCCTCTAAAAGGTTAACAAGAATTTATTTCCCCTTGTTCTTTTTAGGAACTATATTCAAGCCAAAATGGTAGTTATAACTTTCCTACTCAGCCTCCAAATGCTTGCAATGTTCATAAGGCTACAAATATCCATGAATGATGACCTCAATGCCAAAATGAAAGAACTTGATAAACTAATGTAATTTTGAAGGGATTTCAAGAATTTCATGTATCCAAATTCTACTCAATAGCAAATTGTATGACAAATCTAGCTCTAACACATGTCATAATGTATCATGGGTTAAAGGCCCAATGAGAATTGACAAGTTGATGGTGCCTTGTGATTCCCACTTTTCATTATCATAGGCTTTTGTTTTGACCTTTTCTAGATGGATATTAACTGTTATGTATCTAAGAATATTGATGAGCTTTAGAGACACAATATTGAGGCCCGATTTATTGTCTATTAGCACACATTTCACTTTGTGATATATAATGACAACTTTGATGTATAATGGATTTATATGAAGAGGACCAAGGGATAACATATCACTTTGGTCAAAGGATAAATTATGGCCTAGGGATAGATGTCCAACCAAATATTAGAATTTATCTAGGCTTATGTCATTTTAAACTTGAGATTGGCCTAGGAACTATGTTAATATATTCTTTTGGATAGTTGACGTATGCAATAAATACAAAATAGAACTTTGTGTGGATGTATTTTAAAGCTGTTCTAGAATATCAAACTTATTTAAAAAAAAAGATATATGGATTTTTCCTAGCCAAAATGGTGGGTTTTATGGGTGGAGTGGAAGATGGTTGTGGGCTTGGAATGATAATATTTAACCACTAAGTTATGATTGCATAATCAAGATTAGAGACAAGACCATTTTTTCTATAAAATGATGGTGGAGGGGAACTAGATAGGATAAGTCTTAGTTGTTGGTGCACTTGTATGTGGTCACAGTGGTGAGTTATCGATATAAGATCCAAAATTAGTAATCCCTACTTGATGGTAAGCCTGTATGTAGTCCCAGGTCAAGGAAGGATCACTGGCATAAGTTGGTTGGTTGGGATTGATTAATAATGGTCATATTCAATTGATACTTGGTATTTGATAGATGGAGATGGTAGAAATGCAACCTACTGTAATATGACCTACAAATTTGTTGTAGTCATGTGAAACTACATGGTAAGTCTATTGGTTGTTGGAATCATTATGGCCTTAGTTCCATCCATTAGGCTGACATTGGTTATATTACTCCTAGTATTGATATTGTTGTCTCAAATATTGATATTGTTGTTGTTGTTGTTGTTATTCTGGCCTTTATTGCTTCTATTATTGGTTGTTATTGATATGTTGTGGAAAAGGGTTTTTGATAAATAACTAGGTTTTGATTAGATGTAAAAGCTCTATTGTCTAATGTTATCTCCTCATTTTCCAACATATTTTGAATGAGGTGCTTTATCTACACACAATAGCATAAATTATGTCCATTAACTTGATAATATTCATCAAATTCATTTTCTCTATACCAATCTAGATAAGGAATTCCATCAGGATAGTGCTTCAAAATGGGCCAAATAATTAGATTAGTGATGGATAATTTTTGAAACATGACTTCAATTAGCTCTTGAAGGTCACTAAAGACATGATGAGTGGGCACATTTTGCCATAGAGGAGGGTTTTACAAAGGTAAAGGTTGTTGCATTTGTTGAATTGGTCTAGGTTGTTTTGAAGGCTATGCTTGTTGAATAGGTTATTAGTGAGAAGTAATTTGCATTTATAGAATAGGATGAGTAGATAATGTTTACACCATTTCAACATGTCATGACTTACTTATTACATTTCCAACAACATTCTTGTTGTATTTAAATTATTTGTATTTTTCATAATTATTAGTCTAGGTTGGTGTTGATGCTTGCACTTGGACTTGGTTATGGTTTTGATTTTGGCTATTTCTTTGGTTTTAGTTTTGATTATTATTTTATGAGGTAAGATTGATAATCCCTTTATCAAAAGGGCCATTTTTATCAATAAAAAATTATTGATAATTTACTTAAAAGTGTGTGCATACTGTAGCTCTAGATGGTAAGATATTATGTAAATTCTTGGTAAACATAGAGACTAATTACTTGTTTGGTAAACTATGGGTGAAATGAATAAAAAGTGCTCTCCATAATTTTAGATAATTGGTAAATCTTTCACTAGGCTTTTGTTTGGCTTGGGTCAAATCTACCAATGAAATCTCATGTTTGAGATTATAGGAAAAATTTTGCACATTTTTGTTTCAAAGGTAATCAAAATTAGACAATAAGTTATTCAACAATTTAAAAAACCATTCCAAGGCTTGTCTTGCTAGACTCTGAGTGAAGAAAAGTAGGAGGTATATGTCACTGTAAGCCACTGGTTGGAAAACAACAAAGAATTCAATAATATGGGCCTTTAGGTCTCTTTTACATTTTTATTTGTTAAACTTTAATGGTTTGTACCGTAGAGGAAATGGTATCTATAGATACTCCATGTTGAATGGGTAAGAACACATATCATCCAACTTAAAATTATTGGTCTATTTCTTGGCTTGGATGGTGATAATTGCATCCATCCTTCATTTCCTATAGTTCTTGTGCCAGGAAACTAGATGGGATATCAGTCTAAGGTGGACGCTGGGTGGTCAAGAATGGATTATCTTTATCTAGGTATAATGGAGGCATAATTTGCTATGGAATGTTGGTTTAGTTAGGGAATTGACCAGGAATATGCATATTTAGATTAAGATATGATTATTGGAAATGTACATATTGAGGTATGATATTTTGGTTTGGATTCAATATATAGGCCTAGTTTTAGGGGAATTATGGCTGAGATGGAATGATATGGATTTGAGTGAAGTACTATGCCTATTTAGGTTGAATAAGGACTTAATACCAACTAGTCAAACCTAATTGAATAAGGGGAACTTGTTATGAAACAAGGCCCTATCATTGAATCTATGACATGTTTGGAATGAAAGGTAAAATTTACCTAATTGATACTTGCTAGATAATGGTACCCCTTGGTTATGCAAACACTTTTTATGAATTAGATACTTGTTGAACATTGAAAATTTGTCATTAACCAATAGACATACATTTTTGACTAGACATTATTTGTGAATGCATGTTGGTATATGACTGTTGAGGTATACTTGACACTACCTAATGAGGTAGAACATTGGTTGCCCCTTATTGAGGTGGTGGAATGTTTTGCCTCTAATTCAATGGTATATTAGATTATAAATTTTGTTTTGGAATGCTAGTCATCACCTATTATGGTAGAGTAACATTCATCATGTTTTGTTTAGGTAAGGCACTCGTTGTTGCTTGACTACTTAATCCTTATAGTTGCATACTCGAAGAAGCAGTTGGTTGAGGATTAGAGGTAACTTATTGTAGTTGGGAGGTAGAAGTTCCTACCTCATACTATTGTGAAATAATTGTGGTGTTAACTAAAGGAAATTTTTCAAAAATAATTATTTATGAATTTAAACCACTTTGGTTTGTATTAGATGACACGTATTATCTATTATGTTTGGCACATTTGTCTATGTAAAATTAGTATACATGTCTTTGATAGCTAGGGCACTGAACATGTCTCCAACTGAAGTGGTTTTCATAAATGAGTCTATACATTAATTATATTGGCCTATTAATTTGATTAAAGCTTTTGTTTAAGGATCTATCTTAATAAATGGAGCATTTGACATGGTCATGTTATTAGCATTATGCGATAAATTTAAATAGGTTTGGTATGCTTTCTACATCTATATAAAATGGTCCTACATGAGGCCCTTTCTTATGACAAGAATATGTGGGTATTGATAAAACATTGACACTAGAGATTGAGGATTTATAGAATAGACCTATTCAATGTGTTTATTATAAGGTATGTTATAAGGTACTCTAGCTAGACTTAAAAAATTTTTATGGGGGAAGTCTGTTGGAAACTTGGCCCCTACCTCCACAACTTTGATTAAAACTTACTCCTTGTTTTAAATTAATTGATGATAAAAAATAGGGATCATACATCAATGGCATCATAACATAGTATAGTTATTGTTGATCTTGGTCTACAATCGATGGTATATTAACTAAGTAGTGTGCTATTTATTCTTGAAACTATTCCAAATATAGAGGCATGTTGACCAAATAGTAAGCCAAAAGATACTTGTTTTTTTCCTTTTATGAGTGTTTTAAGGTGGATAAGGATCCATCTCACAAACTACATCATCACTATATGAGTCTTGAAAAAATTCTTCTTGTGTGATCATATTATCATATCCTAGATTGTACATGGCTCCACTACGAGTATAGTGATACTTATTCAATTCAATGATGAATGTTTCATGAAAAAGGCTAAGAGTTCAATAAATATTAAAAAAAATATCCAAAGGACAAAAAGGTTTGAACTTGGTCCAATTTGGTCAAAGTAATGGAGTTGTAGCTCCAAAATTTTTATGCTAAAACTTGGTATAAAATAGTCTAACATCAAATGTCTTACACAAAAAAGGTCAAGTGGATGAAAAAAACCAAAATGCCAAACTCTAGGTATAAAGTGTTTCAAACAAGTCTAATCTAAGAAAATAAAAGCTGCTAGGTCTTTTGGAAAAACAAGGCACAAAATATAGGCTCAAAATAAGCATATGTTAGGTCTTTTGGAAAAGGCACAAAAGCTAGACTTTAAACAAAATAAGGTATAATATTTAATCTAACAAATCTGAAACACTTTTGCATAAACTAGGCCTTATACTTTAGACATGAACTTGGTAAATTGGCATAAGGCATGAGACAAAAGACATATGGAAGATAGGCTATTTCTCCCAAATATAGGCACAGACAATAGTTTTTAAATTGAATAAATAATTAACCTAAGTTGCACAAACCAAAAGAGAAAGATCAATATCTAGGCCAAAATTACATGAGGCATAGGCATAAATCAATCAAAGTTTAGATTTGAACTTATTAAGGCTAATTAAAAACTCAACTTAGGAAAACTAGGCTTCTTTAATCAAATAACAAGCTAGATGAGAACAAATGGCATACCGACACTAGGTAAAGATCCAAAAAGGCACATGTGGCTTTGGTCTTAAAACTTGGAATTTGGATACAAGGAAAATATGTCTATGAAATGATTCAAAAAGTGTAACAATGTTATCATGATCTAAACATATGATCAATGGTTTGTTTCAAAACTCTAAGGCACAAAATTTTGAAATAAATTGGGCAGTGTAACATTACCCTTTTCAATCAAATGACACACATAAAGATTTGTCAAAAGATTAAGGCAAAAGTATGGCATCAAATGGATGGAATAATGCCTCCTTAAACAAAGGATTCATGTATAAGACAAGACTCATTTGGATATGGGAAGACAAATAAATAACTTTAAACTCCAAAAAACCATGCAAGAAAAGGATACAATAATATAAACACCTAAATGTAATATCTTAAATCTTAAAACTGATAAGGTTATACAATATTGTCAAATTTAATCAATATAATCACTCTTGGGAGGATTTTAATTATTAATCCAAAAATTAAAAATTCATGAAAATTAGGGTTTTTAAGCCCCCTATTCTCCCAAGATTTGTACTATGACATGTAACTTCAAGCTACTTTCCTTGCATCAACAATATGTCCACGATAAGTGGGGTTATTCTAATCTATCAATTTTTATGCATTTATAGATGGTCCTAAGCATGGAAAACATAATATATCATCACATAAATTATATAAACATCAACCATCTTGTTATGAAAAGGTATTGTCCTTTTCACAACCACTACATCCATCACTTGCTTAGTGTAGTGCAATATCCGAGTTGATCATATAGTCCGAAATGGAGTACCACTAATAGAGTTTATTTTAACTGATAAAATAAGCATCTTAGTGGGTCACCTTAAATTTATATACCCCACCATAGAGTGAGGTTAATAAATGTTTGGAGATGAATTCTTAGGTCAATGCTTCTATAGAGAACCTGTGAGGAGGCTATGAACTCTTGCTCACAAGCCAAAATATTAAAAAAAAAAAGAAAAGTGAAAAGACTTTAGGGTTAAATTTGGGTCACCCAAATCATATGGATTTGAGGAGGTCCTTAATTATGTTATTTTCATGCTTTTGACTAAAGAAACCAAGGAAAAAAATGAGTGCTTTTTGTCACCTAAGTTCCCTAAAGAAGATGGGAGGAGAACATACACGCATCAATCATTTTACTAAAATAAATAACTTTGAAAAAATAAGCATGAAATAAACAACTCTTTGTATCATGTAACTAAGTGTGGAAATTCATTTTAGTGTACCAAAATGAGATGTGTTATGAAAATTTGAGCTCCTTGGCATTTGTTGAATAACTTGAAAAAACTTCAAAAACAACTAAGGCATGAAAAAGAACTACGTACACCAAAGAAAAAGTGTGCAAGATATAACTATGTTAAAAATTTATGTTTTCCATCTTAGGACCTAAAATTTTTGTAGTATTTTTTCCTACTTAGAAGCTGAAAAGTTAATGAGAAAACAACATTTCATAATTTATTCTTGGGTTTCTTTATTTTTCTATTTCAAAGATCAACATCGATCCACATAGGGATCGATATCAATCTACAGGGATAGACATCAGTCAATCCATAGGGATCAACATTTATTGACATAAATAGATGTAAATTTATTACAAAACACAAAAAATCATAATATGATTTTTCACAAAAGTGTTTATTAAGAAATGAACTTAAACCCAACAAATAACACTAGATCATGCAAGCAAATGGTCAGTCAAATAATATTAAAGCCTTTAAACACACAAAAAAAATCATAAATCTCAATAAAAACTCATTCATCATGTTTTTACCATGATATATTATTCATATAGGGGTCAATGTTAGTTTTGGTAGGATTGACGTCAGTCAAAGGGAATCTACGTTGGTCTCTGTGTAAGCTGTGTGTTACTAAAAAAATAGAATATGTGAAGAATAAAGTTAAAACTCAAATTTTGAAGATTATTAATCATTTATTAGAAAAAATAATAGTATCATATTAATCTCCTTGGTTGTGTGATATGCTTTTAAGGCCCATCGGGAGTGATATTTGTGATCATAGGGATCCAAGAAGGGAGGTTAGTATAGTGTTAGTTTAAGCAATAAAAACTCAAATAAACACACTAACACTTACACTCCTAGCCTAGACACTAGGGAGAGCTTATTAACAAAAGATAAATTAAATAAAAAAAACATAAAATATGATAACTCTTTTTACATTCCTTGAGAGTTCTAAATGCTTTGTTGAGTGGCTTGTTCAGCTTGTGCTTCAAGAAGTCTTTGGGAAATGAAGATTGTTGGTTCCTTGTTTCTTGGCACCATTGGCATGTGATTGATTTGGATTACAATTTTGGAATTATGAAACTATATCAAATATTTTCTCTCTCCAAATTATCACTATAACTTTAGCTTATGAGAGCTTAGAAATTAAGAGGTATGGCCTTCTATTTGTAGACTTTAAAAATTAACTCTCACCCAAGGTAAATTAGGGTTGAGTTAAGGCTTGGAATGGGTCCAAACTAAACCTATGTGAGTAAAATATAACTCCAATAGAGTTAATAGTTTTAAAATAATTATAATTTGCAATTACTAGGCATGGCTCTCAAAATTAAATATTTTAGGATATTTTCAAAGAGCTTGACAAATCATAAAGGTAATGATGAAAGGCTAGGACATTTGAATATTTGAATTTCTTTTTTTAGTTATTATTTAATTTTAAATGGATAATTTAACTTTGAATTTATTCTAGTTTATCTTGTTAATTGATTTAGATTAACCTTTTATCTCTTTCAAGATTTGATTTAAGTTTGCAAGTACCCCACTTAATAGGTCCATAGGCCAAACTAATAGTTGTGATGATGCAAGGTGATTAGGAATGAATTAATGAGAGGTTATTATTGAATATAATAGGATACCCCAATTAGGGATGTCTCAACATGATTATGAGATTTGATGAATGACGTGTAAGTGAATTTGGGATGTTTAGTGATTCTCAGGCTTAATTTGAAATGGTTGGTAAGAATCAATCAGAAGTCCAGTCAAAGGCCAGTTGTGACTAGTTTTAGGTGTCTACAAACTTAGTTCTATTTTTATGGACTGCTTTCATATGGCTATAGTTTTTGTCCCTCAAACTTATCTTATGACTCAACATAACCATCCATTTAGCTATAAACTTATGCATATGACCTAATTCACCTATATATGTAATATTTTCATATGGTTACTTAAATCCATGAATAAATATGTTTCCTATATATGAATAATTGTACAACATAATATACACCATATATAAGCACACAAATAATATTTAAATACTATATCAATGGTCAACTGTATCTCTAATTCAAGAATTCCATATGATTTTAATAATCATTATACTTTCCTATTCATAAAATATATTGATGATCTTTATAAAATAAGGGATATAATAATCTAATACTCCTTCATAGTTTTAATCCCTACCCAAAATAGTTTTCAAAATATATTACACCCTATGATAACCCATATTATCATAGTCTAGTGTTCTTATGCATAACTATTAAATACCAAAACCAGTCATAATAAAGAAAGTCTAAGTTCACACGAAACACATAATATTCCATTCTAGCATTTGTTATACTCTCAAGGTGTTGTATTCATGCATACATAAATTTATATTATACAAAACACATTTTTAAACCACCAATGGAACTATAGTTAGAATAACACACCCCTACATACATGTATATGCTAATACGTACATGTATACCTATATTTCACACTAAGCATACCATTATTAATTCATAAATATGTAGCTTATTATAATGTTACATTCACACCATGTATTTTGATTCACAAGCTATATATGATAAGTAAAATCATGCATATCATATTGAAGACTACGTTGAGTTCTTTATACTTCACATGACTCATTAAATTAATTGTAGGAATTTTGATATATTAATCATATATACACCTATAGTCACTAATATTTTTTAATAAGGTTTTCATGAGGTTTTTTAATAGTCATAATACTGAATATAACCTATGAATTCATTTATGAGCTTAGTATAACACTCAATATACTACAAGTTTATGCCCCTTACATCGGGGATTCACTGTTTATGCATATCACTATCTAAATTCCATAATATACCAATTCACTATATTTTATAATGAATAATTGCATTTATTGTACACTAGGATATAATTATAGTTTTATAATGTGTTTGAATAATACAAAATTAATGATTAATACATAAATTAGCTATGCATATAGTGCAATATACACATCCATTGGCAAAATAAATTTTAGAAATATGTAGATCACATATACTATATTAATAATATATTAAAATATTATTTATACCAGAGTAAATCACTATCTTTATCTTGATTTACTATATTATAAAACATATTATAGCTATACTTTATATCTCATTCCAGATTTTCTAAGTGGTATCCCATTCCAAACTTCTCTTGATATACCAATGATTTACTTGTTATAACATTAAATATACTTTTTAATAGTATATTATGATTTACTATATTTATATGTAGATCACTATCCTAGGTAAAAATATCATAAATCTATTTAAGTCATTGCTTATTCCTAACTTGAATCATTGCTATCTAAATATAATCACTGCATATCAAATTGAATCCTTATTGCTTATTAAGTAATTATACTAACCTTAAGATCATTACATGCGGATCACTCTATTAGATAGGTTGAACCAATCTGTAAGATTAAACATGTAGATCACTGGGAATAATTAGCTTTAAGGCATATTTGCATAGTCTAGTGTAATATATTATCAATAATAATAATAATAATAATAATAATAATAATAATAATAATAATAATAATAATAATAATAATAATAAATATAGATATATAATATAAGTGCAAACATATTGATATTTAACTCAATAAATACTATATTAATATTTTTATTTAACACAATAATGAGCTATGATCATTGTGTACTTCATCATATATAGATATGCATAGTGTAGTTCACTATTTTTGATAATGTGATATGTTTATACATTTTTGGCTATTATATGTTGTGATTACATCTATATCATGCTAAATTTAGATCACCGTGCTCTTTAATAAAATATTGTTGGACTAACACATTCATATTATCTATTATAATATATAATTTCACAACTAAGCAAGTCATTATAAATAAACTATCAAATTTGTTGTGTGCACACCTAGGTAGGAGTTTGATCTCTATGCTTAGGTTGCCTAGGTTGCTAATAGGGAGAATAGATGCCATCTATACAGATGGGTACATATAAAAATTGTCATAGTCAATCAAATCACCATGAATATATATACAAAAATCAACATACATAAACTATTATATATAATATAATATATCCATTGTTATATGAATCGCTCCATATATACATATGAAGACAAGTTGCTATATGTAACACCTAAACTTGATTTTCACCTACTTTGCTATTTTTATTGTAAACACCTTACAAGTATGTGTATCTCTTAACAAATGGATTGACCTTTATTTGTTTTTAGTTTCATGTATATATATATATATATATTTGGTACTTATGTATTCTTTTATATATATATAGGAAGAGACAAGAAGCCAAATAGAATGATAACATAGGTGACCAAGTGTGTTATGTTTTGGTTGAAATCTATATATATATATATATATATATATATATATATATATATATATATATATATATATATATATATATATATATATATATAGATTTCAACCAAAACATAACACACTTGGTCACCTACTTGGTCACCTATGTTATCATTCTATTTGGCTTCTTGTCTCTTCCAATTCCATGCTAATATTTCTCTCTACCTTCTTTTTCTCTGTTTTGTGCCTCCCTTCTTTATCATTCTCCTTCTATGAGGAAAGCATAGCTTTTCATCTTTTTAGATTTTTCTCTTTGTTTTTGTTTTTATCTTTTTTTATTAATTTTTATTTTTATGAATACTTTTCTGCTTTTATTTTAATTATATTTAAACTTTCCTATTTCTCTTAATTTATTTATTTTTTTGATTTTATTTTCCTTTTTTCCATTTTTTTATCTTAATTAAAAATTCCTAAATTTTATTAATTTTAACAATAATTAAAGTAGCATCTCCTAATGACATAATAACTTAATGGTAAATTCATAAAATCAATAACCCAAATTTAATTTAACTATTCAAATCATGTTTCTACCAACATCTAATGATCACACACATGAATCATGCAAAATGAGTTCTATAGAACCATTGTATTATGCTAACATTCCATGTATAAATGACTATATAATGCAAACAACATCAAAACACATTATGCTAACCATTTTATTATGTATTCTAACATGTGCTAGCCAATGTGGTGTGTGCAAGGTTCTAGCCAGTTTCTCTACAATCCTCTGACATCTCCATGTATGTCACCCTCTCTGATGATACTCTCCCTCTATCATGATTTGAGGGATGCGTTATCTTGCATCAACCTCATAACAAGTAGGTAGTAAGACCATAACAATATGATATACAAACATCATAAAATATAGTTAAAATAATAAATCAATATGTTTGTAATGTAAACATATGCACTACAACTAACTCATAGCAATGTAATCATGTAACTTAAGCAATATCCTATTGTCCCATAACAAAATATATCTCAAAATTTAGTTAAAAATAACCAAATCAAAATTTGTCAACTATAAATGTCCATGAATAATCTGATAGTTTGCTTAGCAAAGAATCAAGATGTAACATAATATCTCATGTTAAATCACTTAGGTTGATCATAGGAATACATTTCATTTGTAAATTAGATGACTTTAGGGAACTAGAAACTTGTGTTGGGATATGACATTTGTGTCAATGTAGGCATCTAAATGGGATGCAAGTATCTAGGTAGATGAAAAATAAGCACAGGTCCAAAACTTGATGAGTTATAAAATAAGAAAGTTTTTAGCATTCTAGGTATGATATAAGGTTTGAGTCATCAGAATAACATTGGTTAGACTAAGAGATAAGCAATAGGCACACATAGATAGTGTATGTAAGCCTTTCGATAATAGAAAGGTATATAAGCTGAAGGTACATCCATGATATATATTTTTTGTGTACCAAGGTGAGGTGTTATATAATTTAGAAATAATGTCTACATTTCCCCCCTTTAATCTAATAATGAAATTACTAGTTTAAAGGAAAATAAATACATACTTGGTTGTGTAAAACACACCTTGACTTTGCATGAGTCCAACTTGAATGTTTTTATGGTGATTGAATTGCAGCCAAGAACATATTATAGTATACAATTGGTGCATATAATCTAAAATTGAAATCATTTGAAATTATATAAATAAAAGAGATGAAGGTTTAGGAGTTTACATGTGTATCAATGCAACTGCTTTACATTTTGGTAATTTGATTTGAAAAGAAGAAATATGTATCATTATAAATCATTAGAGATGATATTAGGACAAATATAAATATGGAAAATGCATATCTATAGAGATATTGAAGGAAAAAACTTCCCCCAACCTTGGATCTAAAGGTGAGTTTCCATCTGATAGTTGAGATTAGTTCAATTGTGTAACCCAATCATACTTATAATCAAGTGAGTGTGAGTGACCCAAGTCAAATCACATTATAAATATAGTGAGGTTGGATGATTTAATCAAGTCCAACCTATAAAATTGGTAAGATTGAGTGATTTAATCATCTCAACCATATAAAAACAAACTAACTACTATAATAGATTGGTTTAATATAGTCTGTAAAAGTCCAACATAGTAGGTGATGACAGTCCATAAAAGTGTGTAGAAATATAAAACTGATTTTGGTTTTACAATTTAGGTGATCTTTACATAGCATATGCATGCCATATATGTCTCATGCTGAAAGCTAGGTATAGTAATGGTACCAATGTATATAATTCTACCATAACTATGTATTTGAATCATATAACCATGTAATTTGGCTAATTTTTAAATCATGTAAGTGTGGGGTACATGTTTCCATAACATGCTCCCAATGTATATCTAAAACTGGAACTAGTTTAAGAGTGGAGTTCATGTTTCCAAAACATGCCTCCACTATATATCTAAATCTAGTGAACTATGAAAAATGTGAAAGACATGCTCTATGTCATTCCCCTAATGATAAGCCCCCCTTTTTTAGGTGAAGGGAAGTAGAAACTAGTAGTCACCTTACTCAAAAGAATAAGATAGCTAAATTATCTTTTTATGAAGGATGTAACATATAGAAGGAACATTTATAGGTAGATATATAACTGAAGCATAAAGAATGTGATAGCATCAAGTCCTAAGATACATGATGTAAATCATGGCAATGTCTAGATAGTAATAATACAAGCTCAACAAGTAATCAAGCATACACACAAAATAACTTAGAATAAAATTGAAAGATAATTGTACAAGGAGACCTCAAAGAAGAGACATGCTTAAATTAATCACAATCAAAGGGATATGACTTATTTAAATGTCCATAATGTAAGCAATGACATATTCAAATGTCAACATACAATAGACATGGCATATACAAATGTCAAGATAGGCAAACATAGGCATGGGATACAAATAAACTAGCATATTCAAATACCCAAATAATTAATACAATGAATGACAATATAAATCAAGAAACACACTCAAGGAAGTGTAAAAGGGAAATTCTAGACAATAAGAAACTAACATAACATAATATACTCGCCCATGAATCATATGTGATAACAAAATTTTTTAAGTACATAGCATATCAAGTACACTGATAAAGATATAAGCATGGATAAAGGCATGTGTAATTACACAAGCTAAAACATGATAATTTTAAGTGATCATAGAATAATAGAACTTAGATTTATCATGATCAATGAAATAGATGCATGTAATGTCCACATGACATGAGTAGAGGGAAGGCCCAATGTTTGAAAGTACATAGATCATGTATTTGTGTATGCCTGAATCAAACTCAAAATATGAATAAAACACATGTGTATGTATAAATAAATAACATACTATCTACCAAAATGGAACCAACAAAATATATGCCAAGAAACTAATAAAACATGTAAATGCTGAAAATATTTTTCAATTCTTGAAGCTTTTTTGATTTGTTACATATTTTTGGAATATGACACCTTGTGACACTAAGTTGGATCCTTTACATATTTTTAATTATGATTTTATAAATTTAATTGGTTCATAACATGTTATTCTTCACATTTTACATGTTCAACATAAGAACTAATGCTATCATTTAGAATATGGGAGAGTTTTCCTTCATGAAAAAAGACATACCTTGTTGATTTTGGTCAATTTTTGGTTTCATTTGATATAGCCAAAAATTATCCAATTTAAATGCATATGGATATTTTTATGTCATAACCCAAACCTTTAGGACCATAATTAATTGGTAGTGTGATGTTTCCCAAGGAGTTCTTCTAACCTCTATTTTATAAGTCTTTTAGATCAAAGCCAAGATGTTGAAAATGTCTTATGTTGCAAGTATTTTTTATTTGTGTAGGATCAACATGGTTATGCCAAAAGTGAGCACCACCCATAAATGATTTAATTGTAAGATCTAGCTAGTGTAGATGATTTTGAATTTTTTTATCTTGAGGACCTTATTATTTTAAGAAACATTGGTATCATGATTATTTATAGATTAACATGCATTTCTGTACACATCCCAATATAATAAATAGACCAAAAAAAGGGATTATGTAATGATATTTTTCTAAGTGGAAAAATAATACCCATAATAAATATAAATTGTAGTTCCAAATATAAGGGGATGTAATGTAAATAATACAAAATACCTTTGAATATTATAACATAGTCATGAATAGGTTCATCCTCATGTTAATTGAACACTTGTAAATGTTCCAATGATAACTTGGGAATCAAGTGCTTATGAAAATAAAATAAAAATACATCCTCAAGTTCTTAAAAAAATGACATGTACCCATTAGGGAGGGTATAGAGTCAATCAAGATTTTATTTAACTAAATTCTTATGAAAAGTTTTTAATAACAAATAACCATCCTTTGCCCAATGGCCAAAAGAGTGTATATATTATTTAAAATGATTTTTAGGATCTCCTTTTCCATTAAAGATAGAAAATAAAGACAAATTTAGAGGGAGATATATGTTCAAATACAATTTTAGTAAGGGGTTGGTTTATCAAGATATAATCATGAAAGCTAGCCTCATGTGAGGAAATTTGCAATTTTATAGTAAGCATTTGATGTTGAAGATCATTTATGGTATTCATCATGGATAAAATGTTTTTTGAAAAGGTTGGTAAGAAGGTTGAAAATTTTCTTATAGGATACAAATTTTTATCTACATGACACAGGAATATTAACATATCTATGAAGAACAAATCTACATTGATGATCATTGAATGTTGGAACCTTCAATATTTATTTAAGAAGTTTTGGAATATTTGATATTTACATATTATTTTAGGGTTCGTATACCTTTGGTAAAGATATGACACATTAAATTTGAGGTAGGTTTGGTAAAATATATTTTGTAACATTGGGGTTTGTTTCCACTTTAAGTTTATAATGAACTCTTCTTCATGGTGGTTTAATGTTATCAAGCAAAGAGTTCATGATGTATTTATTTACCTTTCAAATTTTTTCAATATCAAATGAAGTAAAAAGTGAATCATCACCCTCAATAAGAAGGATATTATTTGGAAAGGTGGGCATGATAGGAGTTTGAATCTATGTGCTTGTAATAAAGTCTCCTTTTTGAATAGTTTATAAATCATCCATGATATCCTTATGAATTTGATGAAAGCTAGAATGATTGATTGAAGGAACATTTTTCTCATGCATATTCAATTTGGTTATATAAGGTAAATGAAAAGGTTGTAAATTTCCTTAACATTATTAAACTCATCTCTTGGGATGGTGGTGGCATAAACCTAGTTAGAGGGATGATACATACCACCATTCAAATATCTAAGATGACATGTTTGGGCTTTGGGCAGAAGGCAAACATAATCAAATTTTACTCCTTCCTTAATAGAGATTTGTAGAGTTTCATAATCATTTTCATCAAAATAATCTATATCATCCTTGATGAAGGAAATAAAGTAAAAAAAATTAGGGGAAAAAGATGAATATCATAGGTCAGGTTCACAAAATGTTTAGCCCTAAAATATAGATTAGGGAATATAGGGTTAAAGGGGATAGAGATATATTCAAGCACAAGGATGGTAGACTATCTATAAAATTAGGGAAATCAATTTTCAAACTCAAATAAATATATGCTAAATTTATTATGCTGAGATATGCTAGAAATATAAAGTACAACTATGTTAGATATTGTAATGATAACGCAAACAAGATACTTAGTTGGGTTTGATGTTAATATAAATATAGATATAAAACAAGAATGAATAATACTAGAAATTGATTATAGACCACTCATCAGATTGTAGATTAATAAATTTTATGACCTTGGACACTTGCATCGACTTTGGAAAGTTATGTCAATGTTTTTATCTACCCTAGATGTAGGTTTATATTATGGAATACCTACTAGATCTGGATGTGACCACCTAGAATATTCTAAGTTATTTATCACCTTCAATCTGGTGTGCTTAAATATATATCATGGGTTGTCACTCCTTCTCAAATATAAAAACCCTAGTTCTTCATGTTTATAGTGGGAATAGGAAAAATATGCTAGTGGGCACACAATGTCTAGCTATACCAAATACCCCTCTATGAATGAGCATTGCCTATATATCCAATACTTTGAATATGGCCTTATGCTCATGTAGTTATCCCTTACGTGTTATTTTTTATATGTATAAACATGTAATATCTGATAAATAAGTACATAAAGTGACCTAGCTTGTAACTTAGAAAATGTGGCTCATGAAATGATCCTTCAGTAATTTAAATTTGTATATATACTATCCCTATGATTGATATGGAAATAGGGTAAAATAGGGAATCTTTTATCATTTGAGTGCTTGATTGAATACCTTTTGTAAGTTTCTTTGTGAGAGGTAAGAAGTTTCTAGGTGAGGGATGAATAAGGGTTGATCTTATATATATCAATTCTATTGGATAATATATCTTGTTAAAACATTTAGGCTAACCATAAGAATATTTTTCACTTATAAATTATAATTTAAGGAACTAGATACTTGCGTTAGGTTAAAACACTTGCATTGACATAGGTATCTGACTAGGACGTAAGTGTCTAGGCAACTAGAAAATAAGCACATTTATAAAACTTGTAGAGATATAAGATAAGCATGTTGGTAGTATTATGGGTATGATATAAGGTTTGAGTCATCATAATAACATTATTTTAACTAAGAGATAAATAATAGCCATAAAGAGATAGTGTATGCGAGCCTTTCGATAATGAGAAGGTCTAAAAGAAGAAGGTACATCCATGATATGCATTTTCTAAGTATATAAGATTGAAGTGATATATCATTTAAAAGTATTTTCTACACTAACCATGAAAATTTTATACATCTTATGACTATGAAAGCGATGTAGAGGACACTCCTATAAAGGAATTATAGGAAGAAATTGAGGAGACATATAGAGAGGAAGAAGTGGTATCTTATGTTAAATTCATTCAACAAAGTGGTATATTGTTGAATCTAATTTCCAAAAATAAAATTCCATGACTGAATAAATAGAGTATATCAATGCCACATAAATATTAATTGATTCTATGTAAAATGAAGGAATATAATATTGTTTCCTAGATAAACCACCACATAGAGAGTTGGTATCCCATACACATTCAATTGTGAATACTATGATAGTCCAGGTAAAATAATTCCATGAATTTGTTTGGTTTGAATTTGATGTATACATCCTTGGGCTCAAATATTCTATATAATTCATGTTTAGCTAGTATCACCATGTGAATCCTTTGCTTATGGGAAACCTTGTGTTTGAAATGATTAAATATAATAAATTTTTGAAGGAATACAAGGATGTATTTTCAAGGCTGAGAATATTAATTCCATATAAATATTGATTGAGTCTATGTAAAAAAAATGAATAGAATCCTATTTCCTAGTTGAACTACCTCACAGATAGTTGGTATCCTTTAAACTTTCAATTTTGAATACTAAAACAATCTAGGTAAAATAATTATAGATATTCATTTGGCGTGACTTTGAGGTATATATCCCTAAAGCTCAAATCTTCTGTAGAATTCATGTTTGGTTGGTATCACCATATGAAGCCTTTGCTTATGGGACTCCTTATGTTTGAAATGATTAAATTTAATAAATTTTTGAAGGAATACAAGATGTATTTGAAAGATTAATAACTATGAATATTGGAATCATGATCCTACCTATAAATACTAAATGTTTCATGTAGAGTCTTCAACTTCATCTTTTGAGCCTTGGTTCTAATTTTCATTGTTTATTTTTTATTTAGGCTTAGTGTAGAGTTTGTTTTTTGTTTTCCTATTTTTTTTTCTACTCTATTTTTTTAACTTCATTTTTCATTTATGTTTTGGTCTATTTTTGGAGTTCTCTCTTTAGGTATTTTTGTTAAATTTAAAGATCTTTCACATTATATGTGTCATTTGATACCACCCCATAAAATTAAATTCCATGGACACCCTCAAACAAGTTGATTAATGCCCCATTTATTATCAAATGCTTAGGATTTATGAAATATGTTTAAATTTTTTGACTAAATATCAATACTAAGTTTGAATATTTTATGATTTCATCAGGAATCTGAGTCTCTATTTCAAGATTAAAACATGAATTAAAAATGATTTTTTTCATTGAAAAGAGTCATGAATGAAATTTATCAAACTAATGCATTGCTTGAGGTGTATGAATAAAAAAATAAAGATCTATTTGAATCTTCTAAAAAATCCCATTCACCTTGATTGTTGGTTCCCAACCCTCTTGGAGCAGTTAAAATCAAAATAATAAAAAATGTTGAGTGAAATGAGGGTGGAAGAAATTTGGTTTTACTTAATTAAATAATTGTATGAAGAAGATTTTTGAATTTTTATATGGATATTAATAATGCATGAATCCAATGAGCATGGTAAGAATTCCATGGATATAATATTTATTTCAAGATGGGTTTTTATTCAAGGGATAATAGCTATGCATACCTCAATGTTGAATGAGGGATTACATTTTGATAAGATAATATCAAAGTGGAGGACTAGATGAATATGTTGGTGTAGATAAAATTTTAAAGTAGTCAAATCATAGTTTTTATTATACACAAATGATTTGTCTGGATGTGATAAAGTCTTAATAAGGATGTAGAGATTTCCAACATGGAAAAATATAAAAATTGTAATGTATGGTTATATCAATCTTTATCTACACAAAAGATGTCATGACAAGACATAAAAATGGATTTCATTTTTAGGATAGGAATAATTAAAATAGGTATTGAATATTTATTCATTATTGTTGATATGTTTTCAAATATGGAAGTATTTATTTCATGCATGAGGAAAAGTGATACCACAAAAATTACAAATTATTTATTCAAAAACATAGTATATTTCATGGGTTTCTAAAGGACATAACATCAAATATAGATATAAATTATGATGAATTTTTTTGAAGGACTTTGTTAAGGAAGTTGGGCATGAAGTTATGTTTCCATGAAAACTAACATTCTCAAGAAAATGGGAAAGTAGATGTAGTGAATAAAAACCTCATTAATTTTAAAATATGTTTGGTAGGAGATAAGTTAACAAGTGGAATTTGATTTTAATTACAACAACTAAAGAAATATAATTAATAAAATGAATCATTTTAAATTATGTATGGTTATAGTACTATAGATGTTTGAGAGTTGAGAGACACCATTAGAATGAATATGAAGAGTGTTGAAATAGATTATTATTTATTGTGCATGCATTAGGTGCATATGGAAGTGAAGAAGAGGTAGGAAAAGAGAATAATGGGTTACAAACAATTTTATTATCACAATTTAACCTAGATACAAGCCCCTATGAAAATATTTTAAAAGCTTGCACCATGAAATAAGATTACACACATACTCACTAAAACATGGGATCAAGACCCAATGTAGTTATGTGGAATAACAAGTCAAAGTAATCTAGAATTATGGACTTTTCAAAATTATTAGTGATAATGTTTGAAATGGGTGGCCATCCACTGTAAACATTGGCCATATATTATAAAAAGGTTGGTTAAACAATATTTTTAAGAATGGGATGCCACTTGTTTATATATACATTTAAAATATGAAAAAAAATTTAAGCCTATACTTGTGAAATGGCTACCTGACATACCCATTGTGATATGGGATTAGGACTCAATGTAGTTATGTGGAATAATAAATCAAAGTAATTTTGTTAATAAATTTTTTTTAGAATTGGCTGAATTTAGTTATTGAATACATTTAGAAGAATATGAGACTTGATGAGATATCATTAAAATATTATTTAAGAATATGCCCTTGAAATAATCTGTCATACATATCCACTGCGATATTCCTTCTTTCCATTTATGTTTTCCATATGATTTACTATGTTCTATAATCATTTATCAATTTTTTTTACCATCATTTTGTCATTTAGTTGCCTTCAATATTCTATCCTTGCCTTAACAATCTTAATTTTCCAATTTTTCCTAATATGCTCATGTCTCTACTAACTCATTATTTTCCACTACTATATGCCTATCTTCCAAAAATTTCAATTTTTGGCTATTTTTGCACTAAATGATATAGGCTCACCTAATGTTCTTCACATTAGATGCCTTCACTTCTCTTACAGTTTACTTGTTTATCTACAACACTAAAGTAAGTAAAGGTATGTGTTTTTCAATTCTATCTTTTCATTTATCTTATTTTCTACTTACTATAATTTACTTAGCATCAGTGTTATGTGTTATCATGTTCTATTTTTTGAAGCACCATCCCATGTTGCACTCCCCTGATACATGATGAGATTCAAGTTGGGCATATATATATGCATAATATTTTCAAACTTTTATTGATTATTGATACTCCATAGCTTGTAGGAACCTATCGAGTCTCAATCTCTCTAAGTGCATGCCTTAAGGGGTACACTGGGAATGGGTGGGTAGACCATTAGTGCTTCACAAGATTGATGTCTTTTTTGCCACTTGTTATCTATACTCTTGTCTCTTAAAACCATTTACCCTAATTTTTTTCTTCTTTTTCATACCCATTATAAACTTTTGATACCTTATATCCTCCTTTTCCTAATCTTATCCCCTTTTTGATTGTTAGCTATACTAGGTTAACTGGGTCAACCATGTAGAGTTTTCAACCTCTATTTACTATACTAGGTTAACCCTATATAGTTTCACAATATTTTTCACTTAAGAGCTATTTGACCTTTGGCCAATCTAGGTCATGACCTAGTGAATTATTACCCAAAATTATACTAGGTTAACTGGGTCGACTCTGTCAGCTGACATTTTTAGAAGGTTCAGGAAAATATCCACCTATATATACAAGTTCATTTCCCACCATTTGATAAGAAAGAATCTAATAATAAGTAAGTGTAAATGAACATCTAATTATTATCTGTTATACTTTAGAAGTAAAGCTTAGGGTTTCATACTTTATTTGGATATATAGATCTTGTCTTATGGATAAGCTTTTTAGATGCATTGATAGGTTGTGTCACCTAGAGTTGATTTGTCTTTGCTATCCTTACATATCATAATAATATCTTGCGAATCACCTTTTCCAAAGGATAAATTAAGGCTCAATGGGTTCATATTCAAGGTAAGTATTCCTAGCTTTATTTCTCCTTTTGTAAGAGTAGATAGATAATGTAGCTGTGCTTCTCTTCTATGCATTAGAATTCCATATAAATTGATGTGAGTATATGTATTATATGCATGTTTAGTTTTTATTTTGTTTCTAACCCCCAATTTGTGCCACAAGATTTGGTGAGCACTATATTAGATTTATTTTCTTGTTATTAACATAGGTGAAATACAAAATCTAGGACCCCCTTAGGGTTATTGCATGATTGTGTTAGACTGGAGGCTTTATAACCCTCCTTAACTTAGTGTATTATGATAAGTACTCCCCTAATTGGGTCTAGCAAATCCCCATATTGGTCATGCTCCAACTTAATAAATGTATTCCTAATTGAACGTGTAGGTATGCTCTATCTTCTTTGATCCGAGATTGATTTATAAAGATGATGCTTTTTTGATTGCATACACTATATTAGCATCTCAAATGGGTTCATGGATTAGGAGAAGATTAATGTGTGAGTGGTGATGTCATTACCTAAATCCACACTTGAGTTTAAATTATTAGAATTGAAGAACTTAAAAAGTGGGAAGTTTACCTTAACTTCTCTGAAAAGAGACTTTGATTTGTACAATGTCATTCCTTGGTGAGTGTCAATGAGGTCATTATGAGCCTAAATGGTTTCATTCTTGTAACCTAGACTTAAAAGTCACACCTTAGAATAAAATGAGGTGGTTGGGTCAAGAGAGATGATTATATAATAAGGATTCAAATTATCCAAGTTCATACTTAAAACATGTAGAAGTTATTGTGCCATTAGACCATATGAATAGTGTAACATGTAGACCTATATTGCATTGGTGAATAGAGAATGATACCATGGTCTCAAGGTAGGATTGAGTTAAACCAAGTATGATATGACCTCAGTGACCTTAGGAGGAATAAAAAGAGTAAGACATAGTGTTAAAACATGAATCAACACCTACATGAACCTATCAGTTTCCCTAATATGCACACCTATAGTTTGGTTCATACTATATACTAGCCTATGCTAAAGAAAGATGTATGCTTGGTTGGTAAGGATAGATGTATGTTGAAATATGGTCATGTTTAAAATAGTATCATAATGGTAATATCAAATTATCATGTGATTTGAATTATCAATAACCTTAGAGACAATCATAACTCAAGGTTATTAGGCCTAAACCAAAAACACTACATACAGTCAAAATTTCAAGAAGTTAGTCTAGATAATTTCAAGTGTTGAAGGATATTGAGCCATAATCAAACATTAAAAATTAAAATAGGGTCCTCATTACTTGAGAAATACCTCCATGGTCTTATATTAGTCTTAATAATAGGGTAAATGTCCTCTATTTTATCTCAAATAGGGGCACTCGATAGTAACCACAACTTGCAGACTCAACACATGAATGATGAAAAGATGAATGAAAAGTATTGGAATGATTTTATGATGTTTTATAGAGTTAATTTGAAGGTAAATAAAGGTATAGGGAACCTAAAATCACTAAGACCACTCAAAACTGGTCAAATAATCACATACATAGTCTAGGCCTATTAGGCCTAAAATTGGATATGAACCTTAATGGATTTAAAAATTCAATCATATCATCATGATATATTTGAAATTTTTTTCATAGCCTTCAAGGGAGAGTGTAGGGTTGATGATACCCATTAGTTTTTAGAGAATAGCTCAAATTAACCATTTTGGCCTAAATCTGTCTCAAGCCTATCCAGAATGCAAGCTAAGAGTTTGAGAGCCAACTAATTTTGCTCATATATTCATGGAAAACATGAATGGTGACTCAAGAAATTTGGGATATTTGATGAGGGTCTTGAAATTTATCTCAATGTAATTATTTTGAAGGTTGAACATATAACCTTTATGAATCATCACTAACAACCTAAATGACCAAAAACCCTCTTAAAACACTTATATGAAACTGATAAAGAAGATATGAATAATTATGCATGTAAGAGGGGTAAATTGACTTATAAAATTACTTGGACCTATTTGGGACTATCCCAATCTATTCACCACTCAGTTGTTCCATACCATCACTTGTAGAGACATGACAAAAATCTAGGGTTTTTGCAAGATTTGAGTTAAGTTAGAGGTACAAAAGGGAAAATATATGTGAAATTAATTATGAGATGTGTGTATATATATTATAACTCATAAAACTCATTTTTCACCTTAGTCATTCCTCTAAACACCTCTGCTAAATTGTTTCTTGTAGACAATCTTGTATAGGGTAGTAAGAAGCAATGTGATTGCCTAAATTTGAGATGAGAGTTATGATGTTGAATATTCTTGAAGTCTATGATATACCAGATGAAAAATGAATTATTTATGATGTGTATAAAACCTATATAATGAATCTCTTTGTAAACCTATAGGTCATCCTAGTGATAAGTGTGAATATTGAGGCCTAAAGGGTAAGTAAGCAGTTGTAAGGAAGTGAATGATAAATGACAAGGAGAGGCTATTAGTTATGGAAGGTATAATCATTGTAAAAATATTATTTCCACCTTATTAATTTAGATTATATATGTGAAGGGCTTCTAAGATATTTATCTATAGTCAAGTGGACTACTTAACAACAAGGCAATTTCAAGTAAGACAATGAACATCTCTATGCCAACCTCAAGAAGATGCTATGTTTTAGATGGACACTTATCATTAAAGACCTCATGAATTTTTCTCTAAATCTCTTTTATTTCATGATGAATGGTCTTCACATCTTAAAACTTGGCCTTGTGACCCTTCAAATTTATTTATTCTCTCTCCTCTCCTATGCTCTATATATTCAAGCCATTTTGGCATTGTAAAAAATCCATAATTGGTATGGAAAATATTTGCGTTTTGAGATCCTATTTTGATTTTAATTTTTTTTTGAAGTTTATTTTGTCTCTAAAACTCTTTCCTAATTATTTTAAGTAGTGTATTTTTAATACAACTGATGAATGTCTTCTCCTTACTTCCATTTTTCTTTTGTATGTATTGTGTGAGTAGTAGCTTTTCTTTTATAGGTCTCATGAAGTGTATGCATTTGTTAAGGTGTATTTTAAGTGTGAGAGAGATTGTAAGTGTCTAGGATTAGAACTTATTTTCACCCACCTATGGATATGCATAAAAATATATCTCTATGTAGAAACATTTATGATAGAAGAAGATTGAGTTGAGGTCAGTTTTAGAAGTCTTCTTTCTTAGTGTAAATGCAAGTATGTTTGTGGAGTTATTTTTAGTGTATAAATTATATTAGTGTAGGTTAATATTATGTTTCATTATTCCCTTTTAACCCCCAATAGTGATTATTATAGTGTAGTGTGTGAGACTAAGAGATAGATCAAGGTAGCTAGCCCATAATCTAGAGGTTTACCTCTACTATAGGCAACCCACAGGCCTAGAGGTAATCCCATATTAGATAAATTTGGAGAGGTTTAAACCACCTCCTCCTAAGGTGAAATATTTGGTTATAAGAAGAAATTTAGAGTGATTTCTTAGTAAATACATCTAATGGTGGTACTTTTTTTAATAGGCACAACTGAAACCTATGATGGTGGAACTTTTGACTACTCATGTAGTCCAAAATCCCAATGAAATAACTTCTAACTACTGATGTATCCTTAAAACTTGATGTTATAAATTATAATCACTAGTACAACCCTCAACCTTGACATTATAAATTATTTTTACCAGTGAAACCCTCAACCCTAACATCAAATTTTTTGATTGCCAGTGCATCCCTCAACCTTGATGTCAAAACTTTTGACTATAAGTGTAGTCTAAAACCCTAACAAATTTTAGATCTAACTTAATCTTTGATATGAAATTATATTTCTATAACTTCACAAAATGTCTTCACCCCTTGGTCATATGGTTTGGTCACATGATGGGGGATTAAATTTTGATTCTTACTAGTGGGGGCTTAACCTTATCACCCAAATAATTCTCTAATCAACCCTAACATTTTCAAATTTATGTTGGGAAAAGATTTTTTTGTGAGCTAAAATATTAAAATGGTTATAAATTTTGATTAGTAACTCTTTTTTGAGTGCTATTTTTTTCAAAAGTGCTTATTTTTCATGCTCTACACATTGGTAAAATTTTTGGGCACTTTATAGCAACATATTATTCACAAATTATACCTATTAGATGCATTATCGATAGATATAAATGTCCCTCTAGTTATTTCATACATCTACATAATTTTATCAGGACACATTCTTCATTATTCTAACCATATATACAAGTATGATTTTATTTGAAACATTATTAGGGGTCACTGTGGATAGTTCTAAATGGGTATTATATGGTGTTGTGCATTATTCAGTGTCTCTTTTGTACATTCTCATTATCTACATTATGTTAATTTCTAAATTTTGATTAGTAACTCTTTTTTGAGTGCTATTTTTTTTAAAAGTGCTTGTTTTTCATGCTCTACACATTGGTAAAATTTTTGGGCACTTTATAGAAACATATTATTCACAAATTATACCTATTACATGCATTATTGATAGATATAAATGTCCCTCTAGTTATTTCATACATCTACATAATTTTATCAAGATACATTCTTCATTATTCTAAACATATATACAAGTATGATTTTATTTGAAACATTATTAGGAGTCACTGTGGATAGTTCTAAATGGGTATTATATGGTGTTGTGCATTATTCAGTGTCTGTTTTGTACATTCTCATTATCTACATTATGTTAATTCCTAAACTTACTTCTCATTTGGATGAATTTTTAGTTGTGATTGATGTCCTCTTCATGAGTGTGCATTGTTCTTTTAACTAGGGGGTCATTGCAGTTGCTTTGTGAAAATTTTCACTTCTTTAGTGTCTTCTCTTAGTCATGTTGAATTCACTTGAGAGATATCTATGGAAGAAAGTTGATTTTACACCAATGGTTCTTCTTAGAAATATAAACTATTCTTCTTGGTGTGATTACATGGAACACTTATCCATGAAAAAGGGAAATAATTGTATTCTAATCTTATATGGATAAATTAATACTCCCATTGATTTTGACAAGTACATTATATGGGATAACACTTATGATAAGGTTTGTGGTACCTTATTGCTACACATTTCATGGGATTTACATCACCATGTATAGCTCACCATGTACCCCAACACTATTTGGAGAGTCCTTCAATCTCTTTTCAGAGATCTTCTTGAGATTTATACCACTCCTCCTTTTCATACCATATCTTTAGAGATTATTGTACTCTCTCCTCTTACTCCTAATTACAATGACAACACATCCATGATGGACAATTCTAATATTTATGTCAATCCACCATAATAGGATGAGATTATACCTAACCTTAGTTATCCCATTTTATATTCTACTTATGTTCCTATGTGTGATGTTATTATTTCATATCACTCATAGATTGATACTTTAGAGGATGATACTATTTAATATGAGAGTACACCTTGTGAGAAAATTAATGACTCTTCTCTTCATGTGGATATTTAGTTTACAAATCTATGTGCTTCATTTATAGTCTCTTATTTATCTTTGAGGGTTATTAAGATATGATCTGTACTTCACATGGTCATTACTTTAGTGAATTATCTATGTAATTATTCTTCATTAGACTCACATGTACTCAATGACACTTCTAAGCTTGTGTACATCTCTAAGATTGATGACTCTTCTTCTAGCATAGTTGACTTTAATAGTTATGGGGACACACCTCCACCATATCCTTATCACATTCTATAAATTGAGAAGTTAGTTATTTATCCAATTAACTTTAGTCCATTTTTGACATTACAAGGTGTTGGTATATTTATCCAAGACTCATCACACATTAGTAGTCTATTCCATAGGTACATGTCATTTCATAGTCTATTTTAGCCTTTACTTATATTGCACCATTATTGTGCAGAGTAGTTGGCTTATATAAAATGAATGAGGATCACAATTACTTGTATAAGAACCACACCTTAGTTAAATATCCATCACTCACTTGGTAGACACATTAATTATTATATAATTATTCACTCTTCACTGCACCTACTTCTAACATTAGTGCTTGTGCATGATTTTGCCAAACCTATGTCACACTTTTATTTTGGACCCTACTCAGAGATATTTGTATTGATGCCTCCTTCATCATCCACCATGGAATGGGAAAATTTTTAGTACACCATTTATGTTCTTCCTTTGGCAAAGGGAAGAAACATTATGCGATACGGATAAATCTTCTTCAGTATTTAGGCAAAGGATCTTTTCAACAACATTCATCATTATGTGAAATTTATGGTAGGTAGATTCAACATTTTCTATGGGGACTTATTATTTATACTCTCTATGTGATATATTTTCTCTCACTTTTAGATTCATTCTCATCTATTCCCAATGTCCTTAGAGGATGCACAATTTATCACTTTACTCTCTTTTAGGGAGGAATTTTGTCTTATAGGTTTTCTCCTTTTCTCTGCTTTATGTGAGTTGCATTGTGCTTAGGTACCTCATCATACCTCAATACCAGGGCCCAATTATTCTACCCACCTATGATAAAATTTAGGGGGGGGGGGGGGTATTGGTGTAGGCTTTTTTTTGCTTGGGGTTTTACCTATGTAGTTGTTAGTTAGCTTGTTTTTGGTTATTACGGTCATTAGGGTAAATTGCACTTAATGTATTTTTTAATAGTGAGTGGAGTTGTTGCCTCTTTAGTGACATAATTTGTCACTATATAATATAAATTATTTGTAATTTTTGGATAATTATTTAATAAATCTTTTGATGCAACTTTTTTTGTGGTGATTTTGCTGTCATCCACTCCTAGGATTTTTATGCATTCTTGGATGTTTAGAGATCTTAGAGTAATAAAAAATAACTATACTATTAAATAAGTGATCTAACATAAAAATTTAGATAAGGAATAATCATACCAAGATATGGGAAAATAAGTTCTAATGATTAAAAATAATTATAAACAAGAATTTAAAAAAATAGTAAATAGGTGAGAGAAATATCATCAAAATAATAATGCATAAAAATGTAGTAGTGTAATATAAAATAAAAATAATATGAAAATTTAAATAATAATTTGATGAAACACAATAATGTGTTCATAAATATTGATATATTTCATGACATATATCATCAATAACATCAGATACATCTTAGTGTAACTATAGTCTAAATTTAAGGAAAATCTTATCTATTTTCATAAAGAGTCATGGAAAGAATTTTTGACACACTATATCTATGTATAAATTAGGTATGATATAAGAATAAAGATGTGTGTGTGGAATATCCTATAAAGAGTACTCAATTCAAAGAGTTTATACTACAATGTGAGTGATGTACTTATATCTATGAAAGGATGTAGGATGCAAGGAAGGTTGAACCTTTGTATATGAACTACTTAGAGTATGCAACTGGGAAGGTGATGGTGTAGGCCATGGAAAATCATAATTTTTTTTTGTAATACTCTACACCTATTTGAATTATTTATAACACATTAATTCCAAATAAAATAAACCTCTCAATGTTTAGGGATTACTTTAGAAGTATATTAAGAGGATGTAGATTTTTATTAACGACTGTGTCTTCTCTAAATGAAGTGCATCAATGTATTATTGAAGATATTAAAAATGAGTATAGGAATGCATGTTTATTTAATAAAAATAATAAATGCATCTAAGAGTATCTGACTATAGAAGTTGTCTATCTATAGTAGGGTGAAACCTAAAGCTTGCTACTATGTTAGGGATCTAATGATGTACTCAATAATTCTTGGCCTAATGATTGAAAAACCTTATGAAACAATATGGATCATGTACTCATAATTTAGGTAAAGTATCAATATTATGTAAAGGTAATATTCCTTCACCATTATTAGGATAAATTAGAGTATAATATAGACTAAGATTAGTAGCTATGAAATAAGATCATAATACATGTCAGTGTAGTGTAGCCAACATCTAAGGAGGGAGCATACTTGAAGTATCAAAAAATATAGTGAATTGATATGGTCCCATAATGGGAAGATCAAGAAGCATACTCAAAAGATGCTTGACTATAATTATGTGAGAAGTAGTGTGTGTGCACTCCATCTCAGACTTATGAACATAAAGTGAAGAATAGATAATTTTAGGTACAGAAGAAGGAGAAACTACCTCAATATAACTACTACTATGAAAAGAGTGTTGTAAAGAAGAATGCTATTTAGGTATTTTTACATTTTTATCTTGAGAAAAACCAACCAAAAATGAATCTTATAATGAATATACATCATCATAATATAAGTATGAAGATCAATAGTACAAGCATAGATGAAATCATTAGTCTAAGAAGTATGAGGAATGGATTGTTTAATGTTTTTTTGAGTAACAAGAATCTCATCGATTGGTTTTTGTTAAGACTAAGGTTATAAAGAATGAGATAATTTAGTAATTATGTATGGAAGGAGATCAAAAGTTTTGATTTTTAAATTGATATCATCTAGTTCATCATCATCAAAATCTAATAGGCTAGGTTGTATATTACCCACAAGTTTGGGGTGGTCATTATGACCTCTAGTAGAGTTGATGGCATTATTAAATCACTAAGCTTCAAAAAGGGAATATACATAAAGGATCAAGGGTAGGTATTTTAAAAATAACATGTTCTTGGAATTGTTCAAAATTACAAGGGCTTGTATCTCATTTAATCTTGTAGACAACACCATTGTGAAGGAAATTGACACTTTGTCATGTTGATGAGGCTATAGTTCTCATGCAATGTGTCCAAGGTTGATTGAGAAAGATGTTATATGATAATGGGAATTTGAAGATCATGACTTTAATATGAACAATGATAAGAGGAACCATGATATGAATCCAAATTTACCCTAAAGGAGTCATTTGTCTTTGATCATAACCTTGACACTTAATTTTGGTAGATTTAAGACTACATTCCTTCATTACTCAAAGCATGCTTAACTTAGATATCAATAGTTTGGACATTGATAAATAATAGAGGATCATCCACACAATAATATTTCATCAAAAATCATTTAAGTGATAGGAAATTTGAGTGAGAAAAAAGTGTCTATAGTTTTATCAACATGTATAAAAATTTATTTACTTTGTTGAAGAATACTAGCTTCAGACCTAGATAAAGTAGCTTCCTACCCCACATGTGGAGGTCGAGGGATGTCAATTTTGAATAAGAGTTGCATTAGATGACCAAAATGATGAGGAATAGTCCTCATGTTTATAGAAAAATAATTTGAGATGTGAGATAAGAAATTTGTGTCATAAGATCCCATTCATCATATCCAATTAGAACTATATCAAATAGAGGTGCATAATGGTGAAGTAGTTTTGTTAAAGGAGGAACAAAAGTGTATAGAAATTGATGTTGATGATGAGTATTTGATTCAAGTTTAGCTAATGTGGGTTTGTCATGTGTGTCTAATTAATTTAAATTGTTAATGTTTTTAGTGTTGTGTTGGGGTGATGCTTGGGTATTTTAAATATTTTGTAGGTGGTGAAGAAATCTAGGAAATAGGTTGATTTAGAGTTTTAGATAATTCATCTTGAGGTGAAGTTGATAATAAGTGAGGATTAGAATTTGTGTCAATGGAGAGTGAGTGAGTAACAAAATGTGTTAGTTGGTTAGGAACATGTGGGATAGTGGATGAATGAATAGGTTGTGTTGTTAGATTAATTTTAATCATTTCCATATACCCAAGCTCTTTAAAATGAGACATGTTAAAGTCTTGAATATAAAAAAAAGTTGGGAAATTTTTATAGCTAGAATGTGGATAGGGATATATAGGAAACTAACCTCCTCATATTATTCATATTAACAACATTATCATAATTAGTGAGAGAATTAGGATTGACAGAAGTTTCAATAATGTTGGCAGTGGGAGGTTGAGTATTACTTGTGATTTAAATTTTTAGGGTTATGGAGTGTAAAAGGTTTTAAGTATAGTGAATTAGTGTAAAAATATGCAATAAATAAATCCATTGATTTTTAATAAAATTTACCTAGTTTAACCTTTCTAAAAATAGTAATAAATGATGTAAATAAGTACTTATCTAGAAATTCACTGAAATAGGAGATCTAGAGGCTATAAACTATGAAAAGAGAGATTGAATGTCATAGATAGGGTCCACATGTCAAAAATATTACTAGATAGTATCACACTAATTGGATAGTATCATCAATGATGCTAGTGTCCTCTATGCAGAGATATTCTAAACTTTTGGGTGCACCTATGTCTAAGTCTACCAATCCTATTCTTATGTACATAAGTTTTGATTCCCTATAAATGACCTATTTTGATTGATTTTATATGTAAAACCTAAGCCTCCATGGTTCTAGGGCATCTAATTGGCACAAGTAACAAAGTGTGATGTTAGTGGGGTAGGATAGACATCCTCAACACCCCATTGTGATGAGAGTTGCCTACATACCAATACTTTGAGGAGGGATCAAGCTTGATGTATTTCTCCCCACCTAAGTGTCAATGTAAGTGTAATTGAAGCTAGTATGAATGCCAATTTGAGTGCTTTGAGTGATGTTGTAGATTATATATCTATGTATTTTGAGTTTGGAATGATTGTATATAGAAGTAAGGAAGTATAGGGATTGATTGATTGTACACAACTTGTTTTGAGCTAACTTGCATTATTTTCATATGATTTATTTCTAGTGGATAAAGGGATAAAAGTCATGTATATATACTATTATAGTGCTTGTACAAGTTTTTTAAAAGGTCTAGGTTAAACTTAGGTGGTTAATCATTTGAAAATATATCCATTGGAGACCAAAGGTAGGAAGGCACAATAGCATCTAAACGAGGACACTAGCGCCATTGGTGCTACTATCTAATTATGGTACTAGTGTATAAGTGGTAGAGCCTGAGGCATAAGGGGCCAAGATGCTAAAGTGAGGGTCTAAGACTACATTAGGGATGTTTAGGGATGCATGTGGGTTGCATGAAGGCTAGATAAGTGTATAAAGAGGCTCTAATATAGGTCTAAGGCTAAGATATGGGTGGGTGGCCTCAAGTAACACTCTTAGCACTCAAGTGTCATTTTTAAATGATTACATTTACCTCCCCTTTATTATAAAAATGTAACAAAGTGAAATGACTAAGATAAATGAAAAATAAGCATACCTAGACTTACCTAAGAGGTGAAGCATATGTTTGAGTGTATGAAGTGTGCTCCATTATGTGTCCTATAAATGAATGATGGATAGATCAATCCTTACTTAAGAGATATCAAAAGTAAAAGACAAAATTGAGTAAAGGGATAAGAGAGTAAAGGAATGAGTACACCTCATTAGGTATGGGAACTAATGCATAAGCCTTATGACATCATGTGTGTGTGCATGTAGATAGTGATCAATATGTGAATAACTTGGACTAAGTAAAATGGATTACTCAATCCTCATGTGTGGGTGGATCAATAATTCAATCTAGTTTTGAATCCATCCACCCCTATTTGGTGAATCATAACCTATCAATATCTTATATTAGATTGATCTATGTCTAACCCTCTCATGTAGGTGGCTCAATACCTTGAGCTAGCCTTGACTCCATCATTACCTACCCATATATAGTATATGCATCTGTAATTAAATTGTGTAATGTAGATGAAGATGTATAACTATAATTATAATTATGTCTATTAGCTTTATGAAAACTTAGGTATGTAGCTTAGGGATTACTTAGTAATACCAATCACTATAGATGGAGTAAGGCATCAAATTTAGATTGTATTGGTGTTTGGATTGTGTTGGAATGAATGGTGTCTAGATTAAGAACATAGATAATGGCATAAAGTTTGACATTCCATATGATCAACTAGAGAAAAAGTGAGCATATAGAAATAATGTACCATTCACATGCCCCTAAATCTAATATCTATGCATAAGAAGTCTAGATTGACTTGTAATAATATATATATATGAACATCTAAAAATGAAATGGGAGTGATCATGCCACACATGATGCCTCCAATTTGAGAAAACTAGTATGAATCTATGTAAAATTGAGTGAAAATTGGTAATCTATAACTGAACCTATGCAGACCTAGAGTGTACATGTTATAATTTTTTGGCTAATCTAGAATTTTCTAAAACCAAGGATACTAAACAGTAGTGATATATCTAGAAAGTAGTAACAATGGTGCTAATTTCACACTTTAGGTGCTAATGTCCAACTATACTAATCTCTATACAATTAGAACTGGTCTTTGTGTGATTATTTCCCACTTTGTTTTCCTAAAATTGATTTCTATATTATGGGCTTGTGTGTTGAAAAATACACTCTGAGTGCATTTAGATAGCCTGATATCTATGACAAACCTCTATGAATACCCCCTCTTTTGAAGGGAATTATTGAACCTATACAAGAACTATCCTCAAAACAAAAATCTCTAAAAAATGTGTGTTAGCCAGAGTATATATGATATCTACGTAATAAACCATTATAATGTGCATACATGACATAATAATGTAATATAATGTGAACATAAGTTTATAGTGTATGATGTATGTTATATCTATCATTCACAAGGTTGTCAAGATAAATATACTAATTTAAGCATGTGTATGATCAAAAAAATTGAGAAATAAGATAAGTAGCTACCTAGGGGGATGGGGCATGATTTCCAACAAGGCACCCAAGGAAGAAAGGGATATGCATGGAGTCCCTCATAGTATCTAAAATTGGAGTGTGAAACAATCAAGATATAAGTGTCATGTCCATGATGCATTTATGAAAACATACATACAAAACACATGAGGCATGTAAAGTAGGTAAAGGGGACATAATATAAGGGACATGGGCACATGTCACTAAATTAGAGAAAGTAAGATATACAAGGACATGTTCAAATGTCCACATATACAAATAATAGGTAGGTTGGTGTAGATACACATGGAAGGACATGTTAAAATTTCTACATATAAAATTAGGAAGGCACACACAAAGACATGGGCACATGTCCAAAACATACATATAATGAAAAAAGTGGCATAGAGATACAAATAAATGGTATATACAAATGACATTAAATAGAAGTAGAAGTAGAAATACATAATAAAGTCTAAACTAGGAAAGATAGAAATGAAATTATGAATAAACTTGTGGTATAAGTCTATATAAGAGCATTGATGTACATGAATCGAGTCTAAAGTAGTAATAGTTGGAAAAAAATAGTGTAGTATTGAATGATCAATATCCAGATGTAACTATGCTATATCTATGATATAGAGTATAGAAAAATGTAACTTGGCAATTGAAACTATGTATAGGATTCCCCAAAATGGGTGAATGTGTCAAATAAGGAACCTGTATATGTGTCCCCAATGGGTAGATAGTAGGAAATTTGGATATGTGTGATGGACCTAAGTCCTATAGTAATCTAAAAATAATTGATAAGAATAAGTAAATCATGTATGTATGATAAAATTGATTATACTAAGATAAATATCATATGTAGTACCTAGAAAGTATAAGAAATGTAAACATGATAATGCATATAATGTATAATCTATGTTTTTAAAACTAAATATTTGAATGCTTTTGTGTTTTGACATATTATATTATTTTTGTATTTTTATAGAAATAAGGTATGTACACGCAACATGAAAATGAAACTATATGCAATGAGAAATAAAGAAGGAAACTATGTATAAGTAGGGAGGAACATACTAACTGACGAGTCTTATGGGATACTCACTATCAATATGGCCTATGTCAAATAAAGGATTAGTAATCATGCATGCTATGTGAAAATGTAACTAATCTCCCTTAACCTATTGTACTAAGTGATCTATAGCTGGCACTACCTACGAAGCGGTGATAAGAATTCATGAAGCTAACTAGGATATTTTGTGAACTGTAGGGGTCTTAGGGACTCATATGGTTGAAGATGCTATAACTGCCATGGATGATCTATGCTAAGAACCTTGAAAACTCAATAATACTAATCTAGGAATGAAAGGTGTAGAGAGGGGTTCTCTAGAATCTAAAACATATCTTTGACATGGGTGTCTCTCTAATGTTAATCTATGTGGGAGATTCTAAATATGTCATAACACTATAGGGGTAGACCTCATTTGCATTGGTGGCTCAACTAAAATCTATAACGTACTAATAGAAAATGTGCTTAGAATTATAACTAGCTATGAAATAAGTAGAGGATACTCATATAGAAGGCCCCCAACTCTATCCAAATAATTATCATGTCTATACTTAAGGTATCTATGTACAGTGGATGGAAAGTCTTGAAGCTAATGTGTCCATGGCCTAACTAATAACATGTCAAAATATGCCTGCACTAGGTATTAATAAGAATCTAGTGGCCATATGTTCTGGTCCAACTTGTAATGGAAGTATAATATCCTCGATGGATCTCTGAACATGGCCACTAAAACTACAAACAATTGTGTTGGTTGGAGAAATGTCTTACTCTAAATAACTGAAATGTTGTAGAAGTGTGATAGTACACATGTTAATAATTGACCTATTGTAAACCTTAACAATGTAAATAGGATGATGATCAATGTAGGCTCATAAAAAGAGTGCATATAAATATGAATCATCATCAATAATCTCCTATTCTAATAAAGTGATGAGTGGTATAGATGGCACTATAGTATGATACATAGCAATGATATTCTATAAGGGGTGTACATCCTCTATAGTAATGTGATAGGATGCCAGTGATGGATGTGCCTGATAGGTATAGTGAACACCTAAAGTGCCTCTAGCATAATTAGTTATTTGTGTAGGAAATGAATCCAAAAATATTTTTAGTGCCCTAGCTTTTATTTTCTAAACTTTAGGTTCCTCTATAGGTGTGCCCACATCAATGATGTTGGCCTCTATCAAATCTTGTATTTTATGTCTCAAAGTGATGCATTTGTTTGTAATATGGCTTGGTGCCATATGATTGTCATAAAATGCATTGAAATCATAGTTATTTAAAATAGGCCTAGTCATATCAACCTCTTTTATGGGAGGGAGAGATATGACATTGCATTTCAAGAGTTACTATAAACAACATGGTAGTAAATTTATAAATTTTGTGAAAAATTAGTTGAGGAGGTGGATTTGAAGCTATGTTAACTGTGGCATTTGGATCACTCTTTTTTTCAATGGCCCTTAATTTGTATGTAGGATTATTATATCTCTTAGTAGTTTAATTTAATCAACTTGTGTACCTTAATTTTCCCATAGAGAGAAGCTTGACTTCCCATTCTTTCACTATGTGGCATAACTCTATGAATGTTAAAAAGTAATTGAACAAGATAACTTCGTGTAATGTTGGTAGTAAAATCTATTTGAATATGTCTTGGAGTTATCTATCTAACATTGGGATAGTTATATTTGCTAATATGGTTTTATATCACAAGGCATATTATGCAATAGGCTCATTTGATTTTTTGCTTAGGTTGAGCCACCTAAACATATGAGATATTATCATTGATTTTGATTGAAAAATGTGCCAAAAATATATCTACCAATGGGTTGAATGATGTGATAGATTGTTTTGAAATACCATAGAACCATTATAAGGCATAGTCCTTTAGACTGCATGGGAAAAACTTAGTGAGGATCCAATCATTGGACACATAGTCCAAACATGATATGTGAAAGACTCATAAATGATGCTCTAGGTCACCCTTTCCATCATAAAAAGAAATATTAGATGCCACAAATATATATGGAAAGGTGGTTTCCACTATGTGTTATGCTAAAGGTGTATGTAAAAGAACATGTTAATCTAAGGAATGTGATGGCCTAGTATCACCCTGCTTAAGATGTAACGCCTTAGCCTATAGAGAATGAATCTCATGCATAAGGGAATTTACATCAAGAGAAGAAGAGTGTGTATTATCCATAGGACATGTTATTGTTACTAAAGGTTATCAAGTTAAAATAGGTTGTTGTACATTCTAAGTTTCCCCTAAAGTATTTGTAACAATATTATTATATGGGGGAGTAAAAGATTGGCCATTGTTTGATTTATTCTTTATTTCCATTATGAATTGTATAAACTATGCATGATCAAGGGGTTGTTCCTAAAGTCTATCTCTAAAACTCTATAAAATCACATCCTTATTGATTATTATATTTTCATTATTATGTGGGGGGAGAGTGTCCCAATTCTAATCTTGTTTATCATTTTTATCTTGATTATATTTCCCATCTTCAGATGCATTACCATTGAATTCCACATAATTAGGGTGTGAAGGATCAATGATGGGAGTTATAGCTAGTCCGTTATCCATGGTATAAATTTGAATAAAAGGAATTTTAGTATGCTCAATATGATTTCCACTAATCCTATCAATAATTATTAAAGGAAGAGATATAACTTTTTGAGATGGTATATAACAAATAAAAATGAAATAGTGTTACTAAAGAATAATATATAAAATATAGAAATACTAACATAGCCAAGGGAAATATGAAATAAATAGGGTAAATTTTAAGAGCCCATATATAATACCCCCTTAGGTTTGTTTAGGTGAATATGATTTTCACCCTTGGTGAATTTGCAAGTTCCAAAGTTTTATTTTCATTTCTAGGTTTTCTATACAACCTCCCATCTACATAATTTAGCTAGGTAGCCCACCCTACTACCATATTTAATAATGATATCAGATGAGACATGTCACAAACTAGTTTTAGAATGCTACTAGATAACACATGTTGCTTCTCTACCATACCATGTAACCATGTGACATTTAATTTTTCTCGATCATAGCATGCTACTAGGTGATGTCTGTTGCCACTTGATTACATCATGAAACTAGGTGACATCTAATGTCTCCTAGTTACATGGTGCTTCCAAGTGGAAAAAAGTAATTCCTAATTTCATGGTGTAACCAAATTATATCAAGTACCACCTAGCTAAAAATGCAGCCAAGCGATAATAATGTATGATTGGTTACCACTGATCATGTCTATTGACTACCTCTATTGCATCATGAACCTATAAATACTCCCCTTGTACCTAATTTTAACACTTTATTCATTATTTTTTTCTCATGCCACTCTATATACTTACTCTTTCAATGAAAAATGAAGCTAATACATCCAAATGGATTCAACTACTACAACATACAAAGACATAGGTATAATCTACAAGTATATTTTAAAGAATTTATTGTGTTCAGACTTCTTTAGAATGGTGGATCAAATTGACACATATATTGATCAGATCAATACATGTGATTTATGATGCCTCAGTATGATATCAACACACACCTACTCTGATCTCCAATGGCTTGCTATGAATGTAGCAAGAATAAATTCCATGTGTGTGTTAACACTAAATTGATTTCTTTTGGCACCTCTGCTTTGGATATCAATAATTTAATAAGCCTTTCACATCACAATGCAAACCTTATTAACAACAAAACCTGATTATTTGATGAAGATAAAAAGTTTTTGGAGTCTGTGTAAAACTTGGCCATTGAACTAACCAGTAAGTGATGACTTTATTATTGATATTTATATTTTTTTTTATAATTTATGAATCATTATTCTTGTTACTAAAGTCTAATGTCCCAATTTCATGTTTTTGAATTTAATTTTAGATAGTCAGCTTAGAAGGGGAATCTAAGTGGATAAAATATCCAAACCATTTATGAAAGTCATTATGAATTTCTTCCAAGATAGAGGTTTTTATAGAGAAGACTAGGGGACATTCCCTATTAGTGTATTTACTATATTATTCATTCTCTATCAGGGTAAAAATATGTTTGGTGCACATATATATCAAGTAGGATCAGTTCAAAGTTGAATTATGCTTTTACCAATGAGACTTACACCATTTCTTCCTTCAAGTTTATTCTGACCTTGTATTATGAGGCCTTATATGATCTAAAAAAAATAACAATTCTAATTACCTTGCATACAAAAATGACCACTAATTCTTTGTCCCTTGAGGAATAAGAGGCAACTTTAGCCTTTAAATTAATCAACTGACTATTAATTTATAAATATTTAAAAATTTAAACTCTAACATTTCTTGGATTGTTACAAATAAGAATGTGTGCATACAACATAAGAATATAGACAACATCAAAACATCATCATTCCCTTGAGGGCTCTAGTGATATTAAGTCTATGGAGTTGTTTAATTCATTTTAAATTTCCAAATGCCTAAGGCCTTCTTCAATATCATCTCCCATTGTAGGTTATCCTCCTAAATTTCCATGATTATTTATTTTTTGTATTTTTTATGAAAATTTATTTTTCTTATTGTTTTACTAAATTGTTTACTTTTTGTAGTAGACTCTCAAGCCTTTGCCATTAAGAAATCTTCTCAAAAACACTTTAAATATTTTCTACAATATAAATTTTGATTTTTGAATTGAATTTTCTTCAATTAGATAATTTATTAACTATAGAATTGCCTCTTTTATAGTTGAAAGCACCACTCTCACTCTGACTCGGATGCATAGTGTGGAAGAGGCAATTTCCCCAACTACGCATAATAACTATTACATTTTGTATTAACATTAATTTATGTTTTCATTATTTTATAAGTCACCCTACATTTTTAAGGAGAAATATACCACCACCCCCATCACTAATTTATATTTAGAGAAGAGGGAATAATATCTCCCTTCCTACATAAAGTAAAGGAACCCTATAATTTTAAGGGTCTAATTTCCCCAACTTATCTATTGGTGGTGTTTCTAGTGCACAAGGACTTACATGTTTGAAACATATTGATCTTGATGAAGTGTATATTGGGATCAAAAGTGGGCCCCTAATTGGTGGTTATTTCAATCCACATGATTTTATTTAAGTATCTAATGTGCCTATAATAGAAGTGCCTTCCTCCTCTTCCCCCATTACCCCACCCACCACTGATAATTTGAACATGTTTGATGATGCTATCACTTATTTTCCATTGGATAATTTAGTGTCAAAATATCTAATTTCTAATCTTTAGGAGGGTGTTATTGCTGAGTTCAATGCTTTAAAATAATGGGAAATAAGGGCAAAAATATTGATAAAGGAAATTAATGCCTATTTTCAAAATCATTTCCAAAGAGTGAATTTATTTTTGGTAGTTCAAAATGAGCCCTCAAATATTGATGATTTATTCAATCAAGCTCAATCTGGGTTAATTTTAGCTAACAATGTTTACAATGACAGTATTTTAGGCATCATGATAAATAGATTGGAAAATTTGAATGCAGAAGCCTAGGCTTATTTCAATACATGGGCAAGAGATATAAACCTTGTTGTCATTACCCAAATGGAGAAGGAAAGAACTTTGGTTAGTTTTCATCATTTATAACATATATATTCTTATTATTATAATTTTTATTTACTTATATTTCATTTTCCAATTGCAGGCAAAATAGGAAAATTTGAAAAAAGAAGCATAAATTCTTAATGTGCATTTGAAAAATAACTAAAAAGGTATAACTTCAGCTATTGCATTCAAGGGAAATCTTGTCTTGTTAAATAAACAAAACAATACCTTGAAGACAATTATTAGAGAGCATGGAATGGACCCAAAATTTTTATTGAAGCAAAAATAAATGTAGGTCTGAGTCTAATTTAACAAGTGATGCAACAAATGAGGAGAGATAAAATATTTAAAATATAAATTTTGTTGGAATATCTTCTTAAGGATGGGGTTTTTAAAGATGGCACATAGGCAAGTCAAGAGGGAAGAAATGTTTGAAAGGAGGGAAGTGGCACGCAATAAGTGGGTGGAGGGTCTGTTGAATAAAATTATTAGTTTATTTTAAAAATAATTTATAATGTTTAAAATGACAATGATGTCTATTAAAAACTTTATTATGTTTGAAATACTCTTATTTTATTTAATACATTTTACCTAACAATGATATCTATTAAACACTTTATTATGTTTGAAATACTCTTAGTTTTTAATTTTAAGATCTTAAATGTATTGTGGTAAAGCTTAAATATTCTATAGAGATATAATAGTGTAGTATTTAAATAATACTTGGGTGAATATTAATTTTATGAACTAAATGAACTAGACTATAATCTATATTTTAAGGTTGAATGCATTTTTGGTTGGACTGTATATCTCATTTCACATTAAGGAATATCTAATTATAATATTGTGTATTTTTTCATCCTTTAATATGGCAATAACAATACATGTTCTATTGGTATAATCATGATAGAATTCTATATAATTTTAAGATATTAAATGTATTTTCATCAAGATTAAATATTCTATGGAGATATAGTAGTGTAATATTTAATTAATACTTGGTTGATTATTGATTTTATAATCTAAATGAAGTAGATTATAGTCTATATTTTAAGGTTAAATGTTTGGTTGGATTGTGTATTTGATTTCACATTAAAGACCACCGAATTATATTATTGTGTGTTTTTCATCCTTTAATATGGCACTAAGGATAAAAATTCTTTTCTTGATAATTATGGAGCCTATATGATCATAATATGTTGTCATCTAGTAATAACATTAGAGTTTTGTTTCCATTTATAAGATCATATTGATAGTTAATTGTCTCCATATTTATATGGCATGTTCGAATAGATTAGTCTTAGAAATTTTATTATCATGACTATGGTTTCTCTATTTAGACTATGATATAAATATTTTTTTTATCATTAATAATGAAATAATATACATGGATCTAATATTCAGGGTATATATCATGTAGACAAGTGGTACTTATGGACTTACTAGAATTTGATCACATGCATATAGTTGAGTGGTACTTGTTTTTATCTAGTTGCATCATGTAACTAGGGGATACTTGCTACCCCCTGATTGCATAATGTAGTTGGGTGATAAGAGGTATCTCTCAATTTCATGGCATAACTAGCTGGTAATAACAATAGGTGATTCTCAATTCCATGGTGTCTAAAGGAGTCTTCAAGGTGATTTTTAAAAATTAGAAGCTCATAAAAGTGGATTGTGTACACATAATTATAATAGGATAAAAAATGAAGTGCTAAATTTTAGTATCTCTATTAAATAAGTAATGTTACATTTTTGACTGTCTCAAAGGTGTTTCATAATTTTTCTATGAAAGTAAAGATATCAATTCTAATTGAGTCTCAATTAATCCATAGAGAGAGTTTAATAGACTTGTAAGTAATTTACATGTATGAAATAGATTTAACAATTTAAACTAATGATAAAAACATCTATTAAGTTAATCATATAGCTATCAATAATTTTATTAAAATCAATCTTTTAAATATTTTACAAAATAAAAAAAATTGAAATATTTTAGAAAATAATAATTGCTATACATATCAAACTAAAACTTGGGTAGCTAAAATAATCCTCAAGAAATTTACTCATCATAAGTGATATTTGCATCTATCATATGAGTGCCATATTTAGTCTTAGTATTACATCCGCTGTATTACTGATGCCTCTTTTTTAAAGAAGAAAAATCCATGTTTCTAGTTTTATTTCATAAAGAAACTTGTCCACAAAATAATACAAAACATATAGTCTCAAGAAAGTATCAAGATTTTTATCCAATATATTGCAAAGTTTTGACTTCACAAAAGACAATGCACTAAATAATCGCTCATCTTCCATAGAATCCAAAATCATTGTTTGAAAAAGTTTATATAATCTAAAATATTCACTAATACTTTGCTATAAGAGGTTACGAGGATAATTTTTTTTCCATAGCCATGTAATTGCACCATTTTTAGTTAGGTCACTTAGACACTGAAATTGATCCATCATTGTAAATATGAAATGTGTTGACTAAGATGTTAGTAAATATTTTTGCAAAATACCTTTAATTTAAACTCCATTCACCTCTAAAAATTTATAGAAATGCTTAATAAGGGAACCCATATATTTTTAAAATAAAGTGCTAATCTATTGTTGACTGTTAACACCATTATAAAAAAATAGGATTCACAACTCCCATGCCCTCCAATAACTTATCACTTTGAAAACATTTCTTGATATCAATAGATAAGATTTATGATATTTTGCTTAATTTAATTCATAATTTAGATATAACAGTATTTCATAGAAGATGTGTGATATGTACATTTTTAGGTTTGACTTCCACAACTTCAAGTCTTCTATATAAAGTATGCATTCAGATCTCTTTTTAATTTATCATGAAACAAAGATGATCATTGATATTGAATTTAAAATAAGTCTCAGGATTCTTAAAATCTATCAAAAATTTTCAAGTTCTAAAAAAAGATCTATGATATCTTTCATTCGATGTGTATGATATATCTAAAGATTGACATACTCATTTTCTCAAATGTATGAAATCAATACTCTCTCTCTCTCTCTATATATATATATATGTTTCATTAAAAAATTAATTTCCTTCAACATTAGTAGAATATTACATAATGTTAGTAATGTTTTCAAATATATTAAACATTATAATAAATCTTTTACCTTGTCAAATTTTCTATGGTATTTATACATAAAACCTACTAAAGATGGATATTCATCAAAAATTTTGCATGCAAGTTCGTACATGGAATTCCATCTTGTATCAACATATTTCAACATTTTTTTTCTATCATTCATTGCAATTGTAAATTTTTGGAACTCTAAAAATATTTTTGGTCTGCTTGACATATAATCATGTAAGTCACGAGTGAGCTCTTCCACTTTTGCAACATTACCAAATGTGCTAATAATTTTATATGAAACATTCATCTTATGATCCATGCAATGATTCAAAATCATAAATAGGGAAACTATTATTTGAATTCAAACACAAAAACCACTTCTATGTCCCTACATTAATGATGCACCATTAGTGCCAATACACACCAAATTCATAGCTATTGCATAATCATCCATCCCAATTTTATACTTCTCTTTGAATAGCTAATAGATGAGGTTGCCTTGAATAGTTTTCAAAAGTATAAACATGCATGCAAAGCCATGATGTGTTTTCAAATTTAGTGACCTCATCAATGGACTATGAGGTAAACAATTATCTCTTAACTTTTTATTTAAAATCTTCCTTCTCAACCATTGCTAGACATTTTGCCATTTTCCAAAACCTGCTATTCAACCTATGTGATTATGAAATATTAATAAACCCATTATGTTGAAACAAAATATTATAATCTAAAAAATTAGAAATAGGTCTTACCTTTTTAAAATGTGGTAAATAGTAGATAACTACACATATTTTGCCTTTAGATTGAACTACATAACTTTTCTAAATCGAGCTTTGATTATTCCCCTTTCTTAACAGGATGTTTTTATCAGATATTATCATTTTCATATTCATGTGCATAACTTACATGCACACATTCTTCTACATTTTTCCATTTGGGTGCTTCATGTGTGTGTGCGTGCGTATATATATATATATATATATATATATATATATATATATATATATATATATATATATATATATATATATATATATATATATTTGCCCACAATGTTTTTCAATTGTGTCTAATTTAAGTTGCATTTTATGTTCTTTTCCAAGTTTTCAATTGCATATTATACATTTGCATTTTATTGGAGTCTCATTACAATTTTCTAGTTCTACAAGTTTTATAAAGAGATATTTTATTTCCTAGTCAACCTAAAAAGACCTTCTAATTTTCCATTACTTATCTTAATTCATTGATATTTTTGAGTGGAATTTTTAACTAAATTTGGTGTTTGATGAGAACTAAAAGTCACTTCTAAATTGTCTATTTGAATGTCTTCTAGGGGTGGCATGCCATTAATGAAATATTCACGTGGAAAGATGTTATTATGATTAATTATTTCTAATGAAATATAATAATTATCAATGGGGATTTATACATGTAAAAGGGTTTTCAAATTATTACACAATTAAAAATGAAATTACTATTTTTTTAAAAATAGTTAATAAAGATTTATATTTTGAGTGCATGCTAGTTGTGTGGTTGTCTTTCCTAGGTTTTAAAAATAAGATAATATGTTTGATTTTATTTATAATTTCTATGTTGTTTTACCATTACCACCTGACACCATTCTAATGCAGGGAGGATGCAACTAGTAGGAGTCAACTAGGTGGTGAACAAAGTTGGTAGCAATAGGACTCAAGATGTAGTTAGGAGATAGTAGTTAGGCAGTGGAAGGGTGTGACTGAATGACAATAGTTAGGTAGAAGAAAGGTGTAGTTGGGTGATAATGGAAGGGTGAAAAAATATAGTTTTCCAATAGTAGTGGGGTGATAGACAAGTAGGTAGTTATAGGGATGCTATCAGGTAGTGGCAATTAGGTGAATGCAAGGATGAAGTCAGGCACCCTTAAGATTCAACTTGGTAATGAGGTAAAGAATGAGACTTGGATGGTAACCCATGTGAACATATGTACTATATATAAGACAAATTATAGGATTCCCACATAATTATTATAAATGATTGGCAAGTTGACCCATAAAAAAATTTATATCCCAAAATTTTAGGTGAATGGATCATATGTAGTACTCTAAAATTGCCAAATATAATTTACCAAAAACTAAATATTAATGATTATTTGCCTCTAAAATTTACCTTGTTATAAAACCTAATATCATTTAGGTTTATTTAGTATTTGAAGTAAGTTAGGTTCACCAAATGATTTAAATTTTTAAGGTTTTGGAGTGTAAGCTCTGGGTTGTTAAAGGGTTTGAGTATAGTAAATCAAGGTAGAAATATGCAATAAATACAACCACTAATTTGTAATAGAATTGAATTTTCTTGACCATTATAAAAATATAAATAAATGATGTAAATAATTACTTATCTTGAAATTCAATGAGATGGGAGATTTGGAGGTTGAAAACTAGGACATGAGCTGATTTGAGTGTCATAAATAAGCTTTAGGTGTCAAAATCCTTCATAGATAGTATCAACCTAATTGGATAGTAGTGCTAATGGTGATAGTGTCACTATTTTGGAATTAGTGTCCATATTGTAAAACTATTTTGATCTGTTGGGTGAATTTATGTCTGAGTCTAACAAGCTTGTTCTTATGTGCACAAGTTATGATTCCCTATTGGTGACCTACTTTGATCGACTTTATATGTAAAATCTAAACCTCCATATTGCTAGGGAATCTAGTTGGAACAAGTAGAAAAGTGTGATGTTAGTGGGGTAGAATAGACATACTCAACACCCCATTGTGATGAGAGTTTCCTACATACCAATACTCTGAGGGATCAAGCTTGATGCAGTTCTCCCAACCTGAGTACTAATGCAAGTGTAAGTGAAACTAGTATGAATGCAAGTTTGAGTTTTTTGAGTGATGATAGAGACTATAAATCTATGTATTCTAAGCCTAGAATGGATGTATATTAGTGTATATAGAATTAGGGTAGAATAGGGATTGATAACCTTGATTGTGCATATCTTGTTCTGAACTAGTTTGTGTTGTTTACATCTAGTGGATAAAGGGTGAAAATCATGTATATTTAATATTATAGTGATTATGTAGGTCTTAAAATAATTCTAAGCTGACCTTAGGTGGTTGATTATCTTAAAAGATATCTTTTGGAGATAAAAAGTAGGAATGGACAATAGCGCTAAAACTAGGACACTAACAACATTGGTACTACTATCCAATTATGGTGCTAATGTCTAGGTGGTATAACTTGAGGTACTAAGGGATAAGATACTAAATTGAGGATTTGGTACTAATTTTGGGATGGTTAGGTAAGTGTATGGCCAAAATTAAGGTTGGATAAGTGTCTAAATGGGCCCTAAAATAAGTCTATGGATAAGATATGGATAAGAGGTCTCAAATAACACTTTTAGTACTCAATTGTCTTTTTTATATGATTACAAAATGATTAATGATTAGGAAGAGGATAATTTTAAATAATGATATGAAAGTTAGCTTGATCAAGGGAATAATGTTTATTTTTGGTTTCATTAACCTTCACTTTTTCTTCATAAGATTGTTGACACTCATGAATTAGAGTTTCATGTTGATTTAACTTTTTAAGGAATAATGGGGTTTTATTCTTATTTTAGTTAAGGGTCTAGATTAATAAATTAATAAAGAATATTGAAATAATTATATTCATAATTTTTATAATTTATTTATATTTTTTACCTTTCTCATAATATTAATAAATAAGGAGAAATAAATACTTAGGTAGAAATAGGTTGAGATAGTTGATATAGGGTTTAAAACTAGCTATGTAAGACTAAGATAGTATCATGAATCTGGATCTATATTTAATTTAATTAAATTATAGGATAATAAAAAACATGACACTTTTGGGTTTGGCACTATTGTCCACTTCTACTAATGTTGTCCAAACTACTCATAGAAACTTGAAACTTTCTAGGTTTTTGCATTGTTCCTGTGTAAGCTTGCCTATGAAATCTTGAGTGTTGATTTTTGATGAAACTAGATGTAGAGATATTTTAATATTCAAAACCTAACTCTTCATCATGATTGATAAAACAATATTTGAATCATTTAAGAAAGGGGGCTTAGTGTGTATGATGCACTGAACATGTAATCCACACTTCTGGTGTGGGTACGCTACCTACATACCAATACTCTAAAGATGGTTCAAGCTATATATAGTTCTCCCACCTAATGTGCTTTGTGGAATAGTGTGATGTATATGTAAAAATCCAAAATTGAGAGTGATTGAGGTGGTTAAGGACTAGTATGAGGGTTTGAATGTGTTTATAGCTATGTTGGGTGACTATATGCAGAGAACAGGGAAGTTTTCCTTAGTGCTTTATTTGTATTCTTACTTGTTGTGTAAGATTTGTCACCTCCATTTATAAATGATATTGGAATGGGATTTTAAGGGAATAATTGGTTATGGGTTAGATGTATTCATTCTAGGCTAACATAATGAAGGATAGAAATCAGCTGAAAATGACTATTGGGGCTCAAAGTACAAATGGATAAGAGCACAAAAAATAGGACACCCTAAGGTCCAGTGCTATAATACAAGTATGGTGCTCTTGTCCTATAGGTTTGGGACCTAGGAGAATAGGATTGACCTAGGAAATACATCCTAGCTGAGGTGGAATGATCATTTAGAAGGGTTTAGGTGATTGTTAATGAGTAAAAAGAAGTCTAGAAGGGTCACAAGAGAATTCAAGAAAGAGCTTTGGATAGGATGTCATAAGCCACACTAAAACTACTAAATACTAAGATAAAGGAAAAATAGAAAGTGTACATAAACTTACCCATGAGGGTGAAGCCCATGAAGATGTGTGATGCGAAGTGTATGTAGAGAGAGCATAATGTGAAGAGTAAATCTATTGTGATTTTGAGTGATGCTGGGTATGTGCTAGGTAAGTGTTGTACCAAGAGTAATATCATGAATGGATCTGAGTGCTCAATTTATTGAGAGTGGCTTGAGAATGCAAAGGTTGGCCTTTTGTCTCCACCATCACCCACTATGTGAATCTATGTGATCATGCATGTGTTGATAAATCTTTAGATTGTGTGTCCAATCCATATAAGTGGCTCAAGAATACAAAGGATAGCTAGTCTTTTGGCTCCATTGGTTCCCTCAAAGTGTGAATCTATGAACTAATACCAGTATAGATGTGTGTTGTATGAGATGGCTAATGAAGCTCATGAATGCTATATAATTTGACAATGTGGCATGGATAGATGAATGTATACTAAGAACTAGGCCAATCTTGGCTACTCTAAAAGGTGGAGATTAGGCTTGTATGAAATCCACTCTAAAATTGGGAACTAGGCTTATATGAAAGCCACTCCAAAATGATGCTAACCACTTGTAGATGGAATAAGGCATGTAACTGCTAAGAATACCTAGGTAATGCAATGAACCTGGAAAGAAAAGAAGGCAAATGTGCTGCATACATTTCCCCCAATAAATGGTATTTATAACATGGATTATGATTAGGAAGTTATAGAAATTGCCTATTCTAAAACTAAAAATGAGAGCCATCATGCCGTGCATGATACCCCCTATATCTAGATTCTCTAAGTAAACCTATACTGAAACTACCTAATCTGAATTGACATTTAGTTGATAAAATTGTAACTAAAATTACCTTTTTATCTATTTTTGGAAAATTTGGGTTTTCATTAGTTTGAACATGAGCACCAAAAATATGACACTTACTATCCAACACTGTAGTCCAAATATGGGGCTCTTATCATTTTCTATTTTTGATCATTTTTCTATATTTGTGACTATTTTTTGGTATGTTATGCCTATTTTGAGTTTTGAATGCTATTTTGAGTGTTCTAAAAACTAATTTTGACAGGTAGAGGGATTTGAACTCTATGACAAATCCCCTTTTTATTTCCACCTCTTTTGAAGGCAGGAATGAAGACCCTACAATGATTACCCTCAAAAGAAAGAGGTCTACAATTTAGTTATGCTATGAAAATACATGATATAGCAATGATAATCAAAGAGATGTCTCAAAATATAGCATAGTTTCTATTGGAGATTGTTAGATCGACAAGGGTATGCCTAGATAAATGTAACAATGTAATAACATGTTAAGTGTACTAAACTAAAATTGAAAGTCTAGTTAGTTATTAGTTATCAAGGAGGGATGGAGCATGATGTCCATCATGGAATCCAAGAAAGTAAGATAATTCATGATGTGGATCATGGAATTACAAACAATTGAGAAGCAAACAAGAAAACAAGCACATAAGGTAAGAAGTAAGAAGCATACAAAAGTGGCCAAGGGGCCAAGCAAATAAATGATTTAAATTTTTTGGGAATAATGGAGTTTTATTCCTATTTTAGTTAACGGTATAGATTAATAAATCAGTAAAGAATATTTTAATAATTAAAATCCTAATTTGTATAATTTATTTGTATTTTTTTGACCTTTTTAAAAATAATAATAAATAAGGAGAAATAATGACTTAGCTAGAAATAGGCTGAGATGATTGATATAGAGTTTGAAACTGACTGTGTAGGTCTAGGACAATGTTATAAATCTAAATCTAGATTTCATTTAATGAAAGGATAAGACTACCAAAAATAGGACACTTTGGGGTTTGGTGTTATTGTCCACTTTTTCTACTATTGTCCACATTACTCATAGAGACTTGAAACTTTTTGGGTTTTTATACTATTCTTGTGTAAGCCTACCTATGAAATCTTGAGTGCTAATTGTCAATGAAACTCATTATAGATCTATTTTAATATTCAAACCCTAACTCTTCATCATGCTTGATAAAAAAATTATTTGTATCACTTGAGAAAGGGGGTTTAGTGTGTAAGATGCATTGAATGTGTAATCCACACCCATTGTGTGGGCACACTACCTACATACTAATACTCTGAAGAGGGATCAAGCCATATGTAGTTCTCCCACCTAATGTGTTTTGTGAAATGGTGTGATGTAAATGTAAAAATTCTAAATTGAGAGTGTTTAAGGTGGATAAGGATTGGTATGAGGGTTTGAATGTGTTTTGCAGTTGTGTTGGGTGATTATATGCATAAAATAGGGAAGTTTTCCTTAGTTCTTTATTTGTATTCTTGATTGCTATGTAAGATTTATCAACTCCCTTTGTAAATGAGCTTTGAATGGGATTTTATAGGGAATAATTGGTCATGGGTCAGATGTATTCATGCTAGGCTAACATAATGAAGGATATGAATCAGATGAAAATGATCCATAGAGCTCAAAGTGCAAATGGATATGAGCATAAAAAATGGGACACCCTAGGGTCCAAAACTATAATCAAAGTATGGTGCTCCTATCTTACAATTTTAAGACCTAGGTGAACATGATTGGCCTAAGAAATATAGCCTGGCTGAGGTGGAATGATTATTTAGAAGGTTTTGGGTGACCAGTAATGAGAAAAAAAAGTTTAAAAGGGTCACAAGAGCATGCAAGAAGGAGCTATGGATAGGGTGTCACAAGTCACACTCAAACTACCAATTTGGATATTTATATGACTACACATGTCTAAAATTAGGGCCAAGAAGATATTCAAGAGAAAATTTTATTTATTGGTGACAAGTATCATGAGAATGATCCTAATTGGAATGATACCAACAAAAAGATATGTGAATCATACCAATGTTTGGTAGGGTGAGTAGGGTCATGATCTCATGGTGAAGGCTTAGGAAGATGATTTTAAATTTCTACCATGGAAAGAGGTTTATGAGAATCTACATTATTCACAAGAGAAAATGTAAAATTGGGTTGTGGTAAAGGATTGTTTGAAAGTGTTTGTGAAATATTATGATCACTAGAACCACTTGGGATAATAATGTGAATAGTGTGTATGGAATCATTGGTATCCATAACACCATCATTTATATTTCCTAAGCATTTGAGTTTTAACAAGAGGATGGGAAGGCTCAAATTGTCTTATGAGAAAATCTTGATGTTTACCTTGGTTAAGGGCTTATTTCAAGTATTTTAGAGAGAGAGTCATAACACAATATTGAAATTTAGGATGGAGAGCATTAATGAATAAGTGGAATTGATTATCTTCTGACATGTTATGTTCAATTTTATTGGATAAGGCTTTCCATCATTTAATGAATACTTGGGTAATTTTGGATTCTATTTGTTTATAGTTGATAAAGTGAGCTAAGCTATTTTTAGGAATATCATTAATTTATAATTATTATACTAATAAATTAACTAAATATTCCAAGCTGGATATAAAATGATATTTGAGTTGATTATAGCAATCCAAAGCATCAACTATGAAGGTTTTAGATAAGAGTTTGGTGGTGGTAAAGGTATTGAGAATAATCTAATCTCTATTCAATTTTTTTAAATCTTTCAAATGTAATGTAAGATAAGTGGATTCATTATAAGTGACAGTAGGAAAAATACCACCTATGTCAATGTTTACAATTTGAGGAACTAAGGGTTCATTGTTTAAGTGTTTGATATACTTGTTAAGAAATTAAAGTTGAGGTATATGGTTACCATGTGCATCTCTATGGATTGGGGATAATTAGGATTGTAAACTCCCCATTGAGTGGGTTGAGGATGATTTTTTAATTGCAAAATTTGTTTTTTGCATTTGTATCATTTGATTTATACTATTAGATTGAAAAGTAGCCATTTGATTTATGAATTGTAATATAATTTTGTTAGTATTAATAGTGGATTGAATAGTAAAAGTGGCTTGAGATGCATTATATGTAACATTTATTTGAGTATGAACATAGACACTTTGAGTAGGCCCATTGGAGGAAACTAGCCACAATAGTTGATATACTAGGCAAGGTAAAAGTAGTAGTAGATAAAGTTGAAGGAATGGAAGAAGAAGTGGGTATGGAAGAAGAAAAATTCATGGAATAGGTCATAGGGTGACTTTCCAAAAGACTTGTGCAAATTTTATGTGTAGATGAAGGTGAAAAATCATGGTAAGGTCCCATCATGAGATTGTAAATGATCATGGGATATTTTCCTTGATGTTGAGGGTTTTCATTGATAAAATGTATAATTTTGAAAGTATGTTAGAGATTACTCTCATCCTTGATAATAGGAATTTTTTTAGGATAATAAAGTTGATGCAATGTTTTGGAAGGAGGTGACCCATAGTTTTTGGTTTAAACAACCACATGAACATTGCTTACTTTTAGATTTTCTATGGAAATATAAAGAAGATGAGAATGAATATGTTTAGGGGGTTAGTTAAATTCATCATATCATTTTGATTTTAAAATTTATTTTCATAAAAATGTATTTCATGGTGAAAGGTAAAGAACAAATTACCAAATTGGAAACCTATTAGATCGAGCTGATTGACCTAATTGGGTAGATAGGGAATAGTAATAATCTAAAAACCTATTTGGTTGAGTTGGTTAACCCAGTTGGGTAGATAGGGAAGAATAATCAGTTTGGTAACCTACTGGATCAAAATGGTCAACCTAGTTGGGAATATAGGGAAAAATAATAGTATGAAAACTTACTTGATTGAGCTAGTTGACCTAGTTGAGAAGACATGGAAAAAATAGTTTAAAAACCTACTGGGTCAAGCTAGATGACCTAGTTGGGTAGACAAGAAAAAATAACAATATAAAAACCTATTAGGTTGATGTATTCAACATAATTGGGTAGATAAGAAAAATTAGCAGTCTAGAAACTTAATGGGTTGATATGGTTGACCTGGTTGGGCACACAGGGAAAATGAATAGTCTAATAACCTAATAGGTTAAGTTGGTTGACCTAGTTGGGTAGATAAAAAAAATAATAGTTTTGAAACCTACTAGGTCTAATAATTTGATCTAGTTGGGTAGCAAAAACAAACAAAAACTATTGTAGCATCAATTTGAACCCTTAGAGAGAGTTCTTCAAGCTCTCTCTAATTGAGCTACACTATGGAAACAACCCTAGGCTATGGGTCACTTATGGTGGGGTTGAACCTATAGAGAATGCTGACTTCCTCTTGATGGATAACCTATACTAATGTTTGCATTGAGAAAATTGTTATAAAGGGGGAAATAAATCCTAAGAAAGTTAACCATGTGATGCACTAAATTTAAATGAGAACTCACATAAGCATAAAGTAAACACTGAGGAAGCATAAGATAATGCTAGTTCACACTATCTCTCAAAACTAGCTAGTTGCATAAGTGTTTCATAAACTAGGTTCATACAACAATGAATGAAGGCAAAAAGGATTTTTAAGACTCACTGAGAGCCTACTTCAAATATAGAAAGAAAACTAACTTAGACCTATAACTAACTTGAAGACACTTAGGAATGAGCAAGAAAGAAGGACAATGGGCATGGAAGATTCTCCTTCACAATGCTATCATGCATAAGCTTTGATAAACCTAATTAAAAGGGGAGAGATAGGTAAATAAAGTCTTTATTATCTTCAAGAGGTCTTTCATACTAATTTTGATAAGGTCTAATCTTATCAAATAAGAATCTCTTCTTTTCAGACTTGAGAGAGAATTTCTTATAAAAAAATGAGAGAGAATTTCTTATTAAAAAGTGAGAGAGAAGTTATTATCAAAAAGTGAGAGATAATTTCTTATAAAAAAGTGAGAGAGAATTTATTATCCAAAATTGAGAGAATTTATTATCAAAAAATGAGAGAGTCTTTCAATGAGAAAAAATGGGGTGATATAGAAGAAATGGAGAGAGAAGAGAACACACCATCTGAGATCATTAAATGAATTACCACCATATTTCAATTAATGCTCCACTATATTTTGATCAAATTAGGGTTAATACATCATAGACAAGATAACTTTCATCTATCCTAATAGTCCCTAGATATTCTCATTGACTGAGCAACATGCACTAGAAGACAAAAAAGTGTCTTAAGATGATTAGTGATGATCTTGTTATGAAGAAAAAATACTTAGGCACCTTCAAAATTTATTAAATGCTCCACTATACTCTCTAATCCCTAAATCCCTTTGCTTTGATTTTCTATGCCACCTTCAACTTTCTTCCATTATGAGGATAAAGTACTCATATCCATGGATTTGATAGAGTCATGTCTAAGTCTACTTAAGTGACTACAAGTACATTATTTTTTGAAGATATATTTATGTCAAAGGATAAAAACACCTTTGCGTAATCACACTTCTTCCCCTACTTCAAATTTTGAGCATAGGTCTTACTAAATACTGAAAACCAATCTCATTATTGGTTTTCTTATAGTCAATGTGTCGATGAATAGCTTATAAACTGCATAGCTTCTTTCCTAAACCATATTTTATCTAAAAAGACCTGTTCTACCTCTAAAACTTATGGAATCCAAGAACTTATTATATGCAATTTTGGAGACATAATAGAACCAAGTCTACATGCTCTGAATCCTCCAAACAAGATCTTGATTGAGCTTTAATGGAATCTTTTGAAATATTCATCCTAGTTCAACTTGAGTAAAATTTGCTCTCCATTAAAGTCCCTTAGCTTTGAAATTTTAATATTGATCATCAATCTTGATCCATGCTTCTGAATTTTTGCCATCTATTAGGTTTGTATTGGTTTCAGGGATCCACTGACTTATTGATCTCTCGCTCACCATTGATATTGAATTTGCATGATCTAATGCACTATATTAGATCTTATGGACCCACTAACACTACCAATCATCACTCACCATTATATATGATCTGAGCTTCCATAATTTAGACACTCATCCTCACTACATTCATATTTAAGATTCACTAACTTGTTTCCCTCCACTCATCATTGATCTTTGATGTACGATCAAATGTGTGACATTAGATATTTCAAACCCACTAAAACTATCAGTCACATACTTGTCATTAGAATTTATTCAAGCTTCCATGATATTGACACCTGTTAGCTATGAATTCATCTTTAAAACTTTTAAATCCAAATAGTTATTTCATGAAGCTTAAATTTGACATCCCCATGCATGTGTCACTCTGCAAGTCTAACTTTAAAGGCTTATATCTTAAGATAGCAAGATCATCAAGATACTAAATTTGTAGAGGATGATATTGGCACTAAATGCATCATTTCCATGTGATCCTTTGGGCTTGAGATGATTCCTAAGCATACTTATAAAATACACAAGTAAACTGGTATATTCATTTCTTTGTGATGTGTGATGATGATCTAGTCTTCTAAAATCAAGTTTGAACTGTTATTTGAATCTCCAAGGCTTGGATGAAATTATGAGGCTTGTGTAAAATAGATTCATGTTCCTAAATGTTATGATCATCATGGAAACCTACTTTCTCAAATTTTTACAAACTACACTTTAAGTTTACTTAAAGTGTTTCAAAAGCTTTGCAAACTATATGTGATCTTTGGAATACTCATTCCATCCAGAACTCTATTCAAATCATCCATCCAAGCAGAAGCTTTATATGTAGGCCAAAATTGGCCAACATTTTTTGTGACATCTTGGGATTGCATGCCTATTATGTAATAGACTAGTGGCCTTAAATGAATCTATTGGCTATCGGGAGTCTCAAGTTTTTTTCTCAACTAATCATGAAAATGATACAAGGCTGCCCCTTTTCTAGAAAACCTCTTCTTGAAACAACAAGGACCCAAAATGAAATAAAACAACTATGCCTAAGATACTTATTGAAAGGGAAACATACAACTGAAATAAAATGTGTACAAGGCACTTAGAGGAAACCATAAAAAACTACTCTAATATGTTAAAATATCATACATTAGCTAAAAAATCTTCTAATAACAAGGCTTTAAATGAATACCATTGACTAGGATGGGTAATACCTCTCCATCTAGTTAGGTAAGCTAAAAAACATTATGCTATTTGCATCTAAGGATCAAATAAGGACCACTCCACAAGCTATCAAACTTGGTATGGCTGCCTTGTTTGGACTTATTTGAGTCTCATATGAGGACTAAGTCCCCTTCTTTGAAGTCCCTTATTGTATCTCTCTTGTCAAAGGCTTTCTTTACTTGAGCTTGATGTGACTCTAATGTCTTCATTGCAAGGTCCCTAGTTTATTCAAGCTCTATGAGCTCTATCATCCTCACATTCATAGGCTCACTCTCCATCAACTCAAGCTGATGGGATAGCTCCAAGGTAGGTAATTCAAGAGAAATGGAAAATTTAGCTTCCCTTCCATATATAAAGACATATGGAGAATTTCCAATGGTAGATTTTGGAGTTACTTTATTAGCCCATAAGGTTGTCTTTAGATTTGTATGCCAAACCCTTTGATTTTATTCCATAGTTCTCTTGATAATCCTTATCAATTTCTTATTTGTGGACTCTACTAATCCATTACCTTAAGGGTAGTAATCGGAGGATGTGCTAAGGTAAATACCCAACTTGAGTGCTTATTCACTTGTCTTCATGCCCATAAATGCTAAGGCATTATCTAAAATTATAGTATATGAGAAACTAAACCTAGTTACTATGTTGTCATAGAAGTCCAATACTAAGGTCTCATCAAGGTAGTTACTTCTACCCACCTGGTGATGTAGTCTATAGTAGTAATCACTATTTATGTCCTACACTATAAGGTGGATTGATCATCCCTATGAATTCTAACCTTTATTGCATGAAGGGTTGCTCCACCTAAATTAGGTTGAGTGGAAGAGCTGCTAATCTTTGTTGCCTAGAAATAGAGCAGATTTTTAACATTTTTTGACCTATGCATAGGCATACTTGAAGAGGCTAGGCCAGTAATAACCAGCCCTCATTATTTTTACTATTGTTTTTCTTGGAGCAAAATGGCCTACTACAGGTCCATCATGAAACTGCTCCAAGAGTTTTATCTCTTAATTGTCATTAGTGCATATAAAAAATACCCCATTGAGGTCATTTATAAATAAAAACCAAATAATTAATGCATAAGGTATATAATAAAGTCTAAAATACCTTCTTTTTTATTTGTTTAAACCTTGGGTACATTCACCTATTAGCAAGAAATGTGTCATGTCTTGGAGCTCACTATTATGAGGTGGAGGTGTATCTATCTTTGAGTTGTCTTATGTCACCAAAAAATATTTGTGTTCTTGAAGATCATCTACCATATACTCACACAAGAATTTACTTCTTACCAACTTGGTGACTTTGATCTCCACATCATACTCCATGACCTTGGTAATCCAACCAGCTCTTCTTTAATTCAAATCCTTATTGAGGAAAAAGTCCCTTACCCCAATATGAGACACCATAAGTTGAATCTTGATATTAGGAAGCATTGGCCTAAACTTTTTGAGGCTTATCAAAGCTGAAATAACTTGCTTTTCTATAAAAGTGTACCTCATCTCATATCCATCTAGTCCTTGACTAAAAAAGGTAACTGGCTGCTTAGGTTCTTTACCATTCTTTTGCATCAGCATAGCTAATATGTTTTTAATGTTGGAAAAGGTGTAAAATATGAAATTCTTTGAGAAATTAGGCTTCATGAGTGAGGGTGTTTGGGAAATGGCTTGCTTGATGGCCTCAAATGCTTCTTTACCTTTATTTGACCAAGTAAACACTTAGCTCTTTTTTAGCATGGTGGTGATGGGTTTAACTAGGTTTGTAAACCTAGGTATAAACCTTCTTACAAATTTTATCTTCCTAAAGAAGCTTTGGATTCATTTATTATGCTTGGGTAAAGAGAGTGTTAAGATAACACCTATTCTATCAGGTTTAATGAATAACCCTTATTTTGAGATAATGTGACCCAAATTTTAGCCTTCATGAATATAAAATACACATTTATTAGGATTAAAAGAGATCCCATACTCTTTTCATTTTTCAAATATCAATGTTTGTTGATCTAAGTGTTTACTAGATTTCTTGGAGAAAACTATGATGTTATCCAAGTAGACCATCACCATTTGATTTAGTAACCCTTAGAAATCCATGTCCATGGCTCTTTGTAAATTTTACCCTACATTTGATAATCCAAAAAACATCTTCTAGTAAGCATATGTTCCTCGCTTTGTGGTGAAGGTAAAGTTAGGGGTAAGCCTAACATAGATTGGAATTGTATCCCATGTCTTTTGGAACATTGTTTTGAAGTCTTGTATGAATTCATGAGGGGATATTTTTATTATAATTAAATTTTATATAAGTGACAAATGGTCACTTTTATCCTTAAATAATTTATGCAATGCATCTCCTAATTGATCCCCTGATGTAATAGAATTAAAAGTAGGCTTCTATACTAGTCTAGGAATTTACCTTTGAAAGAGATGGCTAATAACCTAATTGATACATTTTCCTCATTGATGTAATTAATGTTGTAGAAGTTGGATATATCCATGAGGTTCTCAAAATGGGTTTTAGCTTGGTCTCTAGTAAAATAAGGGACACTTTTAAAATCTGCTACTAGAATAGGATCATATTGAGGGAGATCTAGAGGAATTTTACCATTAAAGGCCATAAAGAGGAAAGCTCTAGGGGATGCCATGGTAATTAAAAGGTTTAATAAAGATATTATTGTATGGGTAGCCCTCAAAATTGACCTAGGGATAAAGTTGCCTTTATATTGGTGTGTATTAGTAATTCTCAATCTCTTGACTAAATTTAAAGGTAATTCAATAAATTCAAAGAGAATACCTCTAGAATCTGATCTTATAGTCACCTTTGGCATGATATGTAGTCAATAATCTACTACCATAATGTTGGATCCTCTTTTGGAGTTGCTTGATGCTATTGTTTAGAAGCTATAATTACTGCAAATTGATCAAACTAGCATCAAACTTTGACCAATATTATTTGAATTATGTCCCACTAGGCATCCTAAAAACTATTGTATCATCAATTTACACCTTTAGAGTGAGTTATATAGGCTCTCTCCAATTGAGCTACACTATGGGAACAACTCTAGGCTATGGGTCACCTATGGTGGGGTTGGACTTCTGTAGAAGGATGACTTGCTCTTGATGGATCACCTATATTAATGTTTGAACTGAGAAAAGGGTTAGAAAGGGGAAACATATCATAATAAATTTAACTATATAATGCACCAAATTTAAATGAGAACTCACATAAGCATGAAGTAAACACTAAGGAAGCATAAGACAATTTTAGTTCACACAATCTCATAAAACTAGCTAGTTGCATAAGTGTTTCATAAACTAGGTTTAGGTAGTAATGAATGAAGGTAAAGATGAGTTATAAGACTCATTGAAAGATTACATAAATTATAGAAAGAAAAATAACTTATACTTATAACTAACTTGAAGACACCTATAAATGATCAAGAAAGAAGTATAATGTGCATGGAAGATTTTCCTTCATAATGCCATCATGCACAAGCTTTGATAAACATAATTTAGAGGGGAGAGATAGGTAAATAATGTATTTATTAGCTTTAATAGATTTTTCATATAGATTTTTATAGGGTCTAACCTTATCAAATGAGAGTTTCTTCTCTTCAGACTTGAGAGCAAATTTCTTATAAAAAAGTGAGAGATAATTTCTTATTAAAAAGTGAGAGAGAATTTCTTATTAAAAAGTGAGAGAGAATTTATTATAAAAAAGTGAGAGATATTTTCTTATCACAAAGTGAGAGATATCCTTTGAATGAAAAAGAATAGGGTGGTATAGGATAAAGGGAGGGAGAAGAGAGCACACCATCTGATATCATTAAATGAGTTACCACCATCTTTTAGTGAATGCTCCACTATCTTTTGATCAAATCAAGGTTAATACATCATAGACAAGATAACTTTCATTTATCCCTATAGTATTAGGATATTCTCATTAATTGAGAAAAATGCACTAGAAGACAAAAAAGTGCCTTAAGATGATGAGTCATGATCCTACTATGAATAAAAAATCCTTAGGCACCCTATAAATCTATTAAATACTCCAATGTAATCTATAATCCCCTAATCCCTTTGCTTTGATCTTCTATGTCACCTTCCACTTGATTCCATTATGAGGAAAAGTCCTCATATCTATGGACTTAATAGAGCCATGCCTAAGTATACTTTAGTGGCTGAAAATACATTATTTATTGAAGCTATAACTATGTTGAAGGATAAATACACCTTTCTATAATCACATGTCTAACCCTACTTCAAATATTGAGCATAGGTCTTACTATAGATTTAAAACCAACTCATTATTTATTTTCATATAGTTAGTATGTCGATCTACATAGACCCATTTTTTCCTCTAAAACTTATGGAAGCCAAGGACTTATTATATGTGACTTTGAAAACATAAGAGAACTGAGTCTACATGCTCTGGATCCTACAATATAGGTCTCAACTAAACTTCAATGACATCTTTTGAAATATTCATTCTAGTTAAACCTAAGTCAACTTTACTCTCCATTGAAGTCCCTTAGCTTTAGAATTTTAATATTGACCATTGATCTTGATCTAGGCTTCTTGATTTGTGCCATCTATTAGCTCCACATTGGTTCCTTATTGACCTCTCACTTGCCATTGAACTTAAATCTATACAATCTAATGCACTCCATTGGATCTTATGAACCCACTGACACTACTATTCATTTCTCACCATTAGATCTACTTTGAGCTTCCATGATTTAGACACTTTTCCTCACTATATTCATCCTCAATATTTGCTAACTTGTTAACCTTTAATCATTATTGATCTTTGATGTATGATCAAACTCACACTACTGGATATTCAGGACCCTTGACACTGTTAGTCACCCATGCACCATTAGATTTGATCTAATATTTAATGATCTTGACACTTTTTAGCTACATGTTTAATTTATAAAAGTAGGTGTTTCCAATCATGAGCCTTTTCAAGCACTTATCTAGCTATTTAAGTCAAATTTAGACTTGTTATAATATGATACAGGCCATGACTAATCCTATAGCTTAAAAAATTTGACAATTAATTACACTATCATCACTTCACATAAGGTGTAAGCCTTATGTAATCACCCAAATCATTGTGGAGAAGGGAACGGGGCCTGTGTTGGGCTAGTTTTACCATGGTGTAACTCTATCCTCTAGGGACTTTGGCTTTTGCAATGACAATGGTGCATTCATGGATGCAAGATATCTTGGGGGGAATAACTATCTACTAGGTGCAAATAGATATGAAGTAGGTATATAGCTTCATGGGCACAAGCCTTTGGTTCCCTTGGCTTAACATCATTCAAGTGCCTGAAGGGTCATTGGAGTACCTAGTTGAGAGACTTAGGCTTAGGTTCATGCTTAGATGCATGTATCATTGTGAGGCATAGGGTCTCACCCATAATTAGAGAATTTACTATATAGGTTGCTAGTGTCCTCATGAGCTTTAGAAAATCTATGTATATGAGTTAGTTCAAAAGATCACAAGATCTCAACATGCATAAAATATATTTAAGCATTTAATCTATTAACATTTCACAAAGCCCTTCATCATTAAGTAAAGGTCAAATATAATATATAGGTTAATAATAATTGAGTAAATTCTCATCTTATGCTACTAAAGGCCTAAAGGTTCATAGATGAGCCTAGGCATTATAATTGGGAACATCAAAGACATCCCAAATTAAGCTCTAAGATCTAATGGTAAACATATTATCTAGAACCAATCATCTAGGGATTTTATACTCCAATATTCCTCTCCCCACTCACTAGAATCAAATTAGATTTATAGTTTTTCAAGGCATCTTAGTGCCATGGTGAATGGAGCATGCTGATTGATAAGCTATCACTAGATGTAATCATTATGTTGGCTCCACTATATTTCCTTCAATGAGCTATGACTATCCCATGTGATCACATCCTAATGATGATTGAGCCTAAAGGGAGTTAGTTATCCACCTACCAGTTGGAACTACAAGAGGACAAAATAACAATCATGACAAATGATTATCTCAAGCTCAAGTGTCTACTATGTTGGCATAGATCCTATACTTAAATAGATTTGGAGCCCAACATTACCCCACACAAAATTATTAGTCTAGGCTCAGACTAATCTCTCAACACTTTAGGTGTGTAAAATTTGGGTGAATGCTCCTTTAGTTATACCCTAAAGTCCTTGAATCCTTGGATTGTAAGCTTGATATATTTTGGGGTGCTATTTACTTATGTGGAGATGGTGTTGAGGGTGATCACATTATTTTTCTCCAACTATTTCCTAAAGGCATATAACCTTTCCTTCACCTTTGTTATGCCCCCATATAGGATTGCTCGTTGATCATAAGACTTTATTTTTAAGTTTTAAAAGAGTTCTACTAGGTCTTGATCTTGGGTCTTGATTTGGGCCCTCAAAGTGTTAACCTATGCCATGATCTGGATGCACTCAGCCCTTCCCATAGTGTATGCCTATGCTAGTAGTACATCATTTTCTCCTTTTACCTTTTTGAGGCATGTATAAATGACTAACTCCTATGTGGAGAAGTTGAAAATTATTTCATCAACCACCTCTACACCCTCTTCAAGCTTTGAAAATAGGTCTTCCACCTCTTCATGTTTTGTGGCAATCTCTTGCTTTATGATAGTACAAGGGTCCTCCTCTTATTTTGGTGTTGATTTTTCCTTCAATATTGGGAACATATAATCCACTAGCACACACACCTTATCAAACTATAAAAAATTTAAAGTGTTGATGCCATCCAAGAGGGATGGCTCAACTTCCTCCATATGCTCGGCTAGTTACTACAACTTGAACTTTATGGTCTTCATCTATTCTTCTTACTCTAGCATGATATTCTTCTAGCTTGAGGCTCTAACATCATTAATGATGTTCTTTTGTGCTACCTCAAAGGCCATTTAGATGAGGGCATTAGCTAACCTTACTAGATTCATTATGCAGGGGTTGCCAAGAAGTAAGTCATGCCCTTCCTTTGGTTGGTCTACACTAAAATCTACCTTTTATGGTACCTCAAAATGAGGCTCATCTATATAAATTTTAAAGGCAAAGAATAGTTATGGGAATGCCAATGTTATGGTGGTTCCATAGTGAATGCACTCCATCATATAATAATCTTCATTCATGAAACCCTTTTGTGCTTTCTTTTTCAATCTTATCTCAACTTCCTCTCCTCAAATGGCCAGTTCCATCTACTTTGACTCTTCTTTGTTAGAACTAGCACTTTCTTCAGTGATTTCCTCTAATGTGTCCTTTTTCTCTAGTAGGGGTGCATTGTTAAACTTATCCCCTTCATCATCTTCTTCTTTTAATCAGCACTAGCTTCACCCTCTCAAGTCTACTAGGTTTCTATTGTGCTCTTTATTTGATTCTTTAAGGCACTAGTATCGCCTTTTTTGTCTCTAAGTACCCCTTCACTACTTGAGCATGCCTATGGTATGACTTCTGCAATTGTGCTAGTGGGGGTGCTAAAAACCTCTACTACTTTCTCCTTTATGGGTTTCATGCTTTTATTAACCCTCTTTTCTTCCATTTCTCTCATAGCCTTTTCCTTTTGGGCCTTTTTTATCCCCACCTTCCTCTTCTTTACTATCATGGTTGTCTTTTCCTCCTTAGACCTTATATACTCTACCTCAACTTGGTCAATATCTATGTAGGTCATGCCCTTGGCCTTCATGGCCTCCATTTTTTGATATATCTTTAGTTTTACCTCTATATGGTCCTTATTGAGGTACATTTTCATCCATTGACCCCTCTTTTCCCCCTTAATTTGTGGAGGCTATGTTGTAGGTTATGTGGTTGGGGAACTTGATGCATTTTCTATTTCCCCAAGTGTGGTAGTAGTACCACCTTGGAAAGCCTCATGAATTTATATAGTGTTAAGATCTTCCTCTATTTCTTTTTCTTAGATGATGTATACTTTCATTCCTCCATCTTTTTCTTTTTCTTCCTCTTCTTCCTCTTTCTGCACCTTCCATGCCTCTACTTCTTCTCATGCCTTTTTCACCTCCATATCTACCAAGGTTATTGTGGGAATCACCATTGGCCCCTTGGACTTCTTCTTTTTATTCTCCCTTGGCTTGGGTGATGCAATCCCTGGCATAAAGACCATGCACTTTTTATTTGGTGTATAGGGGGTAGCTTCATCACTAGAGGTGATATTCAATTAGAGCACTCTTATATTTCCTCTAGGGTTTATCCCTACTTATTATAAGGGGATTTTATTAGTGCCATTGGCACCAATTCTCCTTCTTCACTAACCCAAAGGGGAAGGTCATCATCCTTGTCCATTCATACACCCTTCTTCTTTGGCTTTATCTCATAGAAGAGCCTATGGATGTGCCCAAGGATGACCTCTCTTTTAAGGGGATTGATGTTGGTATCATCCAAGTCATCCTCCTTATATTTGGTTACTTTGCCACTTGGGCACATGTATTTATACCTCAACCTATGTATTTTTGCATCCACGGTCTTCACCAGGATATACACCTACTGTGTATTGGGGATTCTTCTTAGTGCCTCTCTAAAGTACTTGAAGGAAAATATAGAAGGAAATTTTAGCCAACTGGAGTGATTACCATTTGTGATCACCAATTTAATGATGTAGAAGTGTTTCATAATGGAAAAAGATTTTGTTCCAAATAGACTATGGGGGAGTTTCTCAAGTATGCACCATTCTTCTTTGAATGCTTTAATATACCACATGTACCATCCTATTACTTGAGATTTGTAATTTGGGGTGAAGGAAGGAGGAAAGTATAATTTTGGTATTTCAATTTTGGGGAGTAATTATACATTGGGAAGACCCATAGGTTATCCTCATCACCATCAGGCATGCCGATCTCCTCCATCACAATTAATATCAACATGGACACCCATCAAAAGGTCTCTTGTGCTATATGACATTTGGGCACATTATTTATTATGTCTTCTATGATGAAATTTGTGATGTTAAATTTTACCCCTTACACCATGTGGTATGTGATACACTGTTAGGTTTTTGTTACATCTACCCACCAACTGTTAGGACATAGTTTCAAAATTACTAGGCACATAACTACCCTCATCCTAGGATCATTAATGTCCTTGATCAGGAACACAAAAAATCTATAGTAACATATGCATTTCCTATCCCTTTTTAATTTAGCATCATACACCACCATTTGGTGGATGTCTATGTTAGAGCTTGGGAGTCTGGTGATTTAGCCAATAAGGCTTATAGATAGCCTTACACACCTCCATACAAAATAAAATTAGTCCTTATGGATATACAAGAGGAGGAATTGCATGAGTTCCTCTAGCTTATTGAAACTTAGTAACTCATAGAGTTGAGTCATGCTGGTGGTTGCTAGTTTGTCCTAGATTGAGACACCAAACAATGATGCACCTTCTACAATCTTTTCCCTTATGTCCATCACCCAGTCTTGTGCTAGGTATTGCATATTACTTGATGTATGGTGGTTATATTATTTTAGGCAGTAGTTTTGAATGAATGAATCCCAATTTTCTCCCATGAAGATTGATTTAAGGAACTATATGTCTTGGTATGACATATTCTTAAATGCCTTTGGATGAACTTTGGTGATGCTTACTCCTATTAGCAGTGTTGATATTTTCATAGTGGTGGCTTTTACTACTAATCATGCCTTTTTAACTTCTTTTTGAACCTACTGTAGGCTCTAACTCATCCACTTTTTCCTCATTCTAAACCTACTAGTGTTAAACCATGGTTTATTTATCTTACCAAAGCCTTCAATATCTGTTGGCACTTCTCGCAGTCATGAGGTCTATGACTGTATGTTTAACTCTTGAGCTTCATGTGCTACAAATGGTGGTCTCAGCATCATTATAATTTTCTACTACCTGGTTCTCACCAAATTCATGCCCCTTACTTTCCTATGCCAATCTCACAAGGAACATAGTTTTCTATTTACATAATCCTTCACTTTTGGTACTAATCTCTTTATAGAAGGGTCTCCTTGCTTTGACTCTCTAGTTCACTAGTTTTACTCTAGTTTTATATTTTAAATTCAAATTATCACAAGTTTTGTAACTAGATTTAGTCTATTTTTCATTATTTTATACCTCTATTCTCATCTACCACCTTAATTATGGTTGATTAATGGCATGATGATACCTATACTCTTTGGGATTCACTATGACCTATGAAATCCATGAAAATTATTATTTACACATTCAATGTAGATCTTTGTGCCCCTAATTCCACATCATTAACTTATTCTAACAAATTTTTGGTGAAGTGATGTGTAGTTTAAATGGTCACTTCCCACCTTGATATGGGTGGATTCTAGATTTTCCTAATGATCTTGTCCAGCACTTTGTTCACTTGGTATGATCTTTGCCTTCGATATGGTAACCTAGATGCAATGCCTCACATGTGTACAATTCAACCTCCTTAATCCTATTTTATTTTCTTGTTGTGCTTCAATTTCAAATTCACTTGTCTAGCTTGGTTGATTTCACTATGATTTCATCTTCTTATCTTGGCCTTTCCTACCCCATATAAATCCCTTACACTAGCCTTCTAGCACAACATTCTCATTTGATCTCTTATCCACAATCATGTTATACATCTTTACTCTATATTTTGTATACTTATATCTTATGTGACTATATTGGTTCACATATGCTTTAATTCTGATGAATTCTATGCACCCAAAAATTTAGGTGTCTAGCTGTAGGTGCTTAAGAAGTATCCTTTCTCAAATCACCCCACTGATATTATGTTTGGAATTGCCAAACTAGCCCTTTTATAGGCCTAATAATGCCTCACTATTTGAATCTTGCACATGAAGATCTAGTGCATCCTATGCATAACTCTAATAAACTTCACACACCCATAACTCAGGTGTCTATCCTTAGGCATTTAGAGGGAAATCATGCTTGACTCACCTAACTATAATTATGCATGAAAGTGCCAAAAACATTTTACTAATGGCCTTAAAACATTTCTTATTCACTCATCACATCAAAATTACAAACAACACATATAAAAATAACTTGTTTGGCTTGTGCCAAACTTTGTTCTAGTAGCTCAATATAGCTAAATCATGACCAAAGAGTTGTTATTTGATGGCACAAGCACCACCGTATTTATGATACAAATTTAATTTGCTACTATTGAAATGCCCAGGGAGCATTTCACCCAATAATGTGTGGAACTTGCATGCATCAGTCTCTAAGATGTTGTGGATGACATATGGGCCCATCCACCTTATCTGTATCTTTCTTAGGTGCTTGATATACTTGAAGTCATAGAGAAAAAATATTTCCCCAAATATTTCCCCTTCGATTAACACCTTATGCTTTATATGCTTGTCATGCTAAAACTTCTGGCACACCTTCTCTATCTGCTAGCTCCATCTTGCTTGGGTGCACACCTTATTTAAATTCTCTAAGTCCTCTAACCTTGAATTCAATGATTATTAGTCACATAATTAACCAATGTATGTGATGCACAATGATGGCACTAATAACTCCATTAGTAGGATCACCTCAGTGCTAAACATCAATTGAAATGGTGTAACCTTGTTTAGGTGCTTGTAGGTTGTGTGATATGTCCATAATATTGCTGACACTCAATCATCCCAATATTTGTGACCAATGTCACATATATTTATGAGGCACATCCCTAAGATCTTGTAGAATTCTTCAACTATGCCATTCACTTAGGGATGGCAAGGCATTATCTGATGGTACACCACCATATATTCTATTAGTAAGATCTCCATAGTTTCATTAATGAAGTGTGTGCCCCTATCACTAGTCAAGATGAGTGGGCACCCATAAAAACTTATGATGTTCTCCCATATGAATCTTGTGGCTATGGTGGTTGTGTATTTCTTGGTTGGTGTAGCCTCAGACCACTCGGTGAAATAATTAGTGGCCTCTAGAATGTACCTCATTCCTATGCATCATGTTGTGGGAGTAATTGGTCTAACAAAATCAATGTCCCATTTATCAAATGGCACTTGGGAAAGGATAGGGATGAGAGGCATCTCATCCTAGTGGTTGGGCTTCCCTATACATTGACATATGTCACATGCCTTGGTACAATATTTTACATCTTGAAATAAACATGGTTATCACAAGCCTGATTGTAACACTTTATGCACCATTGTGTTTCTTACATTATAGCTTTCTATTATCCCCTCATGATCCTCATGACAAATCATTGAATAAATTCATCTTGGCCTAGTTTATATAGTTCCCCACTAATGAGTTGAAAAGGGGTGGCATGCACTGTGAGCTATTTCTTTTCTTTAGTTGTCATTATTTGGGGTACAGATCTAGATGTTAGAAAAGTGGCTATCTCTAACAAGTCCTCAAGGGTGTGTTAGATTCTATAAATTTGTACATCCAACATATCATCCTCAATAGGCACTGCTACATCACTAGAGTTTATATGGGATAAATGGTCTGGGCCCAAGTTCTATTTTCTAGGCTTGATGACAATGGAGAATTGGAATTATTGAAATAGAATGATCCTTCTATAAATGTGCCCATGGAGAATGGGGTTATTCACAAGGTACTTAAGCACCTCATGGTTTGTGAATAATATGAATGGGATCACCAACAAATATTATCTAAATTTTTGTAGGGCATAAACCATAATGAACACCTCATGCTTAGTTATGGTATAATTATACTCTACCTTTGTTAATTTTTTACTAGCAAAGGAGATGGGGTGATCCATTTTGCCTTCATGAGGCTATGCCAAGATTTCACCAATAATAAAGCTAGATGAATCAACATGGACATGGAATGGGGTCATCCAGTCAAAAAATTGTAAGATAGGTGTGCTAACTAGTCTAAGCTTCAAAATCTTAAAGGCATCCTCTTGCACTTTGCCCCAATAAAATAGGCCATCCTTATACAAGAGATCCTCTAGTGATGCCATAATATTTTCATAGCTCATTATAAAATTTATATAATACCCATAGTGGATAAGAAAGGTATAAATGTCTTTATGTGTGGAAGGAGTCTAGAGTTGAATGATGATCACAATATTCACAAGATCGGCAAGCAAACCATATTTATAGAAGATGTGCTAAATTAGGGTTTCAAATGGTGTCATGAAAATACACTTCTTCAACTTTAAGGATATCTAAAGCTACCTATACCTATCAAACATTAGACATAGGTTATCAAAATGGTCCTTCATGAGGCCATACACCATATAGTCATCTAGGTTAACTTAGAAGAACTTGTGGATGAAGTCTTTAAATGCAGTGATCACCACTCTCAAGAACATGACTAGTGCATTCTTTACTCCAAAGGGCATCACATTATAATTTAAACATCCCCATTTAGTTGAAAAGGTTGTTGTAGGCTTGTCTTCCTCAATCTAGACTTAGTGGTAACCATAAAACCCATTAGTGAAGGTATATATATCACAACCTATGATGCCTTCTACGACTTCATAGATGAATGGAGTCAAGAAGGGGTCATTGATGTAGGCAAAATTCAAAATTATATATTTGATTAAAATGTGAATTCATATATCCTTATTAATTCTTATCACCATCAAGCTTACCCACTCAAACTCCTATACAGGGTAAATGACCCCTACAACCAACATTGCATTGATCTCTATTTTAACCTTGGCATGGAGGGTGGGATTCATTATATAGGGATGCTTCTTGACTATCCTTATACCATCAATTATAGTTATTATCATCTTTCTAAGGTATGGTTGGGTGCCCTTCATATCTTGATAAGTCCTAGGAAAAAAGTATTAAAATTCCTTCAAGAGATCTATGATGCATTCTAGTTATGTATCAGACTAATATGCACCCAGAGTCGCCATGTTTGGCTCTCCTTCTACACTAATGTCCAATTTGATGGTATTTAGTGGTTAAAGGTATGGTTCATTATTTTCTTGGTGTAGTCCTTGACTTGTTGAGTTCCCTCAATTGTCTTTATGTGAAGATGAGTGGGGTCTTATTCATCAGGAGTGATATCATCTACTTGGCATATGAGCATTCTTTTGCTGGTCAATGTTTTCCAGTAGTGTTCTTTCTAAGTTTCATCATCTTATTCACTAAATTTTGTATTGATCATTTATTCTTTAAATAAATTTGGGAGTGCCAACCCTTTTTATCTAAGCATGTCTTTTAGAAACTCCTCAAAGTGGCAGTGCACTTGAACACTGCCCTCCAAATTACTTACAGTGGATCAATCAATTCTAAGTTATATGAGGATAAGGAGGTTTACACAAACTTCTTCTTAAGGTCATCCTAATTGGTTATCTCTTAGTGCATCTCATTGACCATAGACCATGATTTCACCCATGTATTCAAAGTTATATAAAAGGTGTATACCTATGATTTCTTTGGGGTAGTCACACCATAGTCAATCCATGTCTCTTCACATAGGTGCACATGTACCATGGGATAAAAGTCACTAGAGTATACTAATATATACAAGTCCTTATTACTCCTCTTTAATCTAGTGCAAATGGTTTCTTTCACCTTTAGCCAAGTTGGCAAGTTAGATTTTTGCATTGCCTACCAACACATGGTGGTGGTTTTCAAGGTAAACACTAGTGCATCCATTTTATCTATTTATTTGGGGATGCATGATTCAAGATCATGGACATAATTTCCACTAGGTTACTCCATTAAGATTTTGGGAGTTATTTAAGATTACCTTTACTCAAGTAGAGTACCTTCTTTCCTTTCTTCCCATTATACAAGACCCATCATTTTGGAGTATAATCAATCTAGACCTAGCCAGTCCTTATAAGCTTCAACACCTTTGCATACACTAGGAAACATATAAAACTAGTGGCCTCATAAGCATTTTTTACCCATTGGTCACAAGTGACATTGGTGGTGTCTGAGGTTGACTACCCATCCTCCCAAGAGAGTAATCCTTAATCAGAAGGGTTGATATTCTTGGTGCCTTAAACCATGATGTTATATATATGGTTGATCTCATCCTCTAGATCAATGATATTCACATAGGGGGTCCTTGGTCACTTAAGAGGGGAATCACTACCCTTTCCTTTCCATTTTTTAAGGTCATATACCATTTCTTGAAGCACATATCAACATTATTTGCATAGTATCATGGCCTTCCCAGAAGCACTCGATAATTATCTTATTTAGCTAACTCAATTACTTCAAAGTCAACATGGGATTTAGAACCCATAATATCTATAATGGCACCCTTCAAAATTCTAATTGTCTATGCTTAGGTCTTATTTTCCATGAAGAGTACATGGGTAGAAGGCCTCAGGGCTGGCCTACCCATCTTCTCTCATGCATTCTTGGTTAGGATATTGACCTCAATGCCTATGTCAATAAGGAATTCATATATGGACCATCCATTGATTGTGGCATTCATTAGGAGTTCTTGGTCATACTCCACATTTTGTGTATGCCTAACCTCTCATACCCTTTTCATGTATGACACAATGACTTCAATTGACTACTACCTTATATGTTCTAGAAGTAAGTTATTTAATAAGGGCAACATCCTTTCTATTTATAAGAGGCAAAAGATCTCTATTATCTCTTCTACTTCAACCTCCTAACCATCTTAATTTTTGATAGAGGTGGTATCTTTCACCTCTAGTTCTCATGCCAATTGGATCTCTCCTTGTAGGTTTTGGATCACACTCATAACTTGTTGTAATATGTCTTTTTAGTGTGCAGGGTTTAGATAAAGTAAAAATCTGGGTTCCAACTACATAACACACTCAATATAGCTCAAATCCCTATATTCCAAGTGCAACTCTAGTATTGTCACAATTGGAGTTTGAGTGGTGAGTCCACTCTGAGTAGTTACCTACACTTTGATGGACTTTTTGTAAACTAGCTATGCCTTTAGAGTCCATTTTGCCTCTTTATACTTGTACATGATCATCCCTATACCCTTATCAGCATCAAGCCTAGCTTGGGTCATTTTTTATACAATTTAGGGTATTCCTGAACCTTGTGTGTTCCTTGACAATACCCACATGTTGGATGCATATGATATTCATGTTGATAGTGCTTGATCAATCTACACTTATAACATGATCATGGTGGGAAACTACCTCCACCACATCTACCACATCACCTTGTAGTTCTTCTTTACATCCCATAACCTACATTCTACTAGCCATAACCCTAATTTCATTTTGCTCTTTTCCTCCTACTACTATCATTAATTATCATGCACCTTTCCCCATGTTCTCATGCATCTCATTAATTATACAAAAAACAACTATGGTATGGGTATAAGAATTACAAAATTGTAATAGGTAGTTATGTTGACCTAACTATCATGTTGCAATAAAGGGTAGTTGTGAACATCATGCACCTCATGACAAACTTCACAGCTGAGAAGTAGTGTGCACACATTCCTTTGAGGGTAGTTATTTCTATTATGTCCTTTCATCTCATAGTCAATGTGCCATAACCCACTTCGAGCATATTATGATGAACTAGTGGTTATATTTTGTAGTTGCGAGGCCATAGACATAATATACACCTTCATGAAAGGGCTAATTCCTATATAAACATTCCCAACTACCTTGGATTTTAGTGTGGCTTCAAGTGTTTCTAGAGGGTCTATGAATGTTTTCATGGATAACACCCTTATGAATGGTACTACTAATCCTCCAATGATCCATTTCACATGATTAGATGGGTGAATATCATAAGGGAGCTTAGAAAGGAGAGTCTTGAATCTAGCATCATACAAATGCATGCTCTCTGATAATCCCTAGTTGATCTCCTTAAGCATGGTGATGCTCTACTACTCAAACTTAGGTATATCAAACTCTTTCAATAAGGCTTCCTTTAGGGTGTTATAATCAACAATAGCTTGTTTAGGATCCAACTTACTATACCAAGTATGGGCACAATCAAGAAAATTCATCATGAATTAGGTTGCCTTGTGCTTAGACTAGGTTATTCCTTAAGCATGCCATTATAATTCACACTTGAGCACATATTCTATGACATTCTCCATGCCTCTATACTTAGGTAGGAGCATGGACATATCATAATAAATATAGGGTGGGGAAGAAGCCAATATTTGAGGTGATTTTCCCCTAGTACTTTTCCTATTGGTGGTCTTCCAACACCTCTAGCCACTAGGCTAGGTGTTGATCCTATTGTTACTACTAGTACTATAGAAGAAGATGGTGCTATACCACTTGTGTGGGTCTACTTCCTCTAAGATGTTTCTTAGGATGCACATATGACATTAGCTATACTAGGGTGCTTATGCTCATGTTCTATCTAGTCAAACTAGCATCTCAAGGTCTAGATGTATCCTCACTTATCTCCCCATAAGGAATAACTTATTCAATCACAAAATTCTGGTCTAAGTTTGCAAAATTATCAAAGTCTAAGTTGATGATGGGGTCAATTATCAATATTCTATCTTCTTGTGGGGGATCTAGTGCATGATCTTGCACCATAGGTCCAAAAGGGGTAGGTTCATCTGACATATATCTAATGGTTAAATTTTTTAGGGACCTTGAGCATTCACTAGTCAACTATGGAGCTTGTTTCATAACTTCAAGGGTTCCTTCCTCTAGGCATTGATACCATTCAAGAGATCCTTCCCTATGCCATTACCACTCATTATGGGTTCTTTCAACACTTCCAAGTTCTATATATTTCATCATCATGCACCTCCTCTTATTATAATCCTATCTCCTGAGCTCTTAGGTGTTAAACTACTCATCCCCTTCCATTATGCCTCACCTACACATCCCCTTCTCCCTGTTACACTACTTATACATGAGAGGACTTTAGCTTTCCATCCTCATGGTTTCAAATCCATAATCCACCATCATCTTCTTGAGTTTAGTGCCAAATTATTTCACAAATGTGCCTCTAGGTTTATGTAAAAACTAATATTATACTTCTTTAGAGCAAGAGTAAGTCAATACTATGAATTCAAGCACATAGCTATTTAGTTCCCCTTAACACCATTTATCTATGGATCTATTTCAAGTTACATATAAGTTCTCAAGCCTTTCTAAGTGCCATTTCATCTACTCAAGGTGCTATCTATAGCTTTGACTTATGTGTGTTTCATAAGCAACCAACCATCATTACACCTCCTTTGGTAGTTCACAAAAGAAAGCCTCATATAGGGAATTACACAAATGGTTCTAGACCCATTTCCTTGGTTTTTATCCTCTAAAAGTTAGATGCCTTAATGCAAAGCTGTATTCCACTCATTACAACTAGTGTTTGATGTTCTCAAGGGAGAGTCAGAGCATTATTCTAGTGCACCATTATAGTAACAAAATTAAACATGGCCTAACAATGGAACCAAAATATTGTAGAAAAGTAGGTGTTTTTAGTCATGAGCCTTATCAAGCACTTATCTATCTAAGTAAAATTTAGACTTATTACAATGTGGCATAGGTTGTGACTAATCTTATAATGATCAACATTTGACACTCAAATATGATGGCATCACTTTAAATAAGATGCAAGACTTATACGCTCACCCAAAGCATAGTGGAGAAGGGACCAAGGCCCGTGTTAGGCTAGTTGTGCCATGGTATAAATCTATAGTCTAGGGAATTTAGTTAGTGCAATGGCGGTGGTGTATTCATAGATGCAATCCATCTTAGGGGGGAAATAACTAAATTCTAGGTGCAAATGGATATGAAGTAAGTCTATAGCTTCATGGGCACAAGCCTTTAGTTCCCTTGGATTAATATCATTCAAGATATTGAAGGGTCATTGAGGTACCTAGCTGATGGACTTAGGCTTAGGTTCACACTTAGACATAGGTATCATTCCAAGGCATAGGGTCTTACCCATAATTAGAGTATTTCTGATATAGGGTGTTAGTGTCCTCATGAATTACAAAAATAATGTAGATGAGTTAGGTTAAAAGCTCATAAGAGATCAAAACTCATAATATAGATTTAAGCATTAAATCTATTAATATTATGCAAATCCTTTCATCATTAAATAAAGTTAATCTACAATATATATATTTTAATAGGAATTGAGCAAATGCTCATCTTAAGTTGCTAAAGGCCCAGAGGCTCATAGGTGAGCTTGGAATTACAATGGGGAGTAAAAAAGACATATTTAAATAAGATCTAAGCTCTAATGGAAGAAATATTACCTAGAACCAATCCTCTAGGGCTTTACTACTCTAATCTTCCTCTCCCCACTAACTGGACTCAACTTAGCTTTATAGTATTTTGGGGCATCTTAGTGACATGGTGAATGGAGCATGCTACTTTCTAAACTAGTGCTAAATGTAATCATTTTATTAGCTCCACTATCTTACCTCCAATGAGCCATGACTATCTTATGTGTCTGCTTCCTAATGATGACTGATCTATAAGGGAGTTAGTTACCTGCCTACTAGCTAGTGTCACAAGATGATAAAATAATAATTATGATAAGTGATTGACTTGCACCCAAGTGTCTACTATGTTAGAAAATAACCTATACTTAGATGTATTTGGGGCCCAAAAGTGTTCATCCTTGGAACTTTTGAATCTAAATAGCTATTTCATGAAGCTTAAATTCAATGTCCCTATGTATGTTTCACTCTATAAGTTTAACTTTAAAGGTTTATATCTTGAGAAAACAAGATCATCAAGATACCAAACTTATAGAGGATGATATTGGTAATAAATTCGTAATTTACATGTGATTTTTTGGGCTTCAGAGGGTTCTTGAGCATACTTATAAAATGCAGAAGAAAATTGGTCTATTTATTTCTCTATGATGTGTGATGATGGTTTGGTTATTTTAGACTTGTACTTGAATTATTGTTTAAATCTCTAAGGATCGAATGAAATTTTGAGGCTTTTGAAAACTTAATTCATGTTCCTCAATTCTATGATCACCATAGAAACCTACTTTCTCAAATTTTGTCAAACTACACTTTTAAGTTTACTTAAAGTGTTTCAAAAGCTTTGCAAGCTGTATGTGATCTTTGGACCACTCATTCCATCTATAAATTTTTTAAGCTCATCCATCTAGGTAGAATATTTGTATATAGGCCAAAATTGGCCAATAATAACAATATTAAAACATATTGGGTCAAGTTAGTCAACCTAGTTAGGTAGACAAGAAAAAGTAATAGGGTTTTAACAACCTACTAGGTCAAGCTAGTTGACTTATTTATATAGGTAGGAAAAGATATAAGTTTGAAAACCTACTAGTTCAAGTTGTTTAAATTAGTTGTACAAGTAAGGAAAATAAAAAAATTATACTAGGTTGAGTTGGTTGACTTAGTTGAATTTGATTTTTTTAATAGAAAACTAGGCAAAATACATGTGACTGAGTCAATACTACTCGACTTAGTTTGTTCACACATAGTGAACTAGGTCAATAATGGCTAATCTAGTTGAAGCACACATCACAAAAATATATCAATGATGGTCGATAAACTGTGTAATATAATAAAAAAATAGTAAACAACAAGCATAAAATGTTATTTTATGACTATTAATGCTAACTAATTATCTAAAAAGAATATCAAAAAGCTATAATAAAAGGTTTTGATTGATTTTCAGGCTCCCAAATATACTAATTTGTCCATTAAATGGTGACAACCTAATGTTTTAGAGTGATAAATATAGAGGAATTACCATTCACATAGTCTACTAAACCTAGTTTCAAGGGTAAGTTGGAAGTAAATTATTGATGCTAACTAATAACCAATGCACCACAAGATCAAATAGGTGGATGGATTCCTAAGGTTCAATTCAAATGGAAATCCCAGGCATTTTTGAAATATCATGAAGTACATGAAAACTAAAGATCATGTTTAGCTTTGTACTATGGCTATGAGTATTGGGCTAAGCCCTTCATGCCATGATATCTATAAATGATTAACAAAGACCATAAAAAAGTATGATATAGACCTTCATGACATTAAATAAGTAGTTTTAAAACTTATAATATATAATTTCTACAAAAATCAAGACAAAGTGAAAGTAAAGGCAAAAATTAAATGCTAAAGACTAATTTCCAATTTCAAAAATTAAATAAATAAGAAACTAAATATATTTGAAGAAAAAGTGTGAGTAATTACTAGAAAAAGAAAGAAATTTACCTTACTTATGCTGAAATTAAAACACACAGAGCAAGATTGGTTTATCTAGTTGGCAAACATAATAGAATAAAGTTTGGTAGACTAATCTAGTCTGTTATGTAAACATGACATAAACAAACATTGTTGTCTAGGTTAACTTAGTTTGTTGACAGAGAAAATAAACACAAAACTAAGTAAACCAATTTGACTTAGTTGACTATGTGATATAGTTTTATAGAACTAAAAAATTGACAAAATAAATTAGAAATTTGAAATATTGAGTAAGTTTACTAAAAAACTAAAAATGAAAAATTAAGATAATTGACAAAGATTTAAGTATGAAGCTTGTTTAAAATAAACCTAAGAAATTTAACTAGGTACAATAGGTTGAATTGGTTGACTAAGAATGCTAAAGATACAAATTTTGAGTGGGTCATCTAGGCTTGATTTAGTCCTACAGAGGTAAAATTCTTAAAAATACAAAGGTTAAATAAGGTTGACCAAGTCAACTTAGTATGTAGAAAACTAGAAACTAAAAATGATAAAATAAAACTAGGTTAACCAACATGACTTAGATGAAAACTAAAAAAATAAAAACTACGTAAATGAACCAGGTTAACCAACCTAACCTAGTTGGTTGTAAGTAAATTTTTTGAAAATAGGAAAAATATCTAGGTTAACCAACACAACCTAGTTTACTGGAGATGGAACCCTATAAGCAAAGGACAAAATTGAGTCAACCAACATGAATTATTTGACTGTAGCTCTTGGATCTACAAATGGAGAAAATTATTAGGTCAACTAACATGACCTATTTGACTATAGAATGAAACTTAAAAATAAAGGACAAAAATAGGTCAACCAACATGACCTAATTAACTATAGATCCTAGATATTCAAACGTAGGCTAAAACTAAGTTGACCAACATGACCTAGTTGATTGTAAATAAAAAAATATAAATATAATGGTTATATTCATGTCAGGTTCACCAAAATGTATGCAACATATTAAGATAGATCTACAAATTATCATAGTTATTAAATCCAAGCTCAGAGAAGGTAATCAACTAACATCTATTTTGATACTTTTTGTATTGGGGGCATGACCAAATTAGATACACTATATCTAAAAAAGTGATAAATTACCACACAACACTAAAGGAGAGGGTTCCAGAGCTTCTAGTTAAATAACACTATGTAATAACCCCATATAGGACCATGGTAAATAAATGGGGGGCTAGATCACTTAAGGTGGAAGATGAAAATTAAAGAATACCCTATAAATATACTAAGTTTAAGTATAGATGTAATCTAATCAAGGATTTATACATTTAAAACTTATTATTTTTTGTAATATCTACCTATCAAATAAAATATAGAGGTTTAGAGATACTTACCTTTGGGAGAACTTATTGAGTATCAATCTCTCCCTTCGATAATGGTGATTTGAAAGAGGTTGTTGTGGTTTTGAGAGAATCACATTATAGAGATAAACTATAGGCTAAAAGAATTTTACTTTGTATTGTTGGTGAATCCAAGAACACCACACCTATTTTGATCCCACTTGTTAGGATCTTGCTCCTCAAAAAGAGCACAATATGATTACCACATACAAGTAATTAAACATGCGGAATTAACCAAAAGTACAAGTAACTATAATTCACAAATAACACAGAATATTAGAGACAATACACAATCTTGTATTAATACTCATCCAGAAAGAAAATACAATAAATAAGATGCCACTTCTTCTCCACACCTCTCAGAAGCTTCCCACACCTCAAGTGTTTAGTAATTTTCTTCAAGAGTTCACTCTCCTACCAAAAACGGTCCCAACACACAACTCACACACAAAATTGGTGTTCACCTCCAACTAGTCAGTAATAACCCTGCCAATACACAAGTACTCAAATTACTTCAATTAGATCTCCCATAAGCTTGCAACAACCTGCAACTCAACAAACCATAATTACACATGTAGATTTTCAAACGTGGCCTTGCACACCTGCTGACTAAGATCCTACAACTGGAAGAAATCCTTTTTTTGCCTTAACTACAATACATGCCAATGGGTCTATAAATAGATCCCAAACTTAAACAATAACTTAGACTCTTAGTTTACTAATAATATAAACATAGCTCAAGACTCAAAATAGCCTTTACATGTAAACAATCAGTTCAACAAACTAACTGTTCATGCAACAAACAGTTTTGGAACCACACAGGCGATTGATGTTGGTCCCTGTCTGCCTAGTGCTGACCGACATCAACTGACTCCCTACCGATGCCGATTGCCTTTTGCATTCATCATGACTGATGTTGGTTATACTACCGATGCTGGTGTCTTTGGAACTTTAGAAACCTCCTCCATGTCTGCATAGTTGAAGCTTTTAGCTCCACAACCTAACAATCTCCCACTTGGAGATAAACATCTACAACTGTACCTATACCTGTACATCATCTAGTTTGTTCCCTTGGCTTTGTATCCCTCTTCAAGATCACTCTTGAAGACCAACCACCACAAATCCTATGGTGTAACACCTGTCATCCAAATCACCTACCACATCCACATCTACAAACCCATGTAGAAAATAACTTGACCCTGCATAACATGTCCACCTGCTATTGGTCCCTCTAAGAATCCACTGAACTAACCTCTAATGCTTCTTTCTTGGATTGGATCCAAACTTGTGACAACTCCCACTGCTTGGGAAATCTCAAGTCTAGTACATACCATGCACTTAACCTCATTAGGTGAATCAAGACATTGTTCATAGAACTGTCCAACCATCGGCGTGCTAACCGGTCTCGCACAATCATCCTGAAACAAATTCAACCTATGACCTTCCATGTCCCTAGAACACACTCATGCCAAAGAATCTTGCTGCTCCCAGATTCCTCATGACACACCTCTGAACTAGCTTTACCTTTAGTTCAACAAACCCCTATATATGTAACCCTGCAACAAGCACATCATACAGTAATAGGATAATGTAGCTAATATTATCCAACCTGGTAAAGAGAAACACAATGATCAACCTCCATTGTCTTACAACTTATTCAAGACCATATACCCTAGCCTTCCATCTCATGTATCCATTTCTGCTCTTCTTCATCCTAAAAATCCATTCATCTCTCAGTGCTTTCTTCCAGCTGGTAACTCCACCCAAAAACTCCTGTTTGGTTCTTCTCCAAGGAATCACATCCTTCATCCATGCCAAGCTCCCACTATTTCCTAGATCTACCTACTCTGCTTCTTTAACAACTTCCTGGTTCTTTACCATCAGTGAGCAACAAGTAGTGTAAATAAGGGAAATGACAAATTTGAGGCTTACTTACCCTTTAAGTCCTCCATATGGGTGCTTGAGACTCCTTGACAACTTGCTATCTACCCAAAACTTTGTCTCAGTGACTGATGCTAGTCACATCTTAGTCTGCACCTGACCAACATTAGTTCCATGTGACTGCCTCATCATTGACATTGGTTCCCCCTGACCGACACCAGTGTTTATCTATCCCTGAGTCACTAACATCAAGCTGCACATAGCCGACATCGGTCCCTGTCTGGATGCCGATGTCGGTATTCTAACCGATGTCAGTCTCTATGTTTTTCTTGTGAGAAATGATTTTTACCCATGAGCTCCTTTTGGATCAAACCCTTGTCCAAATCACCCTTGCTCTACTCAGAATTCTTCAGCCCCTTTTACTGATCTCTGTCCATCACCTTCTCCTTGAAAACCAAGATTTTCTTGTTCTTGTCACAAACATCAGATTCCTCAAGAAACGTTACCTTCTTCTTCTACATACAGAAATCTTGATTCATGATTTTCAAATCCGAAAGCATACCCTTTGACTCAATGACATGCATCTCCTTCTTATTCATGTGACCAAGCCTATTAAGCCACATCTTCGAATCTACAGCTGAAGTAGATAACCTAGAAAGAGAATCAATAATACAAGTAGATAGATAAAGCGTACCTAATTTCTTACCTCTTGCTATAACAAGTGCACCCTTGGTAACCTTCCAAGAGTTCACTGTGAGAGTTACTGTGCAACCCTCATCACCCAAACTTCTTACAAAAATCAAATTCTGCTCTAAAACTAGGACATGCATGACCTCCTTCAACACCCATGTGTTACCTGTTTGCAATTTCAGATTCACTTTTCCTTTGCCAACCATCTAACAAGGCTTACCATCCCCTAAACAAATTTCTCCAAAGTCTCCTTGGACATACTCATGAAAAAATTCCCTGTTTGGGGATGCATGAAAAGAGGCACCAGAATCTAAAACCCAAGATTCTACTTTATCCAAAGAACATACCAGAGCATCTTGTGTAATAAAATCCACAACATCTACTTCTTCTTCATGTCCTTCATGCTGATCTTCACCCAACCAACAATATCTCTTTAAGTGCCCTTACTTTCCACATTTCCAGCAGGTTATTCTGCCATACCTGGACTTGGATCTCTTGCCTATCTTTGACCTTGATCTCCCACGCTCGATCTTCTCTCTTTGCCTTCCCCTGCTTTCCACACTCAAAACATTTCTTGATGATTCACCTATGCTTTTCTTGTGAATCTCTTCATTCAAGATTACACTCACAACATCATCCACTTTTAAGATTTTTGAAGTAGATGCAGTATTGCTAACTGCCATTACCAAACTCTCCCAACTTTTAGGTAATGAACATAAGATTAAGAGAGCCTTAATTTCATCATCAAAAACAATATTGACTGAATTTAACTGGTTTACCAAACCATGGAAATCACTAAGATGACTATGTACAGATCCACCTTCCAACATTTGCAAATTAAATAATTGCTTCATAAGAAATACCTTATTCAAAGCTGAGGGTTTTTCATATAAATTTGCCAAAGATTCCATCAACTCTACCATTGTCTTAGTGTGTGATAAGTTGGAAATCACAAATGATGCAAGACTCAACCTTATAGATCCCAGAGCCTTCTGATCAAGAACCTCCCATTCTTCATCCTTCATATCCTGGGGCTTGCAATCAACCCCACCCAATGGTAAGTAAAAATCTTTCAGATACAGATAATCTTCAATCTACATCCTCCATAATTGATAGTTCTTGCCATTAAACTTCTCCATTCATAGCTTACTTTCTTCTGTCATTGCTCTACTCCCACTCAAATAGAAACCCCTGTGAGTAACCTGTAATCAACACACACTAACCAGATCTAATACAACCTGTTAGTATCCCAACTAAAAGCTCTAATACCAGTTGTTGGGGAATCCAAGAACAACACACCTATTCTGATCCCACTTGTTAGGATCTTACTCCTCAGAAAGAGCACAATATGATTACCACATATAAGCAATTAAATATGTGGAATTAACTAGAAGTACAACTAGAATTCACAAATAGCACAGAATATGAGAGACAATACACAATCTTGTATTAATACTCATCTTGAAAGAAAATACAATAAAGAAGATGCCACTTCTTCTCCACACCTCTCAAAATCTTCCCACACCTCAAGTGTTCAGTAATTTTCTTCAAGAGTTCACTCTCCTAGCAAAAACGGTCCCAACACACAACTCACACACAGAATTGGTGTTCACCTCCAACTAGTCAGTAATAACCCTGCCAGTACACAAGTACTCAAAGTACTTCAAGTAGATCTCCCATAAGCTTGCAACAACCTGCAACTCAACAAACCATACTTACACATGTAGATCTTCAAACGTGGCCTTGCACACCTGCTGACCAATATCCTATAACTAGAAGAAATCCTTTTTTTGCCTTAATTACAATACATGCCAATGGGTCTATAAATAGATCCCAGACTTAAACAATAACTTAAACTCTTAGTTTACTAATAATAGACATGTAGCTCAAGACTCAAAATAGCCTTTACATGAAAACAATTAGTTCAACAAACTAATTTTTCATGCAATGAATAGTTTTGGAATTGCACAGGTGACTAACGTTGGTCCCTGTCTGCCTGGTGCTAACCGATGTCGGCCAACTCCCTGCCGATGCTAGTTGCCTTCTGCATTCATCATGACCGATGTCGGTTATACTATCAATGCTGGTGTCTCTGGAACTTCAACAACCTCCTCCATGTCTGCATAGTTGAAGCTTTTAGCTCCATAACCTAACATGTATCTAGGACTTCCCACAAGGCAAGTTATCTTCCCTCCAAAGCAAATGCTAAGCAATGTCTCCTTAAAATGTAGATGTAGTAAAATTATGAGATTTAATAATATAAAAATGAATTCTCCTATCTATTGAATTGAAATGAGCCTTTTATTTATAGAAATGAAGAAGTCCTAACCCTTCTAGAATTTTAACTGACAAGGTCAGCCAACATGACCTAGTTTTAAGAAAATGTTACCTTTAGGCCTCAAACTTAGTCAACCTAGCCAACATAGTTATGCAATGTTTGCTTTAAATTTTATAACAATCAACCCAAACATATTATTATGGAAATAAGGCATATAATTAGTTAGGGGATATTTTAAAGGAGAATTACTTGGGGAAATGGATAAACATGGTTTATTTACTTAGGGAGTTAGATAAGTGGAATTTGTAATGGGTTTAGGTAATGATATAGTTGACCAAAAATCTTTCAAAGCACTAATGGTCTACCCAACCCTTTCCTATTTAACACTTTAAAGAATGCACTTAGATAGATTAAAACTTGAGAGGTTCCTACAAAAGAGAAAACATCAATAAATGATAAATTTTAGAAATATTGTATATATAAATGCTACCCATTCTCATATCCATTTAAAATATGACATTTTAAATCCTACACCCATGAAATAGGTTTCCATACATAGCTATTGCGACATGAGATTGTGGTCCAATTTAATTCTATGTAAGAATAAATTAAAGCGGGTGACTATCCATTCCAAAAATAACTACCACTAAATGCAAATCCACACCAAAATTATGTATAAGTTCTATTGTGTAGATTTAAATATCAAGAATTAAAAAAAATGTATATAAATATTATAGAGAATATTTACATATTAATAGAAATATTATGTATTATAGTTTTTTAAAGCTCAATATGTAATTATACAGAATGATATTTATATATAGTTTTTTGAATTATTAGTATGAAATTATATACAATAGTATATAATTATAATTGAGCTGTGATTGGATTTTGAATTCTTTATTTATCTGTCAAAATATTCCAAATTGACATCTAGAATTATAATTGAGCTATATATGATTTAAATCCTACATTGGTAAAAATTTATCAATTATATATGTTAGAGTTTTTATATTGAAGACTTAAATCCTTTAGTACCTCTAGTAAGAATTACCAATATTCCACCCTTACATGTGAATGAAAAAATACATAATAACCCATAATTTATTGCTTACATTCTTATTTTGTTAGGTCCACTTCTGGTATTTTTGGTTTTTAGTATCTCCTTGATGACATGACTACATGATTGAATCATTTTTGGTGTCTCTTGCATATCTAACTGTAAATAGAACACAAAATGTGTGGATGATGTTGAATCATATCATAGGCATGTGAATTATATGGGAAAATGTGTGAATGAGATGTAGTCTCATGGAATGTAATTATTATAGGATATATTTTTTGTGTTCTATTTGTAACCAACCATGTGGATATAGTGAATTAGGGTTGACACTTATTTTACATATAAAGGATCATATGTATGGTTGAAATTATTTATTGGTAGCTTTGAAATATATAATCAAAACAAATCAAACCTATGGTAGTTGTGTGTGTGTGCTTGCTTTTACACTATTTATACCTTATTTATAGCCCTTACTTGATGACACATCCTTAGATCATGAAAATATGAGGATAGATATAAGTATAAATTTGTGACCACAAACACCAGGAAATCCATAATAAATACGTAAAACATGCCTAAATCTATAGTTAATGCATATTTCATAAGATTTCAAAAACAAAACAAAAATGGTCTTTAATCCAAGAAACACTATTCATAAGTTTTCAAATATAAAACAAAAATGGTATTCAATCCTAGAAACGCTATTCATAAGATTTATTTTTGTATTGAATGTCAACACATCTCCAAAACTAAATTACATGCCATTTGTGATGCAACTTAATTTCCTTTCTGAAATTATTGGCTGAGATGAAATTTAAGTAGAAATAGATATTACTAGATAATTTAGAGTCATCTCCTATTTTTCATGAGCTTAGTTATTTCAATTTATTCTTAATTGATTTATGTTGACTAATATAAATAATTGGGATAAATTCATTTAAATTTTCTTACCCAAAGTTAAATAGGAGAGGCCATCTCTTTTGAATCTTAAATCCAATATTTAAACATAAACATATCCATAACATGCCTTAATAAAATAATAATGGAAGCATGACATTAAAAATATTATGCATTAACCTTGAGTTAACTATGGATACAACATTAAAAATCCACTCACTTGATCATGGATATATTTTAGGAATGTAATTATTGTTTGATGGTTTTGTAACGAATGCACCTTTCCAAAGGACACTTAAAATTAATACTTCAATAGAATGATTGAATATTATTTGCATGATGACTACAATGGATCACATGTATAGTTGAAATTATTTGTCATTATCTCTAAAATTCAAATTAGTATTATCCTAAAACGTTTATTCTTACAAGTAAAATGATTTAAGTTTCAAACAAGGTCCAAATTCATAACCCTTACAACCCCTTCAAAGGTTATATTACCCATTAGATAAGAGTTAGTTAAAATAAATTATCCTTGAATTATGAATAGTTAGTTATTTATTTGGTTTTATTTTTTTGATGATAAAACATGGAATTTGGAGTTTTGAGTTTGCCATTATGCATTGAAATTTCAACATTAGACAAAATATGATATACATTAGATCTAGGTACATAGTTGGAAACCCTACACTTGAAGAACTAGTAAATGCCATATGTAGGTATTTAAAAAATAATCAAAGGGTTACTAAAAACCATAAGAGTGAATTTTGAATAAATAAATAAGAGTAATTATTTCCCACCTAACTATTTGTATCATTTCTTCATTGGTTTAGTCACTTGAAAGTGGTATTTGAGTGATAAGAGTGCTAATTGAGACTACACATCCTTAGATTAGCCCTAGACGTATCCTAGAGACTATATTCACACTTATTTATCCTTTGTACATGCCATAAATATCCTTGGTCATCCCTAATGTAGTCCCAGGTGCTCTTTTCCTATTCTTGGCCCTTTGTACTTAGTGTTATACTAGATGGACACTAATGACAAAATAAGGACACTAGCATCACATAGAACTAGTGTGCCCAAAATGGAGATAATGTCCTTTGCCATATATTTTCCCAAATAGATATCTTTTCAAAACTAGAACCTCCTAAGGTTAGCCTAGATATATTTATCATCTGCAAAAGAAACATAATAGTATATATACATGAGTTTTAGCCTTTTAACCACTAGATTGAAATAAGATGCAAAATACACATTCAAACACAAAATAAATTGAACAAAATTAAGTTTATCAATCCCTATTCTACCCTATTTATGCACAATACCATCTATAGTATCCCTAACCTTAGATTTTTTATATTTTTAGTCTCAATCACATTTAAGACACTCAAGGGTAGTATCAGACTAGCATCACTTGCACTTGCACCAATACTTTGGTGGGGAGAACTAAATTGGGATTGATACCTCCTTGGAGGATTAGTCTTTAGGCAATTATCTTCACAACAATGTGTTGAGGATGTCCAACCTACCCTACTAACAAACAAACTTTTTAGCTCATGCCTTAGTTACATGGAGGATTAGGGTTTAAAAAATAAATCAATCATTACAAGAAAAATGTAGGGTTTCAAAACTCATACACGTAGGAACAAACCCTAAATATCTATACATAAGTTCATCTAGAGGCTTTAAACAATCCTGCATAAAGGATGTTACCACCAATATTAGGACACTACTACCACTTTTCCAATAATGACACTACTATCCAATTATGGTGCTTTTATCTAGAAGGGTTTTTGATACTAAAATATAGTTTAAAACACTCAGACCAGATTCTATCTCCATTTACAATACCTAGATCATTCCTATTAGGTGTTTTACAACTAAGTCATTATTTATACTCTTTATTACTATTTTAAGAAAAGTTAAAGCTAGTCAATTCTATAACAAATTAGTCGCTATATTTATTACATATTATTTACGTATTTTTATCTACTCAACTTTTTAAAAAAACATATTATTTACATACACTAATTCCTAAAATTTTAAAACATTTTGTGAACCCGATTTACTTCAAATATTACTCAAATCTTAACCCTAGATGCTCTTAGGGTTTGCATCTTTTTTGTGCCTATGCTTAGATTTTAGTTCCAAAATTTTATATTTGTTTCAATATTTGTTTTTTACAATCTTTATTAGATTAAACTTCTTTAAAGTTTCAAAATATACAACTTATTTTCCCACTTCCAAAACTACAATGGTAGAATTCAATAGAAGATTTGATGAGACCGATAAGAAACAATCACAAGATTTTATGTAAAAACATTTGAATATGTAAGATGACCTCATCACTATTATTCAAGAAAAATTTAAAAGGTCAAAAAAGGGTCAATCTTCAACTCTCATAGCTAATAACATTGTTACACCTACAATGGGGCCAACTTAGCTAGCACAACCAAATATTATAATTCAATAAACTTTAGTGCCAACTACACCTCTTGTGAATATTTTCTCCACTCTAGATGTACAATCCCTTATGCACAAGGTTCATACTCTATAGGATAAGGTGTTACATCTTGAGAAAGGAGCCACTAGGCCTTCACATGCCTTAGATTTTAATGTCTGATTACATACACCTTTGGCACATCACATAGTGACAACTCCCTTTCTATCTAGATTCATGACACCTAATATTACATTATATGATATTAAGGGTGACCCAAAGCACTATCTTCAAGCCTTTCACATAACATAATTAGATTACATGTCTAATGATTAGATTCTCAGTAAGTTTTTTCCATGTAGTTTAAAGTATTATGCCTTATAATGGTTTTATGACTTACTAAATCAATCTATCACAACATTAAATCCTTTACCATACATGTTTTTAGCACACTTCTCCATAAATATATGTGATAAGATCTCATATACTCAAGTTACATAGTTGATACAAAATTAAAATGAGCTTATTTCAGAATACATCTTATGATACAAGACTATATTATCTAAATTGATTATCTCCATGGTAGATAAATAGCTTCAAGACATATTAAAATATAGTGTTCTACCAAAATTTCATGAATCTATCTTGTTTAATAACTTTCCAACATTCACAGATTTATGCCACATAATAAAAGGAAGAGAAGTCAAGATTCTATCAATGGGAAAATTAAAATATACCATAAAGTAAGCCTCCATACAAGGTGAGGTCCACTAAAAATAAGAGTCATAAAAATCCACATTTAACGCAACTACAAATCCATCTCCTCACTTGGTTTTATTAGCTCTTCTGCATAGAGTTTTCACCAACCTTCTAAAATCACTAACACAAGTTTTACAATAGATTTTGGAATGCAATTTTATATCTCTCCTTCCCATAAAAGAGCTTGATATGACATGAGATCTTCCAAATAACTATGATTCCAATGCATTCTATGAGTATCACAGGGCACCAGACCATACAAAAAATAGATGCATCAACCTATAATATAAGATACAAGTTTTGACTGAGGATAATATTATTGATGTGGGCACACCCATAAAGGCACAAAAATTACAATAAATCAAAGGCAAGGCATTAGAGATATTCTCATATCTATTTCCAAATAACATAATGAATGAGGTAGGGATTACTTTAGGTGTCTACTATACATATCAGGCACATCCACCACCAAATTTATATCACACTATTACATAAGAGGTATACCTATTATATAGTATCATTGGTATATACCACACTATAGTTATATCTAGACCACTAATCACCTTCTCAGAGTAGGATATTGTTGATGATGTTATAAATTTATATGAACTCTTTATACAAGCATACATAAATCATCATCCTATCTAGAGTGTTATGGTTGACAATGGGTCAAGCATTAACATGTGTACTATGATAATTTTAAAAAAATTGGGTTATCTAGAGTAGGATATATCCACCACAAACATAATTATCAGTGGTTTTAGTGGTCATGTTAAAATCTCCATTGGGGAGATTGTGCTTCCATTATAGGTTAGACAAGCACATGTGGCCACTCGATTCTTAGTAGTACTTAGTGTAGGAATGTTTGATATGGTATCATGTAGGCTATGGATATAGTATCTATGAGCCATCCCATCCATAGTACATATATGATTAAAATATATACATGCAAATTAGGTGGTCATAATTGAGGTCTTCCATGAGTATCATCTACCTCTTGATATGTATTAACATCATAGTTATTAATTACAACACAATTACCAGATAAAACATAGTTACTAGTTATAACTCAAAGCATAGTTCCTATTGATATACCATAGATTTAAGTAGAGACACTAGTGTAGGTGAGATCTACTCCTATAATATTGACATGCACACACACTTTCCCATAGAGACCATTATTAGAGAGGCCCCTACATCAAAGATATGTTACAAATTTTAGAGGGCCTCCCTCTACTCACTTTCTACCAAGATCAATATTATTGAGTTCTTATGGTTCTCATCATAGGGCACCTATGCCACCTATGGATTCTTATACTATATGGGTTCCTAAGACATATATAGTTTATAAGACACCATAATTAGTGCCACAGATCCCTAACATCACTACACAAGTAGATACAGATATAGATCACTTAGTACAATAGATTATGGGACCATAATTTCCCTTTCACACAACATGCATGATCACAATTCTCTTATTTGACATAGGCCATAATGATAGTGAGTCTCCCATGAGACTCATCAGTTAGCATTGTTTCTCCTTTCTTGTACAAACTTTTATCTCTCTTGCTCCTTATACATAGTTCATTTTCATATTTCTTGTACATAACTTATATCCTAAAAATATAAAAAATTAATATTTAAAAAACACAAAAACATTCAAATATTACTTAGAAAACATAAAATTATAGATTATATGCATTGGTATGTTTACATTTCTTATATTTGTTAGACACTAAATATGCTAGCTATCTTAGTATAGTAAAATTTATCATGCATACATTCTTCACTTATTCTTGTCGAGTTCTTAAATTTTTTTATAAGACATAGGTCCACTACACCAATCCAAACTTTCCATTATCTACCCATTAGGGGCATATACAGTGATAAATGGGTCTTTACTTGACATAGTCTCCCACTTGGGGTACCCTATACATAGTTTTAATTACCAAGTTATATCCTTCTTTACTCTACATCCCATATTTAGCATTGTTATATCTTGATATTGATCATGTTACTCTTACTTAGATTTTTTGCCAGCTATTACTACTTTAGACTTAACATATGTACATTTTAGCTCTTACACATATTTGTATTAAATATTCATGCATACTTTCATTTCTAGATTTCTTAGTTTAGAATTGATTTTATTTCTATGCTTCTTCTATTCGATGGTATTTGAATAGGCCATTGTTTTTTGGCTCTATGACAATTCTATTCATAGTATGTATGATTTAGACATATGCCCATGTCCTTTTATGTGCCTTTCATTATTATGCATGCATACATTTAAACATTTCCTTCTATGTGGCTCTAATCCAACTTTCTTGTTCCTTGCATATGTGTACATTTGAATATGTCCTTGTATGTCTTATTTTTTCATATTTAGTTACATGTGCAAATGCCCCTTGTATTGTGGTCCCTTGGTCTAATTTGCATGCCTCATATGTTTTTATGTATGTTTTCTTGTATGCATCATAGCCATGACACTCATCTTTTCTTGATAAACATACTAGTTTTTGATTCCATTAGGGACCTCATGCATATACCATTCCTCCTTAGCTATCATGATGAAAATCATGCCCCATTCCCCCAGGTAGCTAACTAGTTATTACTTAGATTTGCTATTACATACATTGATTACATTTATATTAACACCTTTATGAATTATAGACATGAGATACATCCTACATTAAATAATTATGCTCAATTTATCTTACATTCTGATGTTATGTATGCACATTATATTATATTATTACGTAATTATCGTATATGCTCCAACTAACACACATTTTGTATAGATTAATATTTTAAAGATAGTTCTTTCATAGGTTCAACAACACCCCTCAAAAGAGTGGTCATTCACATAGGTTTGTCATAGATATTAGGCTCCTATATTTTACTCAAATTATATTTTTTAGCACACAGGCTTAGTTATATATAATCAAACACATGTAAACACAGTGGGGAAATAATGACCCAAAAAGTAGTGCAATTGCACAAAATTTAGAATAAAAGGAAACTATCACCCAAATTGGGACACTAATGCTACATGGTGCTATTATCTAGTATCCTTAGTTTTAGAACAATCTATATTGGCTAGAAAAGTACAAGTATATTATAGGTTTACATAGATTCAATTATAGATTTACTAGTTATACTCAATATTTACTCAAATCCATACTAGTATAGCTTAGATTCATATCAGTTTTCTCACATTGGGGGCATCACACACAACACGACCATTCTAATTTTTAGTTTAGATACCTAAATATAGTTTATTACATATTAGTTCAAAATACATATGCTCAAATATCATATTTGGGGGTATGTGCATGGTACATTTTTTATTTATGCTTACTTACACACCATTTGATCATATGGAAATATAAATTCCATGTCAATCTCTATGTTGTATACACCTAACATCATATTTTAGGTTACACACTATTTTCAAGCCTTACTCCATCTATAGTGGTTAGCATTCTCGAGTGGCCTAAATTTTCCTAATGTATTTGAGTGGAAATAAATCCAATATACACAATTAGACATTTATAGTACTTCATGAAATTTAGTTTTAGATGCATCTAATACACGCAAGTAAGAAATGATGGAGTCATAGACAACTTGATTTCTTGAGCCACCTATATGAGAGGGTTAGACACACTATTAGTCTAATCCAAGCTATTAAAAGGTCATGATCCACCAAACAAGGGTGGGAAATGATGGAGCTAAAACTAGATTGAGTTCTTGAGCTACCCACACATGAAGATTGAGAAAGTTATCAGGTCAATCTAATATATTCATTGATTGATCACTATATACATGCACACACATAAGATGTCACAAGGTTTATGCATTAATTCATGTATCTAGTGAGGTGTATTTTTTTCTTTCCTCTTTCCCATCTATTTACTTATTCAATAAATTTAGTATTTTAATTTTGATATCTCTCAAGTAAAGATTGATTTATGCATGTTTCACTTTTAAGACATGTATTGGACCATGCTTCACATACTCAAACCCAACTTCACATACTTAGACCTAGCTTCATGGGATTTACTTCCTAAGTAAGTATAATTATGTTTCTTTTTTCTTTTCTATTAGTCATTTTGCTTTGCTACATTTATAGAATAAAGGTGGGGGAAAATGAAATCACCCTAAAGTGGTATTTGAGTGCTACTTAATACTATTTATTCGTAGCTTATCCCTAGACCTATCCTAGAGCCTATTATCACACTTATCCAACCTTCATGTGGGCCACATGCATCCTTAGTTAGCCTCAAAGTAATACTAGACTCTCATTTCTTGATCTTGGCCCTTCATGCCTAGTGTTTTGTCAATTGGACACTAGCACCACATGGTGATAGTGTCCTTAAAATGGTGCTAAAGTCCTTTGCCCTATCTTTTACCAAATTGATATTTTTTCAAAAATATAACCTCCTAAGGTTGACCTATACATATTTTATATAAAGGTGGGGGAAAATGTAATCACCCAAAAGTGGTATTTGAGTGCTACTTAATACTATTTATCCCTAGCTTATCCCTAGACCTATCTTAGAGCCTATTATCACACTTATCCAACCTTCATGTGGGCCACATGCATCCTTAGTTAGCCTCAAAGTAATACTAGACTCTCATTTCCTGATCTTGGCCCTTCATGCCTAGTGTTCTATCAATTGGACACTAGCACCACATGGTGATAGTGTCCTTAAAATGGTGCTAATGTCCTTTGCCCTATCTTTTACCAAATTGATACTTTTTCAAAAATATAACCTCCTAAGGTTCACCTATACATATTTTATCATTTTCACAATTAACATAACAATATATATACATGAATTTTAGCCTTCTAACCACTAGATATAAATTATATGAAAAATACACATTCAAACACAGAATAAGTTGAGTATAATTAAGTTTATCAATCCCTATTATACCTTACTTATGCATATTACCATCTACAACATCCCTAATCTCAAATTTTCTAGATTTCTAGTCTTAAGCACATTCAAGGCACTCAAGGCCACTATCATAATAGCATCACTTATAATTTCACTAGCACTTAGGTGGGGAGAACTAAATCAGGTTTGATCCCTCCTTAGAGTATTGGTATGTAGGGAAATATCTTCACAATGAGGTGTTGAGGATGTCCAACTTACCCTAGTAATGAACACACCTATTATCTCATGTTATAGTTACATGGAGGATTAGGGGTATACATAATAAATTATTCATTATAAGAAAAATATAGTGTTCCAAAACTTGTGCATGCAAGAATAGACCTCAGATATCCAGACATAGGTACACCCAAAAATTCATGACAATCTTACATAGAGGACACTACCACTGATATTAGGACACTACCACCACTTTTACACTAATGGTGCTACTATCTAATTATGTCACTATTATCCAAGATGGGTTCTAACACTAGGATCTAGTTTACAACACTTAGACTAGCTTCTATCTCAGTTTTTAACACTTAGATCATCTGTATCAGGTGTTTTCCATCTAGGTCATTACTTATACTATTTATTACTATTTTAAAAAAATTCAACGCTATTAAATTCTATAAAAAATTAGTGGCTATATTTATTGCATATTATTTACCTAATTTAATCTACTCAAATATTTAAAAAACATAGGATTTACATACACTAAGTCCTATAAGGTTAAAAAAATTCATTTCAGATTTATGCTGAATTACCTTTGACCTAATTATGATCAAGGTCCATTAAAGTTATATTCAAATAATTATGGATAATCCATTGTATTTATCATTAAAATTGAGGTTTTGTAATGAAATTTTAGTGGATTACAAGGTACACAATTAATAAAACACCACCTACTACAAATTTGTTTGATTCTAGTGCACTCATACTGTAAAAATAAATTATAGGGTTTTATATTAAATTTTAACACATATTTCAACACCTCTCCCAATTAAATGTGATGTTTTTTATTAAATTTAAAAAACTCTCCAAGTTGATAACATTAAATGCCATGTTTTATTTCACTTTCCCATTATTTTTCATTCCACATAATTATTTCAATTTCTTATAAATTATATATGGAACCTATTTTTCATGGATGATATAGTTACAAATTTGGAACCTGTTTGGAACTCAAATCATTTTACATTTAAATTTAAATCCAAGCCAAAAGAACAAAACATGAGATGTATTAAAATGGGAGATTTGGAAAAATCTATAGACATTCATCAGGGCATAATTGAAATTAGGATCATTTGATGATGTAGTCATGTAGGCCCTTATAGACATGTATTCCAATTGTGAAAGAATATAAAAGGCAAATGATTTTTTTGATGAAATGCTCAAATAAAAGGTTTGATCACTTATATATATATATATATATGGATTAAATTTGATGGGATTTTTTTTAGGTTTCCATTTATTTAAAAAGTGTGGCCAGACTTGGGTGTAGATAATAACAATCAACATAAAATAAAGGTGCTAGGAGAATATTAATGTAGAAAGAAAGCTCATCACACAACCCAAAATTATAAAATGTAAACGTAGTTAAGATTAACCTAATATATTTTATCCAATGCCTTTTTAATCATGCCAACAAATAAATATGTAAATCCAAAAATGGACCTTATTTGGAACTTGAAACATTTTACTTGTAAATTTAAATCAAAGCCAAAAGACCAAAACAAGAGTTGTACCAAAATGGGAGCTTTAGAAGAAGCTATGGAAGTTTGTTAGGACATAATAAAAATTGAGATCATATGATGGTGTAGTTGTGTAGTCCATGGTATACATGTATGAAAATTATGAAATAACACAAAAGGCATGCAAACTGTTTGACAAAATGGATTTTTTTTAAAAAATTTCTATTCAAAAGATTAAGCATGGACAAATAATTTTAAAAAAATAAGTTTTTACATACATTTTGACCATTCAATTCATGATAATTTACATGTTTATTGAGATTATTATGGTGTTCATGTCAAATTAATTGATAGTAACACTATTGATTTGTACTATGCCATATAATCTATGTGATTAAAATAAGTTGAGCAACTATTTCACTAGGAAACTTGTTAAATTTTTATATAATATTTTTTTAAAAATCTAAATTTAAACTTCACATTAAAGGCATCTTAGTTCCTTTCTTTTATAAATAATATTAACATGGAATGAGAATATTATAATACATTAATAATCTATTTATTATTCACTTTAATAAAAGTGATATCTATAAAACTATCCATAGAACAAAAAATAAGACTAGTAATTTAAGCTCTGAAAGTACAATCAACTTGCTGATAGAGAGATGAAAGAAATAGTTAAAGGTAGATATAGGGGGAAAAATAATTATATTTGTTAAAAATATAAAAATTAGGAGAACTCAACAAAATATCATAACATCCATTCATTATATACCAAAAATTAGAGCTTTGAAACAAAGGTAACGAGATACTAAAAAAATAAAAATATATACACAACTTCTCCATTTAATATGCTAAAACTTATAAAATGTCATGTCAAGGTACCATGGACCATTTAATTTGTTTAACTACATATATTTTTTTTGTTGAATCCTCATAATATTTTGTTAAGAAAAGATAACATGCTTAAGGTTAGAAATTTCATAAAGGAAGTGTAATGTAAACATTGATATAGCTAAAGAAGTGGAGTCAAATTGAAAGAAGAGGCCAATACGATATAGAGGGAAAAATTATATATATTTTATTTTCTAATGTGGATGTACATTGTTTCATTTTTTCATTCTGTCTAATTATTCAAAAGATAAAATAATCAAAATATGGATCTTTTGCAAGGAGCATGCTCTTGAGGTCATTGTAAAAGTTAATCCTTGATGTTAAATATTATTGATATAAAATAAAAATGCTCTATGATGATATATTCATAGTTAACTATATCTGAACATAGTTAACTACCACATACAAAAAATATGAATTAGATGTGGTCTCATGAAATTCAATGATTGTAAGATATATTTTTGTGTTCTATTTCTAAGTAGCCATGCAACTGTAGTGTATGAGGGATGTAATTAATTTAGCAGGATGATTACCACTTATTTTCACTATGCCTTGAATGGATGACATGTATGGTTTAACTTATTTTTTGGTAGATATAAAATTCATATTTAAAATGAATTAAACATATGGTAGTTGCATGCACATGCTTACCTATATATATATATATATATATATATATATATATATATATATATATATATAGTATGGTTTTAATGTGAATTTTTTTAGGTTTCCATTTATTATAAAAGTATGATCACCCCTTTCCAATTTAAAATTGAAGTGTAATTTCTTTTAACTAACTCTTATATAATTTTAAGGTGCTACAAGGTTTGAAAAATTAGACATTTCTTGGAACTTGAATCATATTAGCTGTAAATGCAAGTCTAAGCCATAAGACTAAAACATGGTCTTGGAGAATTAGAATGGAACATATCATCCTAGTAGAATAAAGGTGCCAAGAGAATATTAATGTAGAAAGAAATATCATAATAGAGACATGGCACTATAATAAATTATGTATGTGATAGATAAAAAATTACCATCTTATGAAAGAACTTCCTAAATTATTACTAAATAAATGTTGCTATAGAAAAGACTTGATTAATCACAAATTTATTTATTTTACATGGGGTGTAATTAAATTTTTTTTTTTGGGTCAAAACTTTCCAAATTGACATCTCTATTTATAATTGGGATGTAATTGGCTTAAATCCTACACTAGGAATACTTATGGGATAAGGGTGGATTATAAGGCTTTACATGCTCCAAATTTTATGTATGTATAAATAAATATCTATTATGTATGTATATGTATACATGTATGTATATCTACATGCATAAATAGTACATATATACATGTATTACTAAAAAATGAGATGAAAATTGAAACAATTGTAAATCAAAAGAAGTTGATGGGATTTTTCACTGGGAAACTTATTAAAAAAAAGTATAACCTTTTTACAACTCTATATTTAACACTGTTTATGTTCAAATATAGTGGAATAGTATAATTGTAATGGTTATCAATTATAATATTTAGTTTTTATTTCAATATATTATATTATAAATCAAGTATCCCCATCCTTTCCTAGGAGCCTATACTAAAATTGGAGTTCTGGAAGAAGCTATGGACATTCATCAAGGCATAATTGAATTTACAATTGTCTAATGACATAGTAGTATTGGCCATGGTAGACATGTATGAATTTTTTTAAATCATATATAAGTCAAGATAACTATTTTTAAAAATGTATGAAAGAAGAGTGGTCTCATATAAATGACAATTTCAGGATATGCACACAATGGGTTTGCTAAAAATGACTAAGAAAAATTTATGCAAATGCAATTGCTAGTGGTTAAGTCAAAATACATAATAATTTTTTCTAACATTATCTTAGATTATGCCAAAACATGAGATTTGGAGGGAATGGAGTTTCATCAAATAATAATTGAAAACATAGATTTTTTTTTATGATGTCTTAGTTGTAAATGCCTTGATAGACACGTATGCCAAATGTGAAAGCATACAACAAGCACATAAATTATTTGAAAAAATGTATGGATGATATGCAGTCTCATGGAATGAAATGATTTAAGGATATATTTTTGTGTTCTATTTTCAAGAATCCATGTTATTATAGTGGATGAGGTATGTAAATACTTCAATAAGATGATTGAAACTTATTTACACTATGTCTACAGTGGATCAAATGTATGGTTGAGTTTATTTGATAGTAGCATTAAAATTCATATTAAAATTGAATTATACCTTAATCAATATAAATAAATCAAATTTAGTGAATACATATGCCATACCAAATTCCATATGGAAACACTTGAATTCCTTAATGAATACAAATGGAATCATGCATAACATTTAAAGATGTGCTAACATGAAATAAAAAATCCCATAATTCAGATTGCTTGTTCTATTAATTAAGGTTTAATTAGTTTTTAATATGGAGTTTAGAGATACCAAAAAATAAGTTCACCATACATATGATCCTTTGTAAATTCCTAATCAGATATTTACATAATGATATATTATTCAAAAATAACATAATTTATAACCAAGCTCTTTCCACTTATTTTATAGTTTTAATATTTATATCATAATTTCAATGAATAAATAATAACTCAATTTAACTCAAGAATTTGGAAATATATTTCAACTTGTAACGATGATTGTAAATTCCCTTTTCACACAAATATGATTTTTATGCCAAAGAAAAAGTAGAACTTCAAAACATAACACCTAATTGGAACAAACACAACAACAAGATTTTTTTAATAGTAAAAGGTGAAGAAAAAACCATAGGTAATGGATCAAAAACATCCTAAAATGCATTTAAAAGGGACATATTCAATGGATATGAGACAAAAATTTCAATCTTCATTCCCATATGTTGTGAAATGCTCAAAATTAAAAACTAAATACCAAAAAAATGCATGTCTTACTTTATTTTTTTAAAACTTTGAATTTACTTAATTACTTTTGAATTAACTATGATCACGACATTAAAAATACATTCACATACTCATGGATACTCCATTATATACTCACATTAAAATTTAAAATTTTAAGGAAATTGTAATAGATTAACATGTATATAATTAATAAAACACCACCTATTATTAATCTATTTGATGTCAATGTAATCATACTATAAATTTTAGGGTTTTTCATTAAATACCAACACATCTACCAACACCTATCTAAATTGGACATGGGATTTTTATTAAATTACAACAACTCTCCCAGTTAATAACATTAAATTCCATGCTTCATGCCATTGCCTGTTAGTTTTAATGGCACTTGGTTATTTCACTTTCTTCTTAATTAGATAACATAGTATTATATTATACTATAATATATATGCATGTGTATATATAACTATATTATATTATATTAATATACAATAATATAATATATTATATTATATAATATATATATATATATGTATATATGTATATATATGTATATGTATATATATATATATACACACACACACACATATATATATGTATATACATATATATACATATATATATATATATATATACATATATATGTATACATATACATACATACATACATATATATATATATATACACACACACACATATATATATACATATACATACATATATATATATATATACATATATATATATATACATATATATATACATATATATATATATACATATATACATATATATACATATATACATATATATATACATATATATATATATACATATATACATATATATACATATATACATATATATATATACATACACACACACACACACACACACACACACACACACACACATATATATATATACACACATACATATATATACATATACATATATATATATATATATATACATATATATATATATATATATATAAATAATATATGATTATGTATATATTATAATTATATATACTAATAATAATTTTTATATTCAATATTATGTAAATATCAATAACTTAGTGTTAAATTAAACAAAATTACTATATATTATTTTAAAAATTAATAATATATTTACCATTATAATATTATTATTTTACTACCAATATTATTATTATATAAAATTAATAATATATATTATTATAATATTAATATATATTAATACAATACTATTATTACAATATTATATATTATATTATAACTTATAATAATAATCTTATATTAAAAATTATATACAAATCTAATATATAGTAAATATTTTTTGTAACTAATTATATATAATATAATAGTAATAATATACTATACACTATTATTTATAATTTAATATATATACAATGATAGTAATTTATAGATTAAAATAATATTTATAGTTATAAACATATAATTTAATTATAGATAATATAATATATATTGTTATAATATATTATATTAATATTATTATATAAAAATAGACTTTGGAACCTCAATGTCTTGTCCTCACGTCAGTGGCATTGTAGCTCTTGTTCGAGTTGCACATCGGATGTGGAGCCTTATCAAAATCAAATCAACTCTCATGATTTTGTCATCCACACTTGATAATAAAAATGACCAATGAAATATTTTCATGACCTTGCAAGTTTTAGATCCCTTTTCAATGGGTGTAGGTCATGTGAATCTACTAGCTACCTTAAATGTAGGTTTGGTGTACGATATGTGCCTTTCAGTGTATGATATGTGCCATTTAGTATACAATATCACCTAGAGTACCCTATCATTTCACCTTATAATCATTGATCATCACACCTTGAAATATTTCACGAATTTGATGTTTTGTATGGCCTTTCCCTTCTAGAATACTTCACCATTACTCAACCTCACTTTTACAACCTCACTTTACACCATCACCTCCACTAGAAATATAAGAGTATTATTACTTATACATTTGAACATAAAAGGTGAGATGAGGTCAATGGTCATGTGTTTTGAGTAAGTATACATTATAATTTAAAATCCACTTATAGAACCCTACTAACTTAAGTTACACATTTGGGAAACCTACTAATTTAACTAGTGTCAGGGTGAAATTTGTTTCACTCCACTCATCTAAAATTAAATATATGTACTATATTGATGGTAAACACCTCCAAATTATATTTTGAAATAGAACTCCAAATGAAGTTGAAATAGTGCTCTAAGTAGTGATGCATTTTTTTTCATAATAGTGTTGATTGTTAAATTTATCTTAGTTGATTTTAAGTAGGATATGTAGATCTCATCCTTGATGCCTTTTTGTATATATATTTCAACATGTAGGGAGAATTGATGGAAAATTTATTAGGAGGAAAGTAGTTGATATCAATACCAATTATCTATAAGAAAGACATTCATTGAGCATACCAAGTGTTCTTGGTCTATTTTTTACATAACTTCATATATTATTGAAGAGCTTTGAATGGATATCTATAATATGCCCAACTACATTGTCTAAATATTAATTGCCACTAAACATAAATTAATTTGTTTTTAAACCTATATCTAACACCTATTAATTAGTTATCATTAATTTTACTTTCCACTTGACTAACCTAAGTTTTTTGAGAAAAAATCTATATATTGTACAACATTTTATGGTTCAAACTTATCTAATTAGCTTCAAACAATAAAGATGATAACGTTCCTTTATTTTCATGATATGATGAGAATAATGATGCATTATATGACATGATTTGTTTTCAATTATCTCATATCTTGTTCATATTTTTATCTATGTTTTATATACAAATTTATTCCTAGCAACACATAGAATATCCTTAATTGGGACTTATATTGGTACATTTATATACAAATTTGCTTGAATCATCTCACTTTTTTTTTTTAATTTATTTATCTGATTATTGTGGTTAATAGATTTTCATTCATCTCAAATTTATTTTTTGTAATATAACATAAATGTCTTTTGAATTTGGAGAGGATGATCATGTGTAATTGTTTTTAAAAAGCACCAAAGTGTTGTAGAGGGTAGAGTGTATCCAAGTAAGACACTACATTATAGAGTAATGTGAAGAGGATTTGTTGTTGTCAATGTTAACATGATATTTGATGAAAAAGTATAATTGAATTTTTAGGTTGTGATGAATATTAAACCTAAGTTGGTAGATGTCAAAAATAAGTGATACTACATTACATAGGAAGAGGGAATTATCAAAGCACACAAATTAAACAATTCCACCTATTCATGGTGATCACATTTTTAGTGACTCAAAGGATTGTATTAATACATAAGAGAGAGATTATAGTTATGACACTAAAATAACCATAAATATTACCTTCAACCACTTAAATAGGGTAATGAATGTTAACTTGATGAAACTACTAAAGATCATAAATTAATATGTGATATCATCTTGGCCTAGGATGTGGGTTTTTTAAAATTTATATTGCAAATCACAGTTTAATAAGACTTATAATTGTACTATTATTTAATACATTGAATGGAAGATTCATATTTATTTCATTGAATTATTTTTCATACATTTGAATTTATGTTAAGACCTTAATAATGCAACTATATTGTATATTAAATATGAGTGAAAGATTAATATTGATTTTAGAAAATTATTTGTGAATCATAATTTATGAATTGGGACTATATTAATTTTTTTAAAAAAATTATAAAATCACATAAATGAGTCCCACTTGGTGGCCAAGTCCATCTAAATCCACGAAAAAATGGGGTTCATCCTAACCCCCTTCGTTCTAACTCTCATTAGTCTAACCCCCTTCATTCTAACTCACACATGTACTTTTTGAATGGGATTAGAATAAAGGGGGTTATAATGAACGAGGTTCAAATGAAGGGGGTTCGAACAAAGGGTTTTAAAACTTTACTCTATACATGTAATTAGTTTAAATAAAGTAGCCAATGAAATAATATATGTTTAGGGGGTTAAAATGAAGGGCATTATAATAAAGGGGGTTCATTCAACCCCCTTCCTTCAAACACCCTTTGTTATAACCCCATGTGGCATCAAATCCTCACCCATTCAATTAGAAATCTACTATTGACCTAAAATTGCCACTTTAGATGCCACATATTAAGATGAAAAAATAAAATAAAAACATGTGGATCCATATATAAATAGGTATTTTTATGAGATTTATAATAATATGATTTTTTATAAATTTTAATAATATTTAATATTTTTTATTTAGTAAAATATACTTATTTATAAAATGAAGCACCATATGTTTGAGGCACTAGGAAAACAGGAGACTATGGCCAATTTTTTATTTGAAAAATATCACTACACTCAACTCTAATTCCCTTGTTACAATGGTGAGAAAATGAGTCCACTTTGACACATATATATAAAGATATAACAAGGAGAAATCATAAGTGTTGATATTACCCACCCTAATCATTAAAAAATTAATTAAAATTTATTTTTCCATCAAAAAATTATAAAAAATTATCTTACACTATGTCCATGTTTCTAGGAGAACTTTCCAAGGAATCTTGATAAAATATTATGTTTTTATAAAATTATGAGGATAAATCAAATACTCAATAAAAATTTTTGTAAAAAAAAACATACACACTATGTATTTAGGTATTAAAAAATATATATTTTATTTTATCAAAAAAATAATAAACACAATCTAAACTTAAAATGAAACATTTCATTAGTTTACACCATTTTCATATTTTATATGGTTAAGTCACTATTGTCTATACAAATTGAGAAATGTTCACATTTTCATTTTTTGTTGTCCCTTTTGTACCAAAAAGTTTGATACAATATTATGATTTTTATTTTTATTTTTAATAAAAGTAAATATAATTAAAATATTTTTCAAACTAAAACTAATATTTTTCTACTTAAGTTCAGGGGAGATACACTAGTAGTAATGGTGTACTATAAGTTTAGGCACTCACACTTGCTAATGATAATGTGTGTTAATCACAAAATACAATTCTATGGTGATGAGAAGAAAAATAGGGTTATGAAGTGTTTATACATAATTAAATTATATAAATTTTAGTATTAAAAGGTGATTTTGCCTAATTTTTAAAATTAAACACTCCTAGTGCCAAGTTCTTTTGATGTTGGTAGTTTGAATTCCTGCTTGGGCAAGAAAACTAGAATAGTCATGTTGGCAAGGTCTAAATGCAAGAAGGATTTAAAAATTCTCTCTCTACAGTCAATGTGGCCCCATGTGACCCCACTCATGGGTTTCACTTGATGGATCACCTGATAAACAATGCTCCAAAATATCTAGATTTAGCTTTGAAGTAGATAGACAAAGCTATTCTTGTCCTAGAAAAATTGGATCCATGTGCACCTAATTTGTCATGGGAAGACATGGTTAAAGCAAAAACCTTGGTGGGATAGGAAATTTTGAATTCATAGATATTCCTAAAAGAAGATGAATGTTTTCATCCTTGTTTTAGACCTAGTAGTGAAGTAGGCTGATATGGAGCTTGCCAAATCCATTCTAGCTAGGGTAAATGACTTCCATCCAAATATTGATGCTTTTTTTAACTATCCCAAAGCAAGGTGGAAACCCAAAGGTCACCTGGAGGTGGTCACTCTAGCTAGGGGTTTCTTTTTAGAAACAATTTCTCTTCAAGAGGATTTCATCTAGGTCCTCTCAAAAGGGCCTTAGCTTATGGGCAAGGCAAACGTGACTATCCAAAGATGGAAGACTAGGCCGAATCTCAATAATACCACCATGGATGATGTTCTAATGTGGGTTCTTCTCCCTAAACTCCCCTTGGAATATTAACACCTAGAGGTCATCATTGGTATTATCAGGGCCCTAGGTTAACCTATTAAAATAGTTTTGGTTACTCTTTCTCATCAAATAATGGTTACAACTTGTGTTCAAGTTTTCCTACCTATAAATAATCCCCTGATATACATGATCAAGTTTAAGTCAAAGTATTAAAAATGAATATAGAATAATGTGTATGAGAATGACACAATCATATGCCTATGGTACAATGTTCCAAGCTATTTGCTTCATGACTATCTTAAAAAAGGAAAGGATTCTGACACTCTCACATAAAAAGGGACTAGAAAGGAGGTGGAAAGGAAGGATCTATGACTAGAGTACCCTCTTAAATTAGATCCCCCAAACCCTTCTGAGAACTCTACCTTTTAGAAGCTTAAAAGCTATTCTTTGTTTTAACCCTTTTGATCCTCTTATTTCATTTGCTAGCTTGAATTCCTTATGTGATTCAGCCCCCATAGGGTGCCTCTCCCCAGAACCCCCTCTACCTCCAACCTGCTCCCCTCTCCCCTCTTTCCTTTCCCCTAGTTTATCCCCAGGCCCCCCTCCCCCTTCCCCCCTTTTCCTCTCTCCCTCCCTATCCACTCACTAAGCATTGGTCACCCCTCCTAAGTGTACCTCTACCTTTTATTTGACCAATCCCCACCCCTATCCTAGTTCCCTTTTCCCCCTCTCAAAACTAGCCTACTCCCTTCTTTCCCTTGGTTCCAACTTAGGTGCCCCTACCCCTCTTTTTTCCTCTACAAACCCACTCCCCTTGCCCCCTCCTTTTTCTCTAAGTGCTCACCTACCTTCCCCATTCTTAGAATCAACTCATGCTCTGGTGTAAAAAATCCCCCTATTTGATAACTTGGACTACTCTTATCCTCCCCCCAAGGCTACCCCACTCTCTCCTCTTCAAAATCGCTAGAGCACTGCAAAGATTATGGGGTAATGTTCTGAGAATCTTTCCCCACCATGATCTTTTCTTGGATGAAGGGTTTTCCATAAAATCTAAAAGTAAAAGATGAAGGAAAAAAGAAAACATTGGTGTTTCACCTAAACCTATGGGAATATTTCCAAGGATGGTTGTAAGGAACTTAGAAATGTCCAAAGAGATTACTAAGGGCTCCCAACAAACTCTTAAAATCCATTGAGATAAGAAATGAAAATCTTTTCTTAGAACATCAGGGGTTTAAATAACCATAAGAAATAGAGGAACCTCTATAATCTCATAAAAAGGGTTGAACCTTATATTCTTATCATTCAAGAAACCAAAATGTTTGATTCTATTCTTAAATCCTATGCTATAAAAATCTAGAGGAATGCTCAAGTTTTAACCTTAGACTCAACAAGTGCTTCACAAGGTTTGGCAAATTTTTAGAACCTAGATTTCCTGGGAGGATATCTTTTATGGAGGAAAAATCATAAAAATTATATTTTGTTCATGAATCTAGATATCAATGATAGACAGATTTTATCCAATGTCTATGCCCCTAATGCTAAATCTACTAGAAACTGTCTTTGGAAAACGTGCTAGATTTTTGTAGGACCTATGTAAATTAGAATTGGATTATTGTTGGAGACTTCAAAACACCCTCATTCCTAGGGATTAAAAATGGGGTCATATACAATTCACTAAGAACATGATATATTTTAATGATTTCATTAAAAATGTAGGATTAGTGGATGTGAAACTAAATGGTAATCTTTTTACATAGACCAACAGAAGATTCAGTGAAAACTTGATCTAGTTTCACCTCATTAAGGTTCTAATTTACTTAAATTGAGACATCCATTTCTTCATCAAGCTCTCTTCCCTACCTAGAATTAGGTTTGATCATAATCCCTTGGGTTTTAAAGGAGAAAAATCTTAAAACCTAAATGTTGTCCCTTCAGATTTGAAAACATGTGGCTTTTTCATCCTATTCTCATGGAATTCCTAAAATATTGGTGGAAAGAACCTTTATTGATATCCACCATATATATTCTTACTAAAAAACTTTGCTTCCTTAAAATGAAGTTAAAAATTTGGAATAAGTAAGTCTTTGAGGATATCTTCCTACAAAAAAGGTTCTCATAGTGGTATTTTTAGTTATTAAAGATCTTTGTGCTTCAAGTAATTACAATGATCACACACTTTCCAAGGAAAAATAATTTCTTTGTCGATTTCATAACCTTAAGCAAGAGAGGAAGCCTTTTGGAGACTAAAGTCTAGATGCACATGGCTGAAGGAGGGTGATAGGAATACCAAGTTCTTCCATCACTCTCTAACAAGACATAGGAAAATCAATAGAATATCTCAATTAGAAATGTAAAATTAGGATATCAATAGGGATGAAGAATATATATCCTATCATGCAATTAATTTTTTTTAAAATATCCTCTTGAAAGAAAGATTACCAAATGATCATCTGATAGTTACCAATCTCAACAACTTTGATAAAGTCTTCTCTGACATTAACATTATCTCCCTCACCAATGTTCCTTCTGATGAGGAGATAAAGAGTGTAGTATTTTCAATGGAGGGCTCTAAAGCATTGGGACCCTATGGGTTCCCCATACTCTTCTTCCAAAATTTTGAGACATTGTCCTTAAGGAGGTTGAGGTAGCTACTAGAGAATTTTTCTAATCAGAATATATTTTTAAGGAAATCAATAACACTTTCCTAATACTAATCCCAAAATATCAGGGTGCTACCAATGTTCAGGACTTTCAACCCATTAGTCTTTGCAATAACACATACCAAATTTTATCCTCTATCAAGTTTTAACCTCATACTCAATAGGTGATTTAGGAGGTTTGGCAACTTTTTAAAACCTAGACATCCTAGGAGAACTTTTATGAAGGATAAGTCATTAGATTTCTATTTTATTCATGAATTTAGACAATAATGATAGATGGATTTTATCTAATATCTATTCCCCTAATGTTGAATCTATTAGAAACCTTCTTTGGAAAAACTTAACTAGATTGCTATTGGAGACTTCAAAACCCCCCTCACTCTTGGGAATAAGAAATGGGGCCATATATACTTCATTGATATCATGATAGAATTTAATGATTTCATTACAAATGTAGTATTTGTAGATGTGGAACTAAATGGTAATCCTTTTACATGAATCAATAGAAGATTAGGTGAAAAATTGATCCAGGTCTACCTCATTAGGGTTCTAATTTCCTTGAATTGGGACATCCATTTCTCCAACATGATCTCTTACCTACCTAGAATTGGGTCTGATCATAATCCCTTAGTTTTTAAAGGAGATAAAATATCAAAACCCAAATGTTGTCCCTTCGTATTTGAAATAATGTGGATCCTTCATCCTAATCTCATGGAATTCCTAAAATATTGGTGGAAAGAACCTTTCTTGAGCTCTACAATGTTTATTATTACTAAAAAACTTAACTTTTAGCTTCCTTAAAATGAAGTTAAAAATCTGGAATAAGGAAGTATTCAGGTATATCTTCTTGCAAAAAAAGCTCTTGACATAGAATTTTTGGTTATTGAAGATCTCTATGCTTTTGAAAATTACAATCATCACATTTTTTCCAATGAAAAATAACTTCTTTGTGAATTTCACAACCTTGAAGTAAGAGAGGAAGCCTTTTGGAGATAAAAGTATAGATGCACATGGCTAAAGGAGGATGATAGGAATACCAAGTTCTTCCATCACTCTCTAATAAGACATAGGAACATCAACAAAATATCTCAATTGTAAATGGACAATTGGGATATTAATAAGGATGAAGAATATATCTCCTACCATGCAATTATTTTTTTTTTAAAAATCTCCTCTTGAAAGAAATATTACTAGATGATCATCTGGCAGCTACCACTCTCAATAACTTTGATGAAGTCTTCTTTGATACTGACAATATCTCCCTCACCAATTTCCTTTTGATGAGGAGATAAAGAGTTTGGTATTTTCAATGGAGGGATCCAAATCACTAAGACCCAATGGGTCCCCCCCACTCTTCTTCCAAAAATTTTGAGACATTATCCATAAGGAGGTTGAGGTAGTTACTAGAGAATTTTTCTAATCAAAATCTATTCTCAAGGAAATCAATAACAATTTATTAGTACAAATACCCAAAAAGTTGGGTGCTACCAATATTCAATAATTATAACCCATTAGTCTTTAAAATAACACATATAAAATTTGCTCCTCTATCTTGGTGAAGTGAATACAACATCTCCTAGATAAAGTCATAGAGGACTAGTAGGGGGCATTTGTGGCTGGCAAATAAATAATGGATAGAATCATCCTAGTTCATGAGGCCATTAATTCCATCTCTAGATATTTAAGGTAGGAAGTGTTACTTAAGTTAGATATGTTGAAAGCCTATGATCGGGTCTTTTGGTGATTCCTCATGTAGATTCTAGAAAGGCTAGGATTGAATCATGATATCAGGAAGATCATTTGGAACTACATTTCCACACCTAAATTTTATATCATTATTAATGGTATTCTAAAAGGTTTATTCCCTACCTCAAGAGGATTAAGATAGGGTGACACTCTTTCTACATACCTCTTCATCATTCTATCATAAATGCTGGGTAGGAGCCTACTAAAAGCCCACTCTCATGGACTAATTACAGGAATTTTAGTGGCTCTAAATATAGAACCTATCATGCACAAATAGTTCACTGATGACACCATCATCCTTGGTGAATCCTCTATAAAGGAAGTAAAGCATCTAAAACTCATCCTAAAAAATTAAGAAAAAGTCTCAAATCAGTGCATTAACTTTCAAAAGATATCTCTATTTTACATTAACACTCATCTCTTTCAATAGAAAAGAATTGCTAATATTTTGGATTGTCAGGTGGGAAATTTTTTAGCAAGCTATTATGCATCCCACTATGTGAAGGAAAAATGGATTCTAAGCTCTGGAACCCTCTCATTTATTAAATTCAAAGAAAACTGGTGGGATGGAAGCATCACATTCTTACTTAGGTAGGGAAATACTAGCTTCTCAAAGCCTTGATCTAGAGCAACCCTGTTTATTATCTATTTTTAGAATGCCTTCCAAAGTGGCCAATAAATTGAGCAAATCCAAAAAATCTTCTTATGGAGGGGCATTGAAGAAAGATTTAGATATAACCTCATCACATGGAAAAAATCTTGTCTTCTAAAAGCTAATGGAGGCCTCATCTTGAGAAGCATAAAATATAATAATAGAGCCCTACTGGAAAAAATGGGCTAGAGGCTTATGAAGGAAAATAATTAATGGGAAATAATTATCAAAGATAAATACCTAGAAGGAGTGGAAGCAGATGATTTCTTATGATAAGAAGGTCATATCGATGGTTCCACTTTTTATAAGGCCATCACCAATTGTAAGGATCTCATAAAAAAAGACATTATATGAAAAATTGGAAACAAGGAGAAAATTGACTTATGAGAAAATGCCTTGATGTCTTCCACTCCTTTGCCCTCATAATAGATTTGGGCTGACTAGTATGGAGACATCAAACAAAGATGGGGATAAAAAATTAAAGATTACTAGGTGATGAATGAAGGTGTAAAAAGATGGAAAATGCTCCCTTATGAAGGACTCCTAATATAAGAATAATAAGCTATATAGACACTCAAATCTTTGATGAGTTAGATCCATATCCATAAATTTTAGAAGGAAGAACAATTTATTTGGGTTATTGAAGATAATGGATCATTCTTGGTGGCCTCAAGATATGCCATCAATCTTAATCTAGAAAGTGAATGGAATTTTTGGAAATATCTTTGGGTTAAGCATTTAATTCCTAAATTTAAATTTTTATTTTGGATAGTGGCATAGGATAAAATCCTAATAGTGGATAACCTAGCTAAAATGGGACTGATGGTCCCTAATAGATACCCTATATGCTAAAATATGGAGGAGTTAGTCCATCACCTATTTTTAGAGTGCTCCTTCAGCTTAACACTATTTAACTGGATGCTAAATAAATTCAACTTGATGTGGGTTAAATTGAATAAGGTCCTTGACCTCATAATTAAATCGAAACCACCTTGGAATCTCCCATCCTTGGAATTCTAATGGTGTCTAGCTCTTCTACATTAGTTTTGGTTTGTCTAGGAAGTATGGAATGATAGCCTTTTCTTAAACAAAAGGCACCAACCTAAAGAGTATTTCCTCTATCTCTTCTAGGCCATTTTTGAAAATTGGAAAGCTTTTCCCCCAAAAGATAATAAACCTAGATCTTTTCTAACACTACAACTTTTTAACTAGGACATAGTTTAACAATCAAGCTCCCCTTTAAAAGATCTCATTCATAAACATACAAAATGGAAGGCTCCAATAGAAGGTTTTGTTAAATTGAACTTTGATGGTGTATTTAAAGAAAACCCAAGCCCTATAGGTGGGGGAGGAGTCATAAGGAACTCAAAAGGAGAGATGCTTGCTGCTTATGCAGGACCTTTAGGAAATCAAACAAATCACCTTGTTGAAGCCAAGGTGGTCCTTTAAGGTATCCAATTGTCTTATAATCTCAAAATAAAAATAAATATCTTGGAGGGTGATTCTTTAAATATCCTTAATGCACTAAAAGGAAAAATAACCCCCTATCACACTATTAAAGACATCATAAATGATGCCAAACAACTCTTCAGGGGCATGACACAACTTCAAAATGTGTATAATTATTGGGAAGGAAATAGGGTTACAGATCAACTTGACAACATAGGAGATAAACTCCACCTTTTAATCAACTAGTATGAAGGAGGCCATGTTCCTAATAACATCCTAAAATCCTTATGAGATGAAAGTAATATAGTTTGAATGGGACATCATGTCATCACACATGCAAAATATTTATTTCAAGGGGGAGATTTTAAACATGATGATCCACCATTATGATCTTATGAGGTGGTGTAATTGCTATAGGGTGATAATGATAGGATTTTCAAGCACCTTTTGCATTGTTCAAACTTAGTCTCTCTATAACCTTCTACCTTCTTGCCTTGACTCTATCATCATAGAATCAATGGGAGGAGATAGAGAATGGATTAAGCCTATCTCATATACAAAAGTGTAGGGGTAGAAAAAGGTTTGGATTTTAAGCACAGAGGGCTCATTGAGTTAATGGTGAGAATCATTGAGCATGATGCTAATGTGGCCCAAGATTTTGTTACTACTTGGAACAAATACAAGGTGGTAATTTAGGGTATAAAGATCATTGTCATAGAGGAATTTATTGGGGAGGCTAATGACATATATTGTGAGGGAACAAAGGCCTTAAAAGACTAGACTAATAATCAGGAGATCCTTTAACTATTTTTTTACATGAATGAGTTTGTGAAAATTGATAAGAAGGATTTCCCCTAGGTACACCTTATTTGACATTGGCCAAAAATTTATATTTAGGTAATGCATTATAAGAGCTTAGAGGGTAAATATACCCTACTATTTTCTCATCATTTTTAGTTAATAAATAAATTCCTAAGATATAAGATCATCCTACCATTATACCTAGTTAAATCACTTGAATGCACTACCTTGGCTGATCAAGTAAATGAGTCCAACCCCATCCTACACTAGGGGTTAATCCTATTGCTCATCAATAATAACCAAACTATGTAAGGGAGGGAGGTCCCCAAAGGGGGATCCTTCATTTAGGAATACTCTCAAGAGGACTCCCTAAAGGAGGACCCCACCTTGAGGTCCTATCAACCATCTATGAGAACTCCCTAGGCTAGTATTTCTAAAATCCCTACTATTGACCTTCTTCTCAATGTCTTCATACCCAAAACCAAGCTGATCACCCTTGATAAGGGAAATCCCAAGGAGACTTCCCAAAAGGGTAAATCTATTATATCAAAGGAGATGAAAAATAATAAGGAATAATTAGATAAATTTAATTAAAAGGTGCAAGAGGTAGGGCTGACCTTATCCAATCTTATACAAGAATAGAGTACTCTCTATAGGCAAGATGAATCCAATATATATTACTTCATCCAATCCTCTAAGACTAATTTGATTCATATCAAATAGCTATCAAATATAATGAAAACCTCCCAACCTGGCTCTGCTAAATTGGTCCCCATAAAGAAGACTCCCCTATAGGTTTAAGGCAAGAAGAGGCCACATATGATTTTTTGAGGAGATGCAATAGAAGGACATGGTAATCACACATGGGTAAAGGTCTCAAATTTCAAGTGGGTGTCCCTAAGAATACTCTCAAGGATGAGGAGGAACCATAGGAGGGTCTTCCCTCCTAATATTTTATATTATTATTTTTTCCATACTTTTGGTATGTTATAACTAGTTTTTTATAATTTTGATCATTAGCCTTAGATTGGCCTATTGTGTTTCTAACTCATTTTTTGTTTTTTACATTCAGAAGAAGAAAGAAACTAAAGACAAATGGTCAGGGGTTAGATGATACCCAGATGAAGTTGTGCACCGTATCCAGATGATTGAAGGAGCTCCCCTTTGGCTATGGAGGATGACACCTATAGATAAGAAAGACTTAAACAAAGAAAATGTTAAATAGATATATGGTGGACTGCCAAGCACATGCTCGGTCTCAGAAGTGTAAAGACTTCCTTAAGGGATGATAGTCTACTTATTGATAAAAAGAGTGTTAGATAAAAGAAATGGTGAAAGACTAAGAAAGAGAAATAGAGATAATGCATACCTATATTCTGATGTTAGTCTTCCAAAGTCACCGACGTCGGTAGTCCTATCAGCGTCAGTTAGTCAAGGTTGCCGATGTCAATTAGTTTTCCAATGTCAATAGGGGCAATGGTTGATGTCGGTCAGGGCAATGGACTTGGACAGGTTTATGGTCAATAGAGGGGTCTAGAAGGAGTCTGGGTCTGTGCAAGGTTGCAAGATAGTAAATAGGGTTTGAGAGGGGGCAAAGGCAAAGGGTTGGTATGTAAATGGATAAGGATAGGAGGAAGGCTTTTCAGCCTTTCTATGAAGAAAGTCAGGTTGTCTCTCAATAGTACTCATAAATAACAAATTGACTGATTACCAATCCATTCTAAAGATACTGAAATGAAAGGTAGAAGAATACTTAGCTCTTGCTTGATGAAGAACCAGAGATGATTGAATGCTTATTCCTATTACGGCTTATGTCAAGGTCCCTGTGCAATGATCCAATCCAATCTAGAGTTGGGAGTGCAGAGTCTCTATAGCCAGGCAAGTGATAGTTGAAGTCTGATGCTTCATCTCAGATTCTTCCTGTTGATGTCAAAGTCTGAGCCAAGAGAGAGAGAGAGTCTGAGAGGAAGTTGATTTTAGAGTCCAAGAGAGAGTCTGAGAGGAAGTCAATTCGAGATTCATGATTTGGGATTCGTGATTACCCATTTTAGGGGTTAGAACTCAGTTTAAGTAAACTGACATCGGTGATCTTGCCAGCGTTGACCAATAATTGACTGACATTGGTGGGTAGAGAATGGGTAAAAGGGCTATTTTTATCCCTTTGCCCATTCTTCCATCTATCGAGTGTATCTACCATTGGAAAATGGCCAAAAGGCAAGGTTATTAGGCATGAGTGTTGGTTAGGCAGTTGGAATGGGTCTTAGGTAGTTATGATATGAAGGACTTAGTCATAGGGTGAGTCATGGGGTAGGAAATGGTCTTAGTGGTGAGGTGTCTAAGGTGAGGTGTCTTAAGTAATGTCATTAATTTAAAATAAGTAAGTTATTTTAAATTAATAATGTGTAAGGGACCAAGGGGAGTCGACACAATTTTGGTCTCTACATTTTCCCCTTTTTGTCTTGTTGGTTGTTCTTGATGAACTGCAAGACAAAAAATGGAGTAGGTTACCCCAGGTATGGGATAAGGTGTAAGTTGCCCCAAGTGTGATGATGAGGTATTCCCCCTCAAAGTGGGAGTTGAGGGAAGGTAACTTGATATCAGGTGCTGATTTGATAGGCAGTGGATGGTTAAGGTCTAGTTCAAGTGTGAACACTGCAATAGTTGAGATTATGCATATACCACTTCACGTGATGGTCAGGTCAAATTATTGTGGTCAAGGTCAAGGAGTGCTGAAATTGAAGTAACTGGGCCCTAGCTTTTAGTCGTAGCTAATTGGGTTAAATGATCAAAGCTATAACTCCAATGGTCATCGTGTTCCAAGTATCTCGGGCTTGGGAAGTGCTCCTAAGAAACATGAAAATGTCATAAGTAGTGGGGATCAACTTGGGCACAAGCCAATACTTGTGAGGGTCATAATGTGGGTTGCATACAATTTGCTAACTATTCATGAGGTAGCATACATGCAATAAAAACAACCAAAGCAAAGTTGGTCGAATGTGGTCGAAGGAGATAGTCACGATCTCCAAAGTCATTGGTTGAGTCAGGTTGAGATATAAGTGATCTCAGGAGTTGTGTGTTTGATGTGGTCAGGGAGATGACTGTGATCTCCAATGTGCCCCATGAGAAGTTCAAAGGTGACTTCTACAATGTTAAGACTAGTGGTTTGGTCATGAGTTTGGGCTGGTTAAGTCATGATTAAAGGTTATATGGTTTGTCCATCAAGTAGATGAACAAATGAATGGCTGAGGTCATTAGGGAGATGAACAGGTGAATGGCCGAGCTAACCTCAAAAGATTAAGTGCTACCTACATATCCCCTATTTGAAGGGCCTCAGGCCAATGTAGTTCTCCCTAAAAGGGGAGAAGAGAGTCGATTATGGATTGGGTTTGACTTGGTTCAGTCATGGTTAAAGGTGAAATGGTTTGTCCATCAGGTAGATGAACAAATGAATGGCCGACATCATTGGGGAGGCAAACGGGCAACTGGCCAAGCTAACCCCAGAAGAGTTTGTGTCAATTGAGTGCTGCCTACATAGCCCCTATTTCAAGGGCATCAGGCCAATGTAGTTCTCCCCAAAAGGGAAGAAGAGAGTCGATTATGGATTGGGTTTAACTAGGTTAAGTCATGGTTAAAGGTGAAATGGTTTGTCCATCAGGTAGATGAATAAATGAATGGTCAATGTCATTAGGGAGACAAATGGGTAAATGATCGAGCTAACCCTAGAAGAGTCCGTGTCAAATGAGTGCTGCCTACATAGCCCCTATTTAAAGGGCCTTAGGCCAATGTAGTTCTCCCTAAAAGGGAAGATAGAGTCAAAGAGGTCGATAATTGGTTTGGTCATGTTAATGGTTTAACACTTCCCATATGTCTAATGGTACTTGCTTGAAATGATGAGTGTATGATGATGTTACAACCTTTTCCATATTATGTGATGGTGTATTCTATAACATAGGTTATGTGGTTTTTCATCCCTAGTAATTTTCCATATTGGTGATGGATGTATGCTAAAAATGAAATGAGTTTATTTATGCTTCAGCACTTTTCGTATTGGTGATGATATATGCTTGACATGAATTGTGTTTGGTTGTTAGTTTCCATGTGTATTGTTTTCCATAGAAACTAATGTGAATGGGATATGATAATTTATATAGCACAAATTTATATTTGCATTAAATAAATCATGAGGTTGTGCTAATGGTTAGAAAATGTTTTGGTTTGGTTTGGTTAGAAAATGATTTAGTTGAGTTTGGATTGGTTGTATGTGAACAAAGTGTGTAAGAAGTGAAAGGTGCATTGCTCTTTCATTGACAAGGACCATAATGATAGCATAGATAGGGTCATTGCAAACAAAAACCCCATTCATGCATTACGTCATTGACCATTATTTGTGTTAGAGAAGTATTCAAATCACTTGATGTTAAGTGAGCTCAAAATCCCTTGGGTATGTTGGGGTAATAGGTTTGATTATGTGAGATGTGAGGATAGCAGAACCCTTTTTAACAAGGATAACTTTGCCCCTTTTATAGGTGACCCTGAGAATGACTATAGGCAAGTCCATGACTTAATTTTTTTGTCAATCAATTTTTTTTTGGTAGACTGATCGATGCGAGAAGTGTCATGATCCTACTGCCCACTAAGGGCACACTTGTTTACCTTTGTATTAGCAACTAAACATAGAATTTAACTAGAATGATAAGTAACTAGAAATATGAAACAACACATAATGTGAGACAATACCCAATTGTATTAATACTCATTTAGAAGAAAATACAATAAAGAAGATGCCACACTTCTTCTTCCCACACCTTTAGAGCTCCCACACTTCTAGGGTTCACCAGTAATTCTCTTCAACAATTCACTCTCTCAATTATAGTCACAACAATCAACTCAAACACAGAGTTGTTCACCTCCACCAGTCAGTAACAATGTTGCCAGTACACCAAGTACAAAATCGTACTCCAAGTAGATCTCCCTGCTCTTGTAACAACCTACAAATCACTAGACCTTACTTACCATGTAGATGTCTCTACACCCTGAAGAACCCTTGTCCTTGCCTCACCAAGTCCTTATGATTCTTCAACTAGTACCCTAGTGGATCTTCTACTAGAACTTGCACAACTTGCAACTCTCCCTGATCATACACACTCGGCACCCCTTTGGAACTAGGAGGAGCTACTCTTGCTCTCTCTATAAGCACAATGGCTATCTAGCACACTTTACAATACAGCCCATGAGTCTATTATATAGATCTCATGCATACAATAATTAGACTTTCTTAATTACAATAATTAGACTCATAACTCAAGACCAAAAATAGTCTTTACATGCAAACTGCTTATCCAAAAATAGACCAATCTGGAACCCACATGTAAACTGCATGCATACATAGGTTGCCGACGTTGGTTCCTTCATGACCGATGTCAGCCGACTCATAACCAATGTCAGTTTCTTCTGCACTATAATCTGACTGACATCGATTCCTCTGTAACTCACTCTATAACTCAGCAACCCAATAACCTCCTCCATGTTTACATTAGTGAAGATTTTAGCTCCACAACCTAACAATCTCCCACTTGGAGATAAATAGCTGCACCTGTACCTATACCTTCATCTAATTCATTTCCTAGCTTGTATCCCTCTTCAAGTTCAATATTGAAGACCAACCACCACACAACCTGTGGTGCACCTCCTGTCATCCAAGTAACCTACCACATTCGAACCTACAACTCCATGTAGTGAAGACCTTGACCCTGCGTAGCATGAATCCCTACTACTAGTCCCTCTCAAATACCTAAGAATCCACTGAATTTCCCTCTAGTACTTCTTCCACGAATTGGCTCCAAACTCTCTGACAACTCCCACTACTTGGGAAAACTCAGGTCTACACCAGATCTCATGTGATTTCAAACACTGTTCTAAGCTCAGCTTGAACTGTCCAACCCTTAGTGTGCTTACTGGTTCTGCATCCTACATATTGAACCCCACCAACACCTTCTTCACATCAGCTCCCACTGGAGACAAAATCAACCTGTGATCTTCCATGTCACTTATGCCAAATAATTTTGCCACTCCCAAATTCTTCATGATATACCTCTGAACTAACTTTACCTTTAGCTCAAAAACTCCCTGCATTTGTAACCTTGCAATAAGCAACCACACAATAGTAACAGGATAATGTTGCAATCATCATCCAACCCGGTAAAGTTAAACACAATAGTTACACTGACATTGACTAAAGCCCTACTTTGTCATCCACCTATCAAAACCTGTACCACTATCTTGTAGCTTCCTCAAGACCATATAACTTGGCCTTACGTCTCACGTGTCCATCCACTATCTTTTCTAACCTAGGAATCCATTCATTTGTCAGTGCTTTTATCCCAACTGGCAACTCTACCAAATCTCCTACTTGCTTCTCTTTTGAAGAATTCATGCCATGCTCACACTATTTCTTAGATTCTACCTGTATTGCCTCTTCACATCTTCCTAGTTCTTGACCATCAATAAGCAACAAGTAAGAAGGTGAACAATGAATATGAGGTCCACTTACCCTTTCAGTCCTCCATATGGGCATTTGAGACTCCTTGATAACTTGATATCTACCCAACATCCATTCTAGTGACTGATCTCAGCCATCTACCAATCTACACTCGACCAACATCGATTCCCTATGACTAACCCTAACTATTGACGTCAGTTCCCCTTGACCGACATCAGTTCCCACCTGCTCGACACTACCAACTTTGCTGGTCTGCACATGATTGACATTGGTACCTGTCTATTTAATGTCAATTTCTCCTGACTAATGTTGGTACCTGTGTTCTCCTATGAGTGATGATATTTTTACCTGTGAGCTCCCTTAGATCAAAACCCTATCCAAATCAACACAACCCTGCTCAGAATAATCCAACCTTCTCTACTAATCTCTATCTGTCATCTCCTCCATGAACACCAAGGCTTTACAGTTCTTAAGTTTATCAAAAACATCTATCTTCTGCTTAAGAAAATGCATTCCTTTCTTACACATGTGACCAAGCCTACAAAGCCACATCTCTGTAATAGAAGGTGAATCAATAATATAAGTAGATAGATAAAGGATACCTACTTTCTTACCACCATCTAATTCAAGTGCATCCATTGTGAGAGTTACTATGCATCTCTCATCACCCAAATTTCTTGAAGAAATTAGACTCATCTCCAAGACTAGGACCTGCATGACCTCCTTCAACACCCGTGTGTTACCCGTCTACAATTTCAGCTTCACTTTCCCTTTGCCAATAATCTAACAAGGCTCACCAGCCCCTAAATAAATCTCTCCAAAGTCTCCTTGGACATACCCATGAAAAGATGCTCTATTTCGGGCTACATGGAAAGAGGTAACAAAATCTATAATCCAAGATTCTACTTTATCCAGAGCATCCTATGCAACAACACCTTCAACATCTGCTTCTTCATGCTGATCTGCTACCAACCAACAATCTTTCTTTACCTACTCTTTCTTTCCATCAATCTGACTATTTGTGATATTCAGTTTCTCCATTCATAGCTTACTTTCTTCTGCCATTGCTATACTCCCACTCAATCAAAAACCCCTGAGAGTGACCTGTAATCAAATACAAACCTGCTCCCTACAACCTTAGCTCTGATGCCAACTGTCAGGATCCTACCGCCCACTAAGGGCACACTTGATTACCATTGTATTAACAACTAAACAAGAAATTTCACCAAAATGATAAGTAACTAGAAATATGAAACAACATAGAATATGAGAGACAATACCCAATTGTATTAATACTCATTCATAATAAAATACAATAAAGAAGATGCCACACTTCTTCTTCCCACACCGCTAGAGCTCCCACACTTCTAGGGTTCACCAGTAATTCTCTTCAACAATTCACTCTCTCAATTACAGTCACAATAATCAACTCAAACATAGAGTTGTTCACCTCCACCAGTCAGTAACAACACTACTAGTACACCAAGTACATAAATGTACTCCAAGTAGATCTCCCTGCTCTTGCAACAACCTGCAAATCACCAGACCTTACTTACCATGTAGATGTCTCTACACCCTGAAGAACCCTTATCCTTGCCTCACCAAGTCCTTATGATTATTCAACTAGTACCCCAATGGATCTTCTACTAGAACTTGCATAACCTATAACTCTCCCTAATCATACACACTCGGCACCCTTTAAAATTAGGAGGAGCCACTCTTGCTCTCTCTACAAACATAATGACAATCTAACACACTTTACAATACAACCCATGAGTCTATTATATAGATCTCATGCATATAATAATTAGACTTTCTTAATTACAATAATTAGACTCATAACTCAAGACCAAAAATAGTCTTTACATGCAAACCGCCTATCCAAAATAATTGATGTCGGTTTCTTTTGCACTATAATTTGACCAACATCAATTGGCCTAACCGATGTCAGTTCCTCTGTAACTCGCTCTGTAACTCAGCAACCCAGCAACCTCCTCCATGTTTGCATCACTGAAGCTTTTAGCTCCAAAACCTAATAGGAAGTCTACGTGGGGATGTTATTTTATTTTATGATTAGGTTGTGCTATGTATATAGTAAAATTTAGGCATAGCCATCCTTTGAGGGAGTGGTCTATATTTTGCTTTGTATGTGTTGATGTCATTAAATAGCTATCCTTTAAGGGAGCAGTCTATTTATTACAGCAATGATGTAGCTATCCTTCAAGGGAGCAGTCTACATTTATAGTTTATGGCCTTTGGTTAGGCATCCCCAATCTTATATATATATATTATTTATATATATATATATATATATATATTGGTTTTTGACTAAAATTTTGGTCATGGACTTGACTATAGAGGTTGAGGGGTTTCCCTTTTATTAGGACAAGGCATTCATGCTTGAAAAAAGGGTTAACTAATGTTTGTAGAAAAAAGGGTTGAAATAAATAGACATGACGATGATGGGGGGTTGCTCAAGGGATGAGCTCAAGTTAAACATCAATTGAATGATTACTTGATTAACAATAGAATGGTTGAGGATGTAAGGCATTAAGGGGCTCAAGTTTTGGCTGGCCTTCAAAAGAAGACAGATGATAAGTGCCTGATCCATACTTGTGCATTATGATATGAGGTCCGAGCCAATTAGGGGCAAACTTGCCCCATTTGGTCATGTGTTGGTTATCTTTAAGGATGAGATCTCTAATTTTGAAATCTCGCTCTTTCAGATTTTGGTTGTAGGCATGGTTGATGTGGTCTTGGACATGAAGTTGGTTCATGTTTGGTTGATGCTTGGTTGAGGTCATGATAGTCAATATAGAGTCCAATTCCCCCAGTTGCTTTTGTGATGAGGAGAATGCTTGAGAAATGGTTGGATAAGATGGAGAGAAGACATTGAAGCTTCTCTTTGACAAGGGGTGCGATGTGAGGATGCATCCTGTGAAGCTTTTCCCTAACAGGTTTAGTTTGAGATGGCAAGTACCTGATCTTCCATGTTGTAGTCTAGAATCTCAAAATTATTGAAAGTGAGGGAGGCAATGGTGGATAATGATTCAACCAAAGTAGCCAGTGGTTGGGGGTCTTTAGGTTGGACCTCCACTATTTATAAGGCTTTGATCAAGGTTTGATGATGTTATGGAGAGCTTTGAATTAGGTTATACAAATACATATTCATAGGGGTTGTGTGGTGAAGTTGTTTCACCATGGAGTCACGGATTGGCTTCGAAGATGTTGGTTGGGATGTACACAAGATTGAAATATTGGGTTTTGGTGATGGAGAGGGCTTGACGAGTGGATATGTCCAAGGGATAGAAACCTTCTCTTTTCCTTTCTCCTTCATGGTTTGTGACCTGGTGGCCACATTGATAGTGTTGATTTTGAACAAAGGGGGAGAAGGTGGTAGAGGGACCATAGTCTTGCTTTGAGATTCTGATTTAGGTGAGGATGTTTGGGAGGCATGGGATGGTGTCGATTATTTGTTGAAAGGGTGGTCAAGAGGATCCTTGATGAAAGGGGAATCCTTTTTCAAGTTTTGATGAATGACAACCTTAAGAGCACAACAACACTCAGTGTCATGCCCAGGTGTGTGATGATACGCATAAAATTTAGTGTCATCGAACCAAGATGGTTTTGATTTGAGACTTGATGAGTGTGAAGGTGAGGAGGTTTGGGAGGCATGGGATGATGTCAGTAGTTTGTCAAAGGGGTGCTTAATGAGAAGGGTGCCCTTTTTTAGGTGTTGATGAATGATAACCTTAAGAGCACAACACTTTTTAGTATCATGCCTAGGTGTGCGATGATACTCACAGATTTGAGTGTCATCAAACCAAGATGGTTTTGGTCTAAGAGGTTGATATGGTTTAATGGGTGGGAGACTAATGCTAGAGGACTGCAATAATTAGCATAACATTGAATCATAAGACCCCCTTAATGGGTTTGTACTGCTTGTTGCAGTAGATGTTGACAACTTCTATTTAGGATTTGTTGAGGGAGTTTGTCATGTCCTCTTTTTAGTTGATAGTGTGGCCACATGTGTAGATGGCACTTGCTTGGTGAGAGGCACAAAATGTTCTAGAGGAAGTATGTGTTTGATAGGTGAAGAGAGTAATGGAGGCAATTTTCCTCTGTGAGGTGTTGAAATAGGGAGCACTCCTTTTAAAGTAAAAGGGTGTGGGCCCAAAATAGAGGGCAATGATGAAGGTGGGGGAGGAGTTCTCCGGCATGGTTTAGTAGCCTTCTTTAATATGGTGTGAGGACCACTATTGTGAGGGGTGAGGTTCAAATCTACCTTCACTAGATCTTCTTTGACCGAAGTGGGTGAGGTGGCAAGTTCTGCTCTTGGCGGAGAAGGGATTGGAGAATTGGGCTCTTCAAGTGAATAGAGGGTAGGGATGATTGTACCTTCTAGTTGTGGTTGAAGAGTAGGAAAGGTATGGTCCTCCATTGGTAGTAGGAAGGATGAAGATGGGGCTTGTGGTGTTGGTATGGTTAAAGCATCCTCCAATATAAGAGGGGTAGATAGGAGAAGAGGACTATTAGTAGAAGAAGGCTCTTCTTCTTGTGGTGGAGGGATAGGTTGACTAACCTCTTTGGTTTGTGGAAGAGGTTGGTTAGGGATAAAAGGTGAAACCATATTGACCGTCGCATATATTATGCTCTTGGGGGTCTTCAGATGTGGTCTGAATGTTATTTTGACTAGGGGGATGGTTAGGGAAAGGTTCTCTAAAGATGTCTATGTTTTGGTTAGGTGGCATGTTTGGGTTATCCAAGATAAGATCACCTTTATCTAACATGTCTTGAATGACATTCTTGAGGGTTTTATAATTGTCTGTGTCATGGCCTTTAACATGGTGATAATTACAGAAGTCATTCTCCCTATACCATGCAGGGATGGCATGTGAGGGATCAAATTGAGGTGGTGGTCAAATTTGGGGGAGGTTGAAGACTCCCTGTTTGACTAGTTTATCCAACATGGAAGCGTATGATTCTTCTATTGGAGTGTATTGACACTGTATGTATCATTGTTGGAATTGTCTTGTGATATATTTTGATGTGGAAGGCTGAGATTGGTTGGTTGTGGTAGAGGATGATGACCTAAGTACCACAACATTTGCTGATCCCTTGGACTTGGAGTGGGAAGAAGAAGATTTGGAAGAAGGGTTATTGGATTTTATGTTGGTATTTTTATTACATAGTTTGACCTTATCTTCTTTGACAGCATGGAGTTCAAGCTTTCGAGCCATGGTGAAAGCTTTGTCAAATGTGCGAAAAGTTTAAACAGTAAAGTAGATGAGATGTGCTTAGCACATGCTCGTGAAAAGAGCTCAATGAGCTCAGTTTGAGGTAATGAAAAGGAGAGTTGGTTGATTAAACCTCTCCAACAGGCAACGAAGTCAGCTATTGACTCATCATCGAATTGTTTAATAGAATAGAGGTTTGTAATAGAGACCTTCTTAGTTATGTTAATTGAAAAATGGTCATGAAATAGTTGGGTTAGTTGAGTGAAAGAAAAGAGAGAATAATTGGTAATAGAGCTATACCAGTCGAGGGCAGCCCCCAAAAGTGACATGGGGAATGTGCATAGTAATAATGCATCATCATGTGTTATAAGATAACAAGCATGTCTAAACACTTGTAGATGTTGTTGTGGGTCCTCTTTACTCTGAAAATGAGTAAACTTAGGGAGTTCCCACTGACTATGATATGGTCGAATAGGGACCAAAGGGTGAATGGGTTCATTACATATTTGTTCATATGAAAGAACATTACTTGAACCAGAAATGGATGTCTCAAGATTGGACATCTTATCCATCAGCATCTTAATTAGATCAACTGACAGATTGGTAGGAGGGGCACCCCCTAGGTTGTAAGGTACCTAGAAGGTGTTAGGAGGTTCGTATGATGTACTTGGTTGCATTTGTATAGGTGCAACATATTGGTAGTTCATCATAGGGACTGATGTTGAGGTCAAGGGGGCTTGTGCCATGAAGTTGGAGGGCACAAGTTGACTAGATACCACCAAAGGTGGTTGAATGGTGGCATTGGTAAAAGGATAAGTAATCACTCCCACATTTATAGGTGCAAGAGTGTGTGGAGTCGAGACAATCAAGTTCTGGTGCGGTGCAGAACTTGGTTGAATTGTTTGTGGTTGAGGGGGTATAGAAACCCCAATGGAGGTAGGTCCAAAAATAAATAGGGAGGCCAAATCTTGAGCATTGGCCATGGTCAGGTTATTGGTCGAGGCAATAGCCTGAGTTATGATGGGTTGGGTAGCGAATGGTGTTGATGCCATTGCCGCTTTAGCAAGAGAAGTTGGTATCCCATAAATAGGATTACCTGAAGGGTCTCGCATTTGGATTCTTGTGAGATAGTGTTGAAGAGCCTTGATGTTGTGATCTTGGAATCTCTCAAAGTTTTGATCCCCTTCAGGAATAATTGGGGGTTGAGCTGGGGTTGGTTGAATAGGAGTACATTCAGTTTCTAAAGTATGCTCCATCAGGGGACTTGGTATGAAAGGTGAAGGTGAAAGTGGTTGTTGCCTCGTGTGGTCAATAAAAGTTTTGGCTTGACTATGTGTCAAAACCATTCAAGACAAAAAGGTTCAGGTTCCAAAAACTATGTGTTTCAGCTTCAGAAAACTAGAAGTTATGTTTTTAACAGCAAAAAGGTCAAGTTTTTAGCTTGCTATTTGAGAAGAATTTTTTTTGACAGTGACCGACATCAGTAGAAAAACTGATGTCAGTGAAGTAAGTTGCCGATGATCAGTAAGATAACCGATGTCGGTGAAATCAGTTGCTGATGTCGGTTGAAAAACTGATGTCAGTGTCTGTGTATTTCCAAAAACTCAAAAAATTGAAAGTTTTTGGAAGAAAAGAAAAAGTTCTGAGTTGTTTTTGGACCTCAGAATAATGCATCCTTACCAGCTCAAAAAACCAGATAAAAATAGAAAAATGATGATGGCAAGCAACCTCTAAATGTTAAATTCCTAAGAATAAATTTTAGAGTTGTGGTGGCTTATGCCTTAGAAGAATATGTTTGGGAAGTTGGGCTTTTAGAATGGGTCCTAAAGAGGCAGTCTAAGGTTGGTTTTGGGTTATGTTTTGGTGCTCAAAAATCTATGTTAGGTTTCATATGTAGCTTGGTGCTAGGGGCTTGCTCCCCTCACTTCATGAACCTAGAGTTGAGCTGGGCAACTTAGCTAATATATACTTTGCCTATAGTTTATACTCTGCCAGAGAACAGAGTGGGTTCTCCCCTTGGTAGTGAAGTCCAAGTAGGATTACCAGGAAGAGTAAGGTATCCATCTAGGTGATGAAATCCTAGTCGGACCTTGTCTCAGGTATGTTTAGATGTTTGTTTATGTGCTAGTGGTCTGGATGTGTAACATATGTGTACTACGATTTATTCATAATGTGCTTTTAATTACTAGATGAGCTAAAAATGCATTCAAGCAAGAATGAGATGTAATATATTTTTAACCCAAATTGAAATGTTTTGTTCAGATGCAAAGAAGTGGGGAAAAGGTTAAGAGTATGAATTTCATTACTCTAAGATGCAAGAAAAAAGGTGACAAGAAGAAAAAGAAAAAGTTCTTTTTAACTTGTGCTTATGATTTCTTTTCAAAATAAAAAAGAAAGAGGAAGAGGATGCAAGAAGAAATCTTTTTCCTAATGCATCTATATGAAATTTTGCCTTTTAGAAGAAATGAACCCAAGAAAAACTCCAAGGGTCCCACCGGGCATGCCAGAATGTTTCTAACTCATTTTTTGTTTTTTACATTCAGAAGAAGAAAGAAACTAAAGATAAATGGTTAGGGGTTAGATGATACCCGAATGAAGTTGCGCACTGTATCCAGATGATTGAAAGAGCTCCTCTTTGGCTGTGGAGGATGACACCTGTAGATAACAAAGACTTAAACAAAGAAAATGTTAGATAGATATATCATGGACTGCTAAGCACATGCTTAGTCCTAGAAGTGCAAAGACTTCCTTGAGGGATGACAGTCCACTTATTGATAAAAAGAGTGTCAGATAAAATAAATGGTGAAAGACTAAGAAAGAGAAATAGAGATAATGCGTACATGTATTTTGTTGTTGGTCTTCCATAGTCACCGACGTCGGTAGTCCTACTAGTGTCGGTTGGTCAAGGTTGCTGACGTCGGTTAGTCTGTTGATGTCGATAGGGGCAATGGTCGATGTTGGTCAGGGCAATGGCCTTGGATGGGTTTTGGATGGGTTTATGGTCGACAAAGGGGTCTAGAAGGAGTCTGGGTCTGTGCAGGGTTGCAAGACAGTAAATAGGGTCTGAGAGGGGGCAAAGGCAAAGGGTTGGTATGTAAATGGATAAGGATAGGAGGAAGGCTTTTCATTCTTTCCAAGAAGAAAGTCAGGTTGTCTCTCAATAGTACTCAAAAATAACAAATTGACTGATTACCAATCCATTCTAAAGATACTGAAATGAAAGGTAGAAGAATACTTAGCTCTTGCTTGATGAAGAACCAGAGATGATTGAATGCTTATTCCTATTACGGCTTGTGTCAAGGTCCTTGTGCAATGATCCAATCCAATCTGGAGTTGGGAGTGTAGAGTCTCTATAGCCAGGCAAGCGGTAGTTGAAGTCTGATGCTTTGTCTCAGATTCTACCTGTTGATGTCAAAGTCTGAGCTGAGAGAGAGAGAGTCTGAGAGGAAGCTGATTCTAGAGTCTAAGAGAGAGTCTGAGAGGAAGTCGATTAGAGATTCATGATTTAGGATTTGTGATTACCCATTTTGGGGGTTAGAACTCAGTTTATGTAAATCAATGTTGGTGATCCTGCCGGTGTCGGCCGACAATTGACTAACGTCAGTGGGTAGAGAATGGGTAAAAGGGCTATTTTTAGCCCTTTTCCCATTCTTCCATCTATCGAGTGTATCTACCTTTGGAAAATGGTCAAAAGGCAAGGTTATTAGGCACGAGTGTTGGTTAGGCAGTTGGAATGGGTCTTAGGTAGTTAAGATATGAAGGACTTAGTCATAGGGTGAGTCATGGGGTAGGAAATGGTCTTAGTGGTGAGGTGTCCAAGGCGAGGTGTCCTAGGTGATGTCATTAATTTAAAATAAGTAATTTATTTTAAATTAATAATGTGTAAGGGACCAAGGGGAGTCGACACAATTTTGGTGTCTACATATGGATACTTATGTATAATAATTTTATGGTTCTAGGATCCCTATAAAACTTAGCTATTTACCCTATCAAATAAAAAAAAGTTTTTTTGATGTGGCATCAATGTTTCAAAGAGACAAAATAAAGGAAAGATATGATGAATAACTAGAATTTGGCCATGAAAAATACAAAGGTGAAAGGTGTAGACACACGTGGACATGTTAGTATCTCATTATCTCAAGTTTATAATGTCCTACAAATTTTAAATGATTATTTAAAAGGTATCAGATCTATTGAACCTTTATTTTTTCTGTAACAAATTTCCTTCACATCCATGGCATCCCTATAGAGAATAAATAAATATAGCATAGTTAAAAAATTAATAAATCACATACATTATTCTTAATAAGTCTAAAATATCCAAGGAGAACACATGGTAATCATCATGAGGCCACAGAGTCATGAAAGCCTATTTTATTATTAAGGTGGCCTAAAAAAACTATGTAGATCCATTGAAATTTTAAATTTAATTTATCTCTCCATATGTCTATTTATTTGTGCACACAATATATCAACATACAATGAACATATATTTCAAACCAATAAATCATAACTTACAATGTTTTAAATAAACTTGATATAGAAAAGTGAAAACACATGGTGATTACAATGGGATGGCATTGTCACAGAGTCTCCTATAACACATATTAACTATGAATTAAAAGGGCCCTTCATAAACACGTTAATTTAATGATTTTACCTTAGACTATAATTGGGTCTATTAGTTGCAAAGATATGTATTTGACATGAAATAAGTGCGAACATTGATTTAAGACATTAATATGAAGTGGTCACAAAGTGATTAATTATTTCAAAAAGGTACATTAATTGTAAATTTTTAAAATTTAGATAAATGTATGTGGAAATTACTTTGTTTTTACAAGGGTAAAATGGGACTATTTTATGGTTGATAAAAACTATTTTATAATAAAATTTATATGCCATGGTGTAAATATGTTTTATGTTGGTGTAGTAATATTTGTGAGTCTTACATTCCATGATGTGATTGGTTAATTTGAGGTAAAAATATTATATATTACTATGGTAAATATTAGGTGTTACTATGACAACCATGTGGCATTATGTGATCATGACTAATTAGGATATAATTGGAAATTTCTATTTTTTTTCTTATTAGCCGAAATCCAATAATAGAAACACTGGAATCT